>CM062820.1:503637483-504035304 GCA_031772625.1 Pinus tabuliformis
CACTTTGAAAAGGTATTTTTCAACGTTTTTATCGATTTCAAACAGGTATGAGTAATGTTTGTGTTTTTGTGCAAAATAAAGGATTATTCAGGCGAAATCTATCATTTTCAACAGAAAAACATGTAGAGTCATCTTTAAGCTCTTTTCTAACTCCTAAAACATGAAAAGATTGCCGAGTGTTTCTTTTAAACTCATTAAAACAGAATTAAAAGACGGTCCACTTACATCTCTTTTCCGACCGTAAAAACATGAAAAGATTGCCGGATTTTTGTCGTTTCAAATTCGATATTGGTTATAAAACGACGTGTCATTGATCACTTTTTTACTTTTTCGAGTCAAAGGCACTAATAACGAAAAGTACTCCTTGGTCGTAAAAGATCAAGCAGTTCTCTCAAGTATTATTTTATACTTTTTCGGGCTTGGGAGACAAAAAATTTATGAAAAATGTCAACCCTGGAGTCTTCTTAAGTTTTTTCGAACTCTCTAAAATTGAAAAACGCCGAGTTTCTCCTATACTGGACTCGTTAAAATTTCACAGTAAAGGACCTGTTCAATTACAAACAGGAACGAACCACTCCTTCTTAGGGTTCGAATTTAAACTAAGTTGGACTCATCCAATGGATGAGCTTATAATCAAGCAAATGTTATCCTCCTCAAGCTTGTCAAAAATAAAGAGGTACTTGCTAGCAATGGTGGGGGAAAAGAGAGAAAAATGAGCATGTTTGTCATACTTTGTAACCACTCTTGAACACGACACTTTTATTCACCTGGGTTGGGAAATCCTTTTCCTAACAGTTGATAAAACCACATTGAAAGTCTTCAGCCAGTTTCTGGGTATCAACTTTGGGTCAATTGTCACCGAGCCCTCTGTCGTGTCGTTATGTGTTCAAGAGGTCACTGCCAATAAGCCATTCATCTGCAAAATATCTGTCATCCATCTTGACCATCCTTGAGTCAGTTCTTGCAACTAAATTTCTTCAACTTGATCTATGATTTCGTGTTGTGGGCTTGCCTACGACGGATCGCTTTCTATCGACATTAGCTCATTATCTAGAACGATGATCTAGGAATCGTCAATACCTTGAGATCTGCATGCATCAATGGCAGGTTTCTCGCCTTTGACGACAGTTTACATCATTGACTTTCGATCAAAGGATTCCGTGACGTGCTCGACATCAACACATTTATTCGCATCTCATGGATTGTACTGGGTACTTTGAGAGCCATTAACAACACTGGTGGTTTCTCTCACACTTGTTAACAGTTTACATCATTGACTAGTAATCAAGTGGTTTCTACCATGTTCGACATCAACACATTTATTCGCATGGAGAGAATCGTACTGTTTCGGGAAGTAGAAATGAAGACCCTGGATCTAGTTTCCACAATCTAGGCTGCGAGGAATTTTGTATTCATTATATAATGGACTATTCATAAACAGATGGCTGCATCCATACTGTGTCCACATGAGTCTATACTTGTGATGTTTTACAAGATCATTCCTGTATCAGAACAGTAGTTAGTTTCTAGTCAGTTTTTATCTGAGTATGGGAATGCCTACCTCAGTGATGATATGATCTCATATATATGTCTTGCATTGAATGTTTTTATAGGTTCCAACCATGTTCTCCACAAGATAATCCTCAAAATGATAAAGTACTTCACTCTTCCTAAATGATAAGAAATCCTCATCTACTATAGACTTCGCACTTTAGGGGGCAATCTGTTACACAAAAATATCGTCACCATGATTATTTGCAGTCAGTATGGGTCTATCATCACTTGTACTGTCCTCCTAAGCAAGTCTCAGACCTCATCTCTTCAGATCAAGCTTTGGAAATGAGAGAAAGACATTAAAAATCAATGTAACTCTGGTTTCGCACTTTCTCTCATGGTCACCTGCGGTCCCGCACCTTCTGTGTACAAAAGCTGCGTACATGCTTGCTCTGTCCCTAACGGTGTAGGTGCGGACCCCTGTGAAAGTCAAAAGGCGCAAGTTTTATCTTTAAAAACTCACTTTGGGTTAATTCTAGAGGTTTCTAGAAGGAATTTTGACGTGGATTGTTCGCTCTGCGGTGGTTCATGCATCCCAAAAGAGAAGGAGCTAATCCCTTGATGAAAGGAGCTATCCCTTTGAAGGAGGGCTTTATCCCTTTGAAGGAGGACCTAGTAACCTCCCTCCATTGCACTATAAATACAGGCATTGGGCTGGTTGCTAGGGCGGTTAGAAGCTGAACATTTTTGAGGGTAAATGCTGGTGAAATCAAGACTTCCTAGTTAAGCCTAAAGAGGAGAGATCACATACCCTTTTGGTTTCATTGGGGAGTGAGTGAAACTTGTCAAAGTAGAGGAGACTTCTTGCTGGACCCTGGGAGGAGCTTGTACAGTGTCAAGGCAAAGGTTGTAAGGTTCTTCTTCTTTTGAATTAATACAATCAAACTCATTTTTCTCAACAAGTATCTTATGTTATTTGTTTCATGGACTCCTTGACTTTCATGTTAAATATGTTTTATGCAATTGGCTTTTCAGGTGCTATTTAATTTGTTTGCCTTGTTTGTGTTTGCAGATTCGCGAAAAGGAGCTCATTTGGATCGAAGGAGCGAGGGCATCCACAAGCTAGCGTTGGACATAAGGTAGGCCCTAAAAACACTTGTTTGCTATTGTTTATCAAAGCATATTTAGAGAAAGATAATGTCTGGTTGGTTTGCTTGTCATTAGGTCTTCTTTAGATTCTAGGAAGGTCTATCTTGTCCGCAAGATCGACTTATTCCATGTGACTACATTCTTTATGAATATATCTAAGGCATGAATTGCAAAACACAGGAGAAAAAATCTTTGAATCTGAATTGGTGACTACTGCAATTAATGGTATATCTGAAAAATCGAATTCTTTTGCAAGAGGAATTTACTCCAGGAAGGAGAGACCAACATTTGATGAATTATGGGCTATATGTATGGAAGAAGAGCTAGCACGCAAAGCTAAAGGAAAGATTCAAGAAACTAATTCTCAAGAATTTGCTTCCAGATCAAAGAATTTTAATGGAATGAAGAAGCTTGGTTTTCAAAGGAAGAATCCAAGTATAATACCTGATCTTCAAGGGAATGGAGATATGCCTAAAATACAATGTTATGGTTTTCATCAATATGGTTACTACAAAAAAAAATTTCCTAATATATCGTATGGAAAGAAAAGGAAAGGAAGGTACCAATCCTCAACAACTTAAGATGTGGAAAACTTCAAGAAAGACAAGAATGAGAAATACAAAGAATTATTCTACTTCTATACTCTTTAAGGTTCTTTTGATGATGATAATATGTGGGTTATTGATAGTGGTGCCCCATTTCACATGACCAGAGATCATGACAATCTATCAAGTCTTTGAAAATCAAATACATCTCACAAGGTTGAGCTTGGAGACAATAACAATTATCCTATGAAGGGTGTTTGAACTTCAATTCAAGCTCAAATCTAGTGGGAATGCTCATCTCAACAACATACTCTATGTACTAGATTTGAAAAGTAACTTGGATTCAATTTCATGTAAAGAAGATAAAGATTATAGGGTAGCTCTTATTGATGGTAAAGCAGTGGTTTGGCCCAAAGACTATAGTATAGAAAATGCTAGAACCATTGGAGTTTGTGAAGGAATATTTTATAGACTTCTGAGTCAACCTCTTCAAGCTCTTGTATACCAAACATTAATCCTTGTGAACTTTAGCATAGAAGGTATGGTAACCTTAACTAAAAATATTTACCCTCCTTGAGTGATATGGTAATGAGCATGCCCAAACTTCAAATTAACCATGAAGGTGTCCATAGAGGTTGAGCCCTAAAAAATAATATTAAGGAGTCTTTTCTTAGTAGTGAAAATAAAGCCAACTAAATCTTAGATTTGATTCATTCTAATGTCTATGGTCCCATGTCTATGAAGTCTCTTAGTGGTGCATAATATTATATATACTTCAATGATGATTCTTCTCGCAATACTTAATCTTATGAAAACAAAATATGAAGTTTTTGACAAGTTTGAGGAATCCAAGGACCAAGTCTAAAATAAATCTAGAAAGAAGATCAAGATCCTCTAATCTGAAAATCGAGGAGAATTCACTTCTAATGAGATGACTTCTTTCTATAAGGAGGTAGGGATTAAGAGGGAGACAATAGTTCCCTACAACCCCCAACAAAATGGAGTGGAAGAATGGAAGAATATATCATTTGAAGAATCCTCCACTCCTATATTTCATGACCAAGATCTCCCCATGTTCTTATGTGGTGCAACTATCATGGTTGCTATCTACATTCAAAACAAAATTCCTCATTGGGTGTTGGATCATATGACTCAAGAAGAAGCCTTCACTAGTTAAAAACCTTTTGTGGATGACCTGAGAAATTTTGGTTACCTTGTCAATATTCACTTTCCTAATGTTAATAGGAAGAAGTTTGACCCCTCAGGAAAGAAGGGAATCTTGGTTGAATATAGTGAATCCTAAAAATATTACAAAATGTATATTAGGGAGAAAATAAATACTGAATTTAGAAGAGATATCAACTTTGTCAAAAGTGTTGCATTCAAAAAGTCTACTAAAGTCCTCATGGATACTAATGAAGAGGAAGAACTTGAGGCTCTTTAGGAAGAAAAAATGGATTCTCCTATTGATCACTTGGAAGCACCAAAAGTACCTTCTGAACTTGTGGATATTGTCCCCATTATCAAAATCAAGAAGAGGATTGCTTGGTTGAAGTCTACATTGAAGGAAGTTTATGGACATGCATCTCCCTACAACACATTTAGAGAAAGTAATACGCCTAAAATATATTTCAGGTATGTAACATTCAAGAATAATATAATCAATTTTGAACCTTCTACTTACGAAGAAGCATATAGTTAGCAATTTTGAAAGAATTCTATGATGGAGGAATATAAACAAAATCATGAAAAATGGTATATGGGAAATTGTTCCAAGACTAAAGAAGTATAATGTAGCTTCAAATTGGATATACAAGATGAAACATGCAGTAGATGGAAGCATTGAAAAACATAAGGGTATATTTGTAACTAGAGGGTTCTCCAAAAGATATGGAAAATATTATGTTGAAACATTTCCTCCAACTTCCAAGTATACAAAAAGCATGGCTCTTGTTTCACTTGCAACATCTATGGGTTGGAATATTCATAAAATGGATGTGAAGACCACTTTACTCAATGGTGTAATTGAGGAAGAGGTATATATAGAAAAAACTCAATGGTTTGAGGTTCATAAAAGAATCTCATGTATGCAGGTGGAAGAAAGAAATGTATGCACTAAGGCAAGCCCATAGATATTGGTACTCTCACATTGATGCTTACTTGTTAGGTATTGGTTTTATGAAAAATGGGTTTGATCCAAATCTCTATATGAAAGTGGAAAATCATAAAAATGTAATAATATTGTTTTACGTAGATAAATTTATTCTAATAAGTGTGGAGAACCTCATCCCTCATACTTAGATGCAGTTTGCTGCAAAATTAAATATGAAGGATCTTGGACTAATGCATTGCTATTTAGGCTTCAAAGTCTGGCAGAAACCTGGTGAAATTTTTCTTAGACAATGGAATTAAATAATCAAGATCCTAATGAAGTTGTAATGTTGGAATACAATCCCATAGAAACTCCCATGATTAAAAACATAACAAATCTCAGGGAATCTAATTCTCAATCAATTTATCCATCCATGTATAGGAAACTGATTGGTATGTTAATGTACTTATTCCATACTTGACTAGACATTTTATTGCATTAAAAACACTAAGTAAATTCTAGATGGATCCCAAGCATGATCATTGCATTGCAGAAAAACATGTGCTTAGTTACTTTGGGGTATTGTTGACTATTTCCTGAAGATTTTTGCAGGTAATGAGATCAAGTTACATGCATTCTTTGACTTTGATTGGGCCAGAGGAAATGACGATGGGAAGAGAAAAAAGGTTGGATGTTTATGTCTTTTCTCTGTTATGGTTTATTGGATGAGAAGAAAACAACCTTTTGTGGCACTTACTTCAATAGAGGTTGAATACATGGCAGCAGGACCAGTGACTGAAGAAGTAATTTGGATTCAGAAATTACTTGTCAGTTTGTTTGATGAGATGCGGGAAGCCACCATGATCTTTTTGATAATGAAAGTTGCATAAAGTTTTCAAAAAATCCTTTTTTTCATGGCAAGTCAAGACATATTGGCATCAAGTATAACTATATTCTTGACATGGTGAAAAAGAAAATAGTGAAGCTCTAGTATGTCTCCACTAACGAGCAAGTAGTTTATGTTCTGATGAAGCCTCTCCCCAAATGAAAACTTGTGTACTTCATAGGTAAGATGAGGCTTATCTAGCATGCCTCTTTGGTCGAGAGGGAGCATTGATCTTTCTAGATCATGTTATTCCTCCTATTTCACATTGACCTATATAGGGTTGCAATACTTGTGTCAATATGACTTGTATAGGGAGAATGGTTTGATGGATTAGGAATATTCTTCAATAGACATTCTCCCTGTGTCTTGCATTACGACCTATATAGGGATATTATCCTTGTATTGTACCTTGACTTGATTACCGAGAATGGTCTTGTGAGCATCTTTGTATGTCTTGTATTATGACCTAAATAGGGAAACAATCCCTATGTCAAGTACAATGACTTGTATAGCAAAATGGGTTTAGAAGCTACTTGATTATATATGATCCTCCCAACATCTAGCTCAGATCGCATTTTAGAGAGAGCTTGTTGTTATCATGCATGAATATGGAAATACTATAGTTTTGAAGTACTAGCTGATTGATTTATGTCTCTTTCGTAGACTATGTATGTATATGATGGTACCATGGTTATGAGAGACTGATTGGTGTATCTTGGGGAGACCATGCTAAGAGGAAGTGTCGAAGTTGTAGCTATGGTTGGTATTCATAAATTTATTTATTTTCATTGCATTTGAGAAAAACAAATTGTTATTTTTATTTACAATTTCAAGTGGCTCCACAAGTCCTAGGCTAGGTCTCTTAGATGATCAAGGGGACTTGCCTAGAAAATCACATGAAGGCTAGTTGGATTGCCTTGAAACTCTCTCATTCAGATCAGATGATGGCTATACAGAGGGGTTAATTCACTCTCCATGGGAAGCAATTCGAACACACATACCTTACTCATATCCTCTCCTATGTGAAGTGGTACGAGATATGTAGATATGCTCATTACATTTATGATTTGAAAACAGTGCTTACAGATCTACTCATTATACTTATGATCTGAAGTCAACGGTTTGAGATATGCTCACTATACTTATGATCTAAAGTCAAATGTTCATGATCTTCTCAGTATACTTATCATATGAAGTTAGAGGTTGAAGATCTACTCATTATGCTTATGATCTAAAGTAAGTGACTAAGATCTTATTATTATACTTTTGATCTAAAGTCCGGTGTTTGAGATCTACTCATTACACTTATTATCTGAAGTGAGTGACCAAGATATTCTTATTATACTTATGATCTAAAGTATGGTGACCAAGATCTTCTTATTATGCTTTTGATCTGAAGTTTGGTGACTAAACTCTGATTATTATACTTTTGATATGAATGCTAGTGACTGATATTTCACTATTATAATCGTGATCTGAAGTTTAGTGATCAAGATATGCTCATTATAAAAAAACTATAATGTTCTTGACTCAGACTGGGCTGAGATCTAAGCCTAGATCTGAGCTCTAATATGAATTTGATTCTATTCAAGATATGAACTTCAAGAGATCTATATTTGAGCCTTTTCTTTTATGGTATGATGAGATGATCAAACTCTTAGTGGCAAACTCATTGAACACTCTATTAGATAACTTGTTGTCATTTTATTGCAAAAATTTATATTGGAGACTTAGCACCTATGGATGTCATCTTATGGTTAGTATTATCTATGTATATATGTACTATTGAAGGATATCTCTAAGGAAATGCTTCATTGGATTTTCCCCTCTATAGGGTTTTGCCCTGATATCTAACATAACCATTAGTGGCTTTTGGTATTGTTCAGTTTGATCCCTTCTTTCTCTTTATTGTCACTGGTTAAATTCGTGAAGTATAATTATTTGATGAAGAGTAATAAATTGTAATAATATCACAAAATAATTATTAGCAGATCATAAATATTTCTTTTACACCTTGTATTTAGTTTTTTAACGTGGTATTAGAGCTTTAGTGAAAGAAGAAAGTCATAGATCATGTTTTTTGGAAGAAACCTTTGAAAGAAGCTCTTGGAAAGACCCTTGGAAGAATCCCTTATTCATTTTAATATCATCATGCAATTTTCTTATCTCTCGTAAAGGTAAAATTCTAGTGAAGTTATGGCTCCTTCATTCAAAGAAGGAAACAAACTTAATGGATTACGAAAATTTAAGTCTTGGGAGAAAGGAACCGATTTGGTCTTAGAGGAACATGGTGTTCTTCAGTATATCAAAGGAGAAGTTGCTCAACATGAGGATGATGCTGGAAAGGCTAGGGTTCGAAAAGAAAAGGGAGAATCTATGGATACTTTCTTCATGAAGATATCTAACATTAGGGATGAACTGCAAAACATCATAGAAATGATATCTGAATCCAAATTTGGTGACTAACGCATTCAATGATCTATTTAAACAATGGGATTCTTTTGCAAGTGGAATTCGTTCCAGAAGGGTTGAGACCAACATTTGATGAATTGTGGGTTGCGTGTATGGAAGAAGAGTCAAGACTCAAAGCTAAAGGTAATATTCAAGAAACTAGTTCTCAAGCATTTGCTGTTAGATCAAATAAATTTAATGGAAATAATTAAGAAGGTTGTTTTTCATAGGAAGAATCCAAGTATAAGACCTACTCTTCAAGGGAATAGAGATATGCCGAAAATAAAATTCCATGGATGTAATCAATATGGTCATTAGAAAAATAATTGTCCTAGTAGGTCATAAGGAAAGAAGGGCAAATGAAGTTACCAAGACTCAACAACAAAAGACGTGGAAAACTCCAAGAAAGACAAGAATGAGGAAGACAAAGACTTCTTCTACTTCTATACTCTTTCAGGTTCCTTTTATGATGACAATGTGTGGGTTATTGACTGTGGTGCCTCATTTTACATGATTTAGGATCATGAAAATCTATTGTCTTTATAAATCAAATACATCTGACAAGTTCGATCTTGTACAAGATAACAATTATATTGTGATGGGTTTTTGATATTCAACCATCAAGATGGAATCTAGTTGGAATGTTCATCTCAACAACATCTGCTATGTACTAGGTTTGAGAAAGAACCTAGTTTTTGTTTCATGTCTAGAGGATAAAGGTGAAAGGGTAACTTTTCTTGATGGTAAAGTAGTAGTTTGGCCCAAAGTCTGTATTATAGAAAATGCTAGAACCATTAGATTTCATGAAGGAATGCCTTATAGACTTCTAATTCAACCTATTCAAGCTCTTGTACACCAAGACATCAATCCTTGTGAACTTTGGCATTGAAGGAATGATCACCGTAACTACAAAGATTGACCTTCCTTGAGTGATATGTTAATAGGCATGCCCAAAATTCAAATTTATCATGAACATATCTGTAAAGATTGTGCCCTGGAATGAATATAAATAATTTTTTTCCTAGTAGTTAAAATAAAGCCAAAGAAATCTTAGATCTGATTCATTTTGATGTTTGTGGCCCATGTATGTGAATTATATTAGTGGAACACCATATTATGCATCCTTTATTGATGATTTTTCTCTCAATACTCGGGTATATCTTATGAAAACAAAATATGAAGTGTTTGACAGGTTTTAAGAATTCAAGGGTCAACTTAGAAATAAATATAGAAGGAATATCAAGATCCTCCTATCTGACAATGGAGGAGAATTCACTTCTAAGGAGATTATTTCTTTTTGTGAGGCAGAGATTAAGAGGGAGGTTCCCTATAATCCCCCAAAAAATGGTGTAGTAGAACGAAATAAAAGATTAATTGAAGGATCCTCTAAGGTTATGCTTCATGACCATGATTTCCCAATGTTCTTATGGGGTGAAGCTATCATGGTTGTTATCTATATTCAAAATAGAAGTCCTCATTGGGTGCTAGATCATATGACTCCACAAGAAGCCTTCATTGGTAGAAAAACTTCAATGTATCACCTAAGAATTTTTGGTTTCCTTATCTATATTCACATTCCTGAATATAACAGAAATAATTTGGACCCCTCAAGCAAGAAGGGAATCTTGGTTGGATATAGTGAATCCTCAAATATTACAAAATCTACATTAGGGAGAAAAGAAAGATTGGTCTTAGAATATATGTCACCCTTGGCGAAAGTGTTGCATTCAAAAATTCTACTAAATTTGCCATAGATACTAATGAAGAGGAAGCGCTTGAGTCTCCCTAGGATGAAATCTTGGAATCTCCTACTAATCACATGGCAGCACCAGAAGGACCTTCTGAACCTCTGGATCTTATCCTTATTGTAGAAATCCATAAGAGGCCTACTTGGTTGAAGTCTACATTTAAGGAAGTCGATGGACATGTAGCTCCCTAAGGAACATTCAAAGAAAGTAAGAGGCATGCAAGATATTATGGGTATGTAACATTCATGACTAAGCTAATCAATTCTAAAATTTCTACTTACGAACAAGCATCTAGTTAGCAAGTTTGGAAGAATCCTTTGATGGGGGAATATTAACCAATCATGAAAAATGGTGTATGGAAAAGTATTCCAAGACCAAAGAAGAGGTTTGTTGTAACTTTAGAATGGATATGCAAGGTCAAACATGTAGTGGATGGAAGCATTGATAAATATAAGGCTAGATTTGTAGCTAGAGGGTTCTGTCGGAGAAGATTATGATGAAACATTTTCTCCAATTTCCAGGTATACAATAATCAGGGTTCTTTTTTCCATTGCAGCATCTATGGGATGTAATATCCATCAAATGGACGTGAAGAATTCTTTCCTCAATGGTGTAATTGAGGAAGAGGTATATAGAAAAACCTCAATGGTTTGAGGTTCATGGAAATGAATCTCATGTATGTAGGTTGAAGAAATATCTGTATAGATTGAAGCAAAACCCTAGAGCTTGGTTCTTGCACATTGATTCTTACCTATTAAGGCTTGGTTTTATGAAAAGTGAAGTTTGATCCAAATATCTATATCAAAGTGTTAAAGAATGAACCTCTAATCCTATTTCTTTATGTAAACGACTTGTTTTTTATAGGTGTTGAGAAACACATCCATCATAGTAAGAGGGAGTTGGTTGCAGAATTTGATATGAAGGATCGTGGACTAATGCACTATTGTTTATGCCTGGAAGTACGGCAGAAACCTAGTGAAATTATTCTTTGACAAGGGAAGTACGTAATAAAGATCCTACAGAATTTGGAATCTTGGAATGCAAGCCCATGGCATCTCCCATGATAACAAACATAAGGAAGATTAGGGGATCTAATTCTCACTCTATTCATCCATCCATGTATAGGAAGTTGGTTGGTATGTTAATGTACTTGGTCCCTATTCAACCAGGCATTTTATTTGCAGTAAAAGCATTTATTCAATTCCAAATGGAACCCAAGCATGATCACTGGATTGCAACAAAACATGTGCTTATATATCTTTTTGGTACTTCTAACGATAGTTTGTTGTGGGTAATGAGATCAAGGTACAATGATTCTCTGACTTTGATTGGGCCGAAAGTACTAAAGATGGAAAGAGTACAACTAGTGGATGTTTTTTTTGGGATATGCTATTCTTTCTTGGATGAGAAGAAAATAATCTTTTATGTCACCTATTTTAGGTGAGGTTGAATATATAGTATCATGTGTAGTGACTCAAGAATTAATTTATCTTATGAAATTACTTACGATTTTCTTTATCAAATGTTGGAATCCATAATGACCTTCTATGATAATCAAAGCTATATAAGCTATGAGAGAATCTAGTTTTCCATGGAGAGTAAAAACATATTGGCATTAGGTATCACTATATTCTTCACATAGTGCAAAAGGGAGAAATGAAGCTCTCGTACATCTCCACTAATGAGAAAGCATTTGATATTCTAACGAAGCCTCTCCCCAAAGGAATTTTTTTTTACTTTAGAGATAAGTTGGGATTTGTGAATCGTGCCTCTCTGGCTGAGATGGAGTAGTGATCTTCCTAGATCATGTTATTCTTCCCATGTCACACTGACATGTATAGGGTTGTATTTGATTCTTCCTGTGTCAAGTTGACTTGTATAGGAAGAATTATATGATGGATTAGACAACATCTTCAACAGAAATTCTCCCTATATATGTCTTGTACTATGACCTATACAGGGATATTATACCTATGTCCTTTACCTTGATCTGATTAGGTAGAATGGTCATATGAGGATCTTCCTATGCCTTCTATTGTGATATGAATAGGTCTAGTATGTTGCTTGTATAGGAAGATGGACATTTTCCCATGTCTTGTACTATGACCTGAATAGGGTTGTAGTCTTGTTGATGCCTCGAAAATCACTACAATGACAATGGGGGATAACCACCTGGTCCAGATGTTAAAGCAGCTCCTTTTCCATTTGGTATGGTGGCTCCGACTGATTTAACTAGGTTTAGTGACCTTCTCTCTATCACTATTGGTTTATGATGTATATTTCACTACCAATAGTTAGGGATATTAGATCGCTTCTTCTTGCTAATCGAGAAAGAGAATGACCCTTAAGCCGATTTGGATTCAGCGAAGCCACAACTAAAATTTTTCTTCTTTTAGAAGAGGGCTTAGAAAATGTAGAAATTAATCTAAATGCATACTTATTCTATAATGCAAGAAAAATAAACTAATCTTAATCCTATCTCAATTAAGCAGATATAGATCTAACCCAACTAAGAGCAAGATAATTAAAGTATTGAGATTTAAATATGTCTTGTTTATAATGAATATCAAGTTAATGAAGTAGTTCAATTAACTGATGTTATGGATACCAAAACACATCCTATTGAGACCTATTAACTGAAATAATAAACCAACAATATTCCGGGAAGTAGTTCACAAAAATGATATTGATTATCAAATCAGCAAATCCAATTATTAAACAATAATATGCAGAAATAGTTCATAACACATTACTATTGAATAAACTAGTTTTATAAAATATATTTCTGAGCAAGTAGTTACTCAGAAATCAGAATTTAATCCATAAGAACAGAGATACATAATAACAACATTGATACAAATTACCCATATTGATAAAAGTGCACAAACATGAATAAAATGACACATTCAAGTTATCATTAAAAATGAAACTAATATTTGAAACAATAGTATTAAAAATACCAATTTATTACATCCATTTCTCTATTCTTGATCTCCAACAGCTCTTTACGTTGCTTGAACTTCTACATTCAAAACTAGAACCACAATAGTGCAAACTCTGCCGCTCATACATAATTCAAGATACAAAGGAAAAATCCTCAATAATCCCCAGATCTGAGATTTTCTCTCTTCCCTCCTACAACTCTAAATTCCTATTACAAAAGTGGTTTTAGAAGTCTAAAATTGTAGAGGACAGCCACGCCTTATTACATTCTGCGATCTATTATTTATAATATTTCTAAAAGTATTTTGAGAGGAGAATTTGTTGAAGAAAAAATCTGCGCAATCCAATTTTATTTGTTCAAAAATTCCAATCTTTAATTGTTGGAGCATTATCATTGATTGAGATCATTTTCTCCATATCTCTTCTAATTTTTTTCCTGTAAAAAGAAAAAAAAATGAATTAAGATGCAACAATAAAATCAAAATATTATTTCTGGCATTAAAACAAATCCAATCAAATACAATTAATTAAATAATTGAAAATAAAATATAAGCTTTCTATTGATGCCTAAGATGATTTAATTGGCCAAGGATATTATTGACGAATGGATCTGCAATTAGAAGAGGCTTAGACAAATGAAAATGCAGAAAATAAAACTCAGAAAATTAATTTTGTTTCAAAATTCGTAGCTTGATCTTCTGCCTGATTTTTGACCCAATAAATGACTAAATCTATTAGTAAAACCTCCTCAGAAATGTTCTCCTTGATTTTATCTTTTCAATGAGCCATCATGTGCCTCATTTGGCCAAATAAAACTCAATCTATGAGCTTCCAAAGTAGATGAGTTAATTCTGGCACAATTCTGAAATTTCTATTGTTGGGCTAAAAAAATCAGTTTTTTAATTAAAAGTTTAATCCTAAATTAGAATTCTAATTATCTAATAATTAATTCTAATTTAATTATTAATTATGAACTAAGCTAATTAATTAATAAACTATTATTAATTAATCTTAATCTAACTAATTAACATAATTAACTATTTATAAACTAATTAATCTAATTAATAACTAATTATAATTAAATTAAATTAATTATATAGTTTACATATTAATTAATTTAATTAATTTAAAATTAATTATTTAAATATAATATTAAATATTTATTATAATATTAATTAAACTATCCTACTATTTCACTTTTAATTCATTCGTATGAATGAGTTTTAAAACTCAAAAACAAATGAGTTGGGGAACTTTGGTTAGTGCCTTATGCCCCTTTGCCTTTTAATGATCGAGGGATCAGCAATCGGGAAGATTGAAGGTCCTCCAAAATTGTTACATTTTGAAAACTCTCGATCTGATCGTAAAAAAAAACTTTTTATTATTTTATTATTTTTATATATATTTTAATTTTTATATTGTTTTATTTTAATGAGGTTTATTTTTAAATTACAGTGAATTTAATAAAAATGAAAATTAAACTACAACCACTTCGAAAATAAATAAATAAAATAAACTACAGCCACTTCAAAATTCTGGGCTTTCGAGATTAGTAATCAATTTGGAAATTGAAGTAAATTTCTAGAATCTCGCTGCTTAATGATTTGGTTGTATAAGTAAAAATGAAAAATGTTAGTAAAAACTCACTAGGGGTTAATATTTAAAATAAATGCATTATTGGACTAATTTATTTACAAAATGTAATATTTTACATTTTATGCATTTTTAACCCAGGCTAGATAAATGATATGACTTCAAAGGAGTACCATTTACAAACCAGTTGTCCAAATGAAGCGAAACAAGTATCAATGTGAAGCTTATAAAAAATTGATTTTAACAAAGCAATCAAAACAAGAATCCAAAGAAAATGAAAAATTAACAAAAGTGTAGGGTAATCAACTAAATAAAAATCCTAAAAGGCGTTTAGTCAAAATTTTATAGAAAGGGTCCCCATTATTTGAAGTGAACAAATCAAAATTGGGAGGGGGCGGGTTGTGTTTTTACCACAACAATGGTGACACACGGGAGAAGAACCAATTATCTTTGTTTGATATGAAAGAGATTTTTCTAAAATTAAGGTAAAAATAATTAAAGAAGAGATAATTATGCTTGAAATGCTTGACTAAGTTCATTAGTTTGAATGAAATCAAGAATCATCTAACTGTAATTTTTCTTAAAATTTCTCATAAATTAAAATATTTCAAAATTCTATATCAGTCCTTAATTAGTTGTAGAGATAAAGTAGGGGTCACTTTACAGCTTAGCTTTTAAAATATACTCATTTGTCACAGGTAGAGCCACAGTTGCCAGCAAACATCTATAGTCTCGACAGGGTTACCTTTTAATCATCAATGATTCAGAATCCCATCTCTTTAAGAATTATTTACCTAGAGATAAATCCATTTATATATGTATTATTTTTTATTTTTAGTTCCTAAAAGCCATTGTCATGGTTTGGTAGCCAGATAGTTGACAATGCCATTCACTGGTTATAATTGAACTGAACAAGCTAGCTCGTGATGAGACCCCTTGTCTTATAATTGTTTGCAATCATAAGCCATTACCCTGGTTGTTTAGCAGTGTTGGTAATGTCAGTCTATTTTTCCCCTATGATCATGGTAAGCAGACTCATGATGAGACCTCTTATCTTTTAAGTTTAAATATATCTCTGAATTATACTCTAGAAAAAGAAGACTCTTTGGGACAGGGAGAAGCATTAACTCCTTAAGAGTTAAGAATGACAATTTCAGAGTTAAAGGTGCTTTGTTGTAAAGTGTCTTCACTTGGTTAAAAATAACTTTTCTTGACTGATAATAAAATTTTGAAAGATCTTAATAAATTATTGAAATCTCAAAATGATTATAGTTTTGATGAAAAATAATTTTTCAGATTTCATGATACTTTGTCAACTTCTCTTGTTTTGTAACCTATTCCTTAAGTATGTCTACCTTTATAATAAGAAAATCAAATTTTATTAAGAGATTTAAAGAAAAAGATAATATATGACTATTAACAATTTTTTCCCATGTATGCCAACTATTGTTAAGTAACAAGAAGACCTTCCATATAAATCATGGCAAAGTCACCAAAATCAAAACTAAAAACCAAAGAAAAAGAATTCTTAAGCCAAAGTGAGAAAAGAAATAAACAAACAAAAATAAAAATGAAGAAATTTTAAAAATGGAAAGAAAAATCCAAGTTTTGAAATACAAACTCTAACAGGAATGGTTATACCAATGTCTCAACAATATGAAGAAAAAAAAGAACCTAATCATGTAATCATTCTTTCTTATGTCGAGATTTACAAAAATCATACCTTGCATGGTTTTAAATGTTTCAGGCTTTAGATAGCAATGATGATAAAATTCAACCACAATGAAAATTTTCTATCTAGTGTCAATCTTCTTGTTTCAAAGCATCATCTTAATAATTTTCTAAAAAATGAATGCTTAAAAAAACAGATTAAAGGTTCAGAAACTTCCTAGTGTAGTTGTTTTGACGAAGATTATCGCTGCTTATTGAAATAAAGCCAGGAGAAGAGTATAGGACTTCGAAAATATGATCCGAAAGAAGATTGAAAGCTTCAAATGGAGAACCGCAAAACAGATTTTTTATATCAGCATACTTTAAAAACAAAACTAAAGTAATGAAATGGAAATTAATGAAAGTGGGTACATAAATCTTACCATTGAATAATTGCTTTTGATCTTACCTGAAAGGTATCAGTTTCTCCAATACTAGCTGACTTCTTTTTTTAGTTAACATTAAAACATGAAGTCAAACTAACCAAAATCCTATAACCCAAAATAATTATTTATTTTATTTAAACTAAAGCAAGTAGTAAAATATAAAAATCGAATGCTTAGTGTTCAAGGGAATTGAAATTAAAACAAATGCATCAGAAGTGAGAATGAGAGTTTGCAGTAATGATTATTTCTCAAAATATTAATATATTTAAAACTGAAATATATGAGAAATTGACATGATTTAAATATGTTGCAAATTTGTTATCAATCGCTTTCTAACCATAGTGGTTACCCAATATTCCTTTAAATTAACACAATGCCTTATCGGAGGATTTGCATTGCATGTGGAGGCATGCATTGGAGTTTATCGCATTGGAGGTTGCAATAGTAAATTACCGATGAAAACATGTGATGAGAACATGTGCGATGAAATGAAGTGATCGCATCATTAAATAAATATTATATTGGGGATCGGGGAATATCTACATTGTGCCTCCCACTTCGCACATCGCACATCGCAGATTTGGAGATGTGATTTCAGCATAAATAAGAATGCAATGAAGCGATTGCAATATCGGTGATGAGATGGATGATGTGGCTAATTAGTGATCGATGATCTTAAGCACATGAGGTAACAATTCTTGATACGCCGATATGCGATGAAGAGTGGACCCGATAACTTTATGATTCTTGCGACGCCGATATGTGATGAATGATGTAGCTAATCAGTAATCGAAAAACTTTAGGTACCCGATGTAACACAATATGATTCTTGCGATACCGATATGTGATGAAGAGTGGACCCGATAAATTTATGATGAAAATTTAATAACATATCGGATCCAAGACATCGACTCTTTTAAACTTATGCTCCTACCATTATTGCAACTGAGTGGACGCGATATTTTTTATGGATTTGATTTGAATTTCATATCAGGTCCGAAATTATGTGGTCATCGCAATATCGGTAAATTCATTTATCAGAGATCAGCAATTCATGATAATGGAAGTATATTCAACTGCAAACCTCCAATATACGAAATGCGATATGACATATGAGCGAGGTAATACATCGAAGATCTTTTATGAAAATTTTGTTATCAAAAATGCTAAAAGCTACTTCCGATGAAATATTTTGCTACAAATGGTTGTGAAGTGGATGATGTAATATCGGAATGAAATTATTGACGAAGATGAAAACAAATTAAAAATCAAATTAAAATCAAATTGAAATGATGAATGAAAGCAAAGTTAAAAATGCTCAAATTCTATTGAATCACAAAATAAAATTTCCCTGAACCTATTGCAAATTTGAAATGGGTTTGCTTCTTACTTCAAGTTTTGAAAACAAATGAAAACCCGCAAATAAAACAAAACAGGAATAAAAAATAAACTAAGGAAAAAAGAAACTAATAATAGATAAAAATAAACTGGTGAATGCGTACCTGGAAGGAAATTCTCTGTTGTTTTTACATCATGAATCTTCGAATTCTTCCTTCGATTTATCAAAATTTTGCCTTTGCTCAAAATCATCTCATTATTTATTCTAAATCAGAGTGAGCAATCAGCCTAAATAAAATCTTCTTATTCATGTTCAGGAAATATAAAATTTACCAGAAATAAATATGAAAATAGTCTTTCATTTTGAATTGAAACAGCAACTTATTACCTCTGCTTATGCCGCATAACTTGAGAAGAATCTACATTGTTATAGTGACTGTTCAATAATGCCTTTAGTAAATGAATATGATGCGTATTTCAACTAAAGATCAAAATGGAATAAAGCCACCAATTTTGGAAGAATATCAACACAGATTAAATGTGTGCACACAGCAAAAGAGACACCCTTAAGGTCATTTTAAAAACTTTTGAGGAAGATAATATGGACTTCATGTGATTACAACAAAAGGTTAGACTGACTAATAACGATTGAATTGGTATTAAGCTTATAATAGACAGTCATACATTTCATGAGATAATGAGATCATGAACCTTTGTATCATCAAAACCTTCAATATATAAATTTCAAAAGAAATCTTAAAAGGAAATCTCGAAATGAAGAAAAGTGGCTTTGAGGTGATTGGTGTCAAGTGAAAATTCAATTAAAGTCAAGACATTATTCAAAATAGGCAGAGTAGAGGTATTGTTGCAATAGATTTCAGTTTTTTTTTTAAATGGGAAGCAAGAATTAAAAGTTTCTGATGAGAAGAAAATGTTTCACTAAATGTATATGAGAAGGGTTGATTGCTTTGTTTTATTTATATCTACAGAACTGTTAAAAATAAATTAACTACATAAAACAAACTAACTAAATTAATTCTACTGTTATTCTAACCATATACATGAAAATGACTAGGTATAGTCATATTTCCAATGTAATCATTTTCTCATTTTAATTCTTGCATGTATGTACAATTCAAATGTTAGTGATAAAAATACAAATCTAACTAAACTAAGGAAGATAAATCTGTAAATAGAATTTAGAGCTATTGTTAGCAACTTAATTAAAATCTCCTTCTTTTGAAATGTCCTTTCCAATTGAATACCAATTGAATCATAAAAATCTAGATGGGTTTTTATTAGTGATTGGGAAAGGTTCAAAAGAGGAGATGACAGGCTAGATTGTGAAGATGAGCTTTTAAATTCAAAGGTCTGGAAAAAATTGTTAGTGTTATCTACAAAAGTTAAATTATTAACAATCTTCCTTGAAGGAAAAATTTCCAAACAGTTTTCAAATAAACTAATGAAAAATGGATGGAAATCTTTCAAATAAAATGGAAAATTATTGATTGAATTAGATTGTTGGCCAGATTTTAAAATTACATTCTCTTGTTGACATTGCCTTTGAGAAGATAGAAGCTTTTGATGAAACATTAGCATTGATTGAAATTGAAATGTTAATAGCTTTTGATGCTCATGATTATAATATGAAACTTCAATTTTCCAACAGGGCAATGTATCAATTGAATGTTTGATAGTAAGGTGTTCAATATGCCAACATAAAGTATCAAAAATCTGAAAAATAAAATTAGAAATAAAACCTGATTTTAAACAAAAGATGTGAGGAAACAAAAATAAAATGAAATCACTATTGTTACAACTAATGTTACCACACAATTGGAACCGTTTTGAGATAATTTATTTTTCACAAGGATTGGCCAGAATTATGGAATTTGAGTAATTTCGAATTCCAACTTGTGAATTAGAAAATGAATTATGATTATGAGTAGGAATGAGAGCTTGATCATGATATGAATCATAAATTAGAATTTTTTCTCGAATGGTGAAATCATGAAGATAATTTGCAGCTCTAGAATGAGAATTGGTTGGAATAATTTCTAAATTAAAATGTTCCTCATTCTCATATGTTATTTGAATTTTATCATGAGGATTCTCTTAAGAAAAATAGAAATTAGCATCCTCAATGTCAGAGTAATTATCATAAATGACTTCACAAGATTCTTTAGAATTCCCTTTATTCTCATCCAATATATCCAAACAAGGAGGAACAAGAATTTCATGTTCATTAATGGCAAAAGAATGATCAATTATTGTTTCTCTATTTTGATAAAACCTTATTGGTAATTAATTTAAATCATCCTCTTTATTTCCTGAAATATCTTTAATAGCAAAAGGCGAAAAATTACCATCATTAAAAATATCACGATAAAGGGAAAAATGTGAACCTAAAACAATGCATTTGAAACTCTCTGTTTGAGAACTCTTGTGCATTATGCTCATTGTAAATTTCAGATTACAGATTATTCCTTCGCATACTCATGCCTTTTTGAGGAAGATTGCTTGGCTACTTTGATTTCGGCATTTATTCATCATGAAAAAATTCAGAAATTTGTACAACAGTTTGCATTTTATTATTTACTTTGATTGTTGCTTGCACTTGCTGATTTGCAATCTGATCTTCTGAATTTACCGCAGAATAACTTTCAGATTTCAAAGCATCTCTTTCTTCGAAATTGCTATTGTTGTCTTCTTGCATTTGATTAGAAATGTTTTCCAATCTTTGTGAAACCACTTCATTACAATTTATTTGGACATCCATATTGGAATTTTCATTTATGTTGGAAGGGGATGAAACAAAACTTGAACTAATTTCATATGGATTGGGAATTGAAGGAAGAGAACAAATATGTTCAAACCAATCTAGTGATTCTTCTTCCGTATGTTTATCTTTGATTTTGAATCTTAAACAATTCAAATGAAATCGAATATTAAAATCAATAACAGACTTATTTTCAGATCTTCACAAATATTCAATTTTATTACATACATGTTCATAATCATAGCCATCAAATTTACAAATGAAAATTGTAACAAATTGATCCCAGCTGTGGATTGAGGCAACCGAAAGAGTTCTACACCAGTTTCTAGCTTCTGCCACAAATGTGAGAGTAAAAATTCTGCATAAAATGCCTTCATCAATTCCTTGAAAATCATAATTTGAAACATTTTGAATAAATTGAAAGACATGATTGAAAGCAAAAGAATTTATCTTACCATTAAACTTTACCTGAGACAAAAGTCTTACCACCTCGGGTGGGGTATTAGAAAATGCACGTCCATCGATACAACTCCAAATTGAAAGTTTAAGATGAGCCATCGTGATTAAATAAAATGTTAAAATTGAAAATACTCTAATAGAAAAAAGTCTCAGGCCCTCCTTCTAGCGCCAAAAATGTTGATGCCTTGAAAATCGCTGCAACAGCAATGGGAGATAACCACCCAATCCGAACGTTAAAGTAGTTCCTTTTCCATTTAGTGTGGTGGCTCCGAATGGTTTAACTAGGTCTAGTTACCTTTTCTCTATCGCTATTGGTTTATGATGTATCTTTCACTACCAATAGTTAGGAATATAAGATTGCTTCTTCTTGTTGATCAGGCAAGAGAATGACCCTTAAGCTGATTTGGGTTCAGTCAAGCCACAACTAAAATTTTGCCTCTTTGAGAAGAGGACTTAAAAGAATGTATAAATTAATCTAAATGCAAACTTATTCTATAATGCAAGCAAAATAAACTAATCTTAATCCTATCCCAATTAGGCAGATGTAGATCTAACCCAACTAAGATCAAGATAATTAAAGTATTGGGATTTAAATATGTCTTATTTATAATGAATATCAAGTTAATGAAGTAGTTCAATTAACTGATATTATGGATACCAAAACACATCCTATTGAGATCTATTAACTGAAATAATAAACCAACAATATTCCGGGAAGTAATTCACAAAAATGATATTGATTATCAAATCGGTAAATGTAATTATTAAACAATAATATGCAGAAATAGTTCATAACACATTACTATTTAATAAATCAGTTTTATAGGATAGATTTCTGAGCAAGTAGTTACTCAAAATTAGAATTTAATCCATAAGAACAGAGATACATAATAACAACATTGAGACAAATTACCCATATTGACAAAAGTGCACAAACATGAATAAGATGACACATTTCTGTTATCATAAAAATGAAACTGATATTTAAAACAGTAGTATTAAAAATACCAATTTATTATATCCATTTATCTATCTCTAATCTCCAACAGCTTTTTACATTGCTTGAACTTTTGCTTTCAAAACTAGAGCCACAATAGTGCAAACTCTGCCCCTCATACATAATTCAAGATACAAAGGAAAAATCCTCAATAATCCCCAGATCTGAGATTTTCTCTCCTCCCTCCTACAACTCTAAGTTCCTATTACAAAATTGCTTTTAGAAGTCTAAAATTGTAGAGGAGAGTAGCACCTTATTACATTCTGCAATCTATTATTTATAATATTTTCAAAAGTATTTTGAGAGGAGAGTTTGTTGAAGAGAAAATCTGCCCAATCCAATTTTATTTGCTCAAAAATTCTAAACTTTAATTGTTGGAGCATTCTCATTGATTGAGATCCTTTTTCTCCATATCTCTTCTACTTTTTTCTTGCAAAAAGAAATCAAAAATGAATTAAGATGCAGCAATAAAATCAAAATATCATTTCTGACATTACGATAAATCCAATCAAATGCAATTAATTAAACAATTGAAAATAAAATATAAGTTTTCTATTGATGCTTGGGATGATCTAATTGGCCAAGGATATTATTGACGAATGGATCTGCAATTAGAAGAGGCTTGGACAAATGAAAATGTAGAAAATAAAACTTAGAAAACTAATTTTGTTTCAAAATTCGTAGCTTGATCTTCTGTCTGATTTTTTACCCAATAAATGGCCAAATCTGTTAGTGAAACCTCCTCAAAAATGTTCTCCTTGATTTTATCTTTCCAATGAGCCGTCCTGTGCCTCATTTGGCCAAATAAAACTCAATCTATGAGCTTCTAAAGTAAATGAGTTAATTCATTTTGAAATTTCTGTCGCTAGGCTAAAAAAATCAGTATTTTAATTAAAAATTTAATCCTAAATTATAATTCTAATTATCCAATAATTAATTCTAATTTAATTGTTAATTATGAACTAAGCTAATTAATTAATAAACTAGTATTAATTAATCTTAATCTAACTAATTAATATAATTACCTATTTATAGACTAATTAATCTAATTAATAACTAATTATAATAAAATTAAATTAATTATATATTTTATATATTAATTAATTTAGTTAGTCTAAAATTAATTATTTAAATATAATATTAAATATTTATTATAATATTAATTAAACTATCCTACCATTCTACTTTTAACTCATTCGTATGAATGAGTTTTAAAACTCAAAAACAAATGAGTTAGGGAACTTTGGTTAGTGCCTTATGCCCCTTTGCCTTTTAATGATCGGGGGATCGGCAATCGTGAAGATTGAAGGTCCTCCAAAATTGTTACATTTTGAAAACTCCTGTTCCGATCTTTCGATCTGATCGTAAAAAAAATACTTTTATTATTTTTTTTATTTTTATATATATTTTAATTTTTATATTGTTTTATTTTAATGAGGTTTATTTTATAAATTACAGTCACTTTAATAAAAATGAAAATTAAACTACAGCCACTTCGAAAATAAATGAAAAAAATAAACTACAGCCACTTCGAAATTTTGGGTTTTCGAGATTAGTAATCAATTTCGAAATTGGAGTAAATTTCTAGAATCTTGCTGCTTAATGATTTGGCTGTATAAGTAAAAATGAAAAATGTTAGTAAAAACTCACTAGGGGTTAATATTTAAAATAAATGCATTATTAGACTAATTTATTTACAAAATGCAATATTGTACATTTTATGCATTTTTAACCCATGCTAGATAAATGATGAGACTTCAAAGGAGTACCATTTACAAACCAGTTGCCAAATGAAGTGAAACAAGTATCAATGGGAAGCTTACAAAAAATTGATTTTAACAAAGCAATCAAAACAAGAATTCAAAGAAAATGAAAAATTAACAAAAGCGTAGGGTAATCAACTAAATAAAAATCCTAAAAGGCGTTTAGCCAAAATTTTATAGAAATGGTCCCCATTATTTGAAGTGAACAAATCAAAATGGGGGAGAGGGTTGTGTTTTTACCATAACAAGTCCATGTGTCAATTATCGTGACATGTATAGGAAAATGTGTTTAGTGGCTAGCTGATTGGACAGGAGCCTCCCAACATCTACCTTGGATCTCATTTCAGAGAGAGTTTGTTGTTATCATGCATGGATATGGTAGTACTCTAGTTTTCAAGTAATAGTTGATTAATCTATGTCTGTTTGGTAGACTATGTATGGAAATTATAGTACCATGGTTATGAGATAGTAATTTATTTCTCTTGGAGAGAACATGCATGGATAGTACCATGCTGATTTGGTACTGTTTTATTAATGGTGGCGGTAATGAGCTATTATTGATGTCGATATAAATCTTGAGCTTTCCTTAGAGATCCATTTTCAACTTGTATGACATCTTGATATGATTATGAATACCTCCTTATCTTAGAGGGGATGCTGAAATTGTATTTATGGTTGGTATTAGTAAAATTATCTATTTTCATTATGTTTGAGAAAAAAAAAATTATCATTTTTTTTTATAATTTCAAGTGGCTCGACACGTGCTATACTGGATTTTCTAGATGATCAAGTGGACTTTCTTAGAAACTCACATGATGGCTAGTTGGCATACCTTGAAACACTCGCATTCAGATCATATGGTGGCTAGTTGGCTTCCCTTGAAACTCTCACATTCAAATCACATGATGGCTAATTCGCTTGCCTTGAATCTCTCTCATTTGGATCACATGGCGGCTAATTGGCTTTCCTAGAAACTCACTCATTCATATCACTTAATGGCTATATCGAGAAGTTAATTTTCTCTCCTTGGGATGCAATTCAAACAGACATACCTTACTCATATTCTCTCAAATGTGAAGTTCTCCAAGATATGTAGATATACTCATTACATAAATGATATGAAATCAGTGATTAGAGATATGCTCATTATACTTATGATCTGAAGTGAGAGGTTTCAGATTTTCTCATTTTACTTATGATCTAAAGTACAAGGTTCAGGAAATACTCATTATAGTTATGACCTGAATTCAAAGGTTTGACAGCTACTCATTGCACTTATGGTTTGAAGTTAGTGTCTACGATATTCTTATTATACTGATGATTTGAATCCTATTATTTGATATCTGCTCATTACACTTATGACCTGAAGTTAGTAACCAAGATATTCTTATTATATTTATGATCTAAAATTTGTACCAAACCAAGATTGCTTATTATACTTGTCATCTGAAGTCTAGAGACTGAGATATGATTATTGTACTTGTAATCTAAAGTCTGGTGATCGATATACAATTATTATACTTGTGATATAATGTCTAGTGAACAATATATACTCATTATCAGAGGTATGTTTAGTTCTTGATTAAGACTAGGCTAATATCTAAGCCTAGATCCAAGCTCTAATATGATTCTGATTCTATTCAAGGTCTAAACTTTAGGAGATCCATTATCTAATCCTCTCCCTCAGTGGTAGGTTGAGAGGATCAACCTTTTAGTGGTGAACTCATTAGATACTCTATTGGAAAACTTGTTGACATTATGTTGCATACATTTACATTGGAGACTTAGCTCTTGTAGATGCCATCGTGTGGTTAGTATATCTACGTCAATATGTACGATTGAAGGATCTCGCTAAGGAAAAGCTTGGTTGGGTTTTCCCCTTTGTGGGGTTTTTCCCTATTCTCTGACCTAAATATTGGTGTCTTTTGGTATTTTTCATTGTGATATATTTTTTCTCTTTACTGCTATTGGTTGAATTTATAAATTATAATTATTTGACGAAGAAGAATAAATTGTAATATGCTCACAAAATAATTATCAATAGATCAAAAATAATTCTTGTACATCTTGTACTTGGTTTTTAAACACCAACTAGACCCGTATTCATTTAGTTTGGTTGTATACTCTCTAGAACAATGGGTCAGTTTCCATTCTACTCTAAAATTAGTGAAATACCAAAATTGAAATAAAATAGGGAAAATGTATGAGATAGACTAATATTTACAATTAACTATAAACAAATATACAAATTGTAGTGTGTGGGTGTGAAAGTAGCTTGAGAAATTTGACAATAGGAGGGATGGGGAACCACCCAAACAAAATACTTGGATAAATGTTATGGATGTTTGACCCTGGCTAAAATGTTGGTCTATTCAACCACATTTTGGGCTCCATTTTAAAGAGTTAATGAAAATTTAGGTTTTATTTTTATATTTTATTTGCATGAAATTTATTCAATTTAAATAAAACAATTAAATCTATCTCATAAGCGAGAGAAAACCATTCAACTAAAGCTTCAATATCATATATTAATCTCGATGAATGAAAGATAGATAAAAATTCTAAAATAATAAACAATTTCAACAATAAAATGTACTAAATTGTTTCAAAAGAAATAATAAAAAGAACATATTAATATTCTGCAGAAATTGATATGTGAATGAGTGAGAAGACAAATACCAACAATGTCTACCAAATAATTAAATAGATAAGAAGATATAGGCTCTTAAATTTAGAAATGCTTCAAATTCTAAAATGGTCTTCAAAGGACTAAATATTAGAATATTTATTACAAAATCAGAGTCTTATGTTTCAACAATTTCCAACCCATACACCAACATAAAGGGTTGTATAAATATGAAAAATAAACAAGACAATATTTTCTAGTTTAGGATTTCTACAATTTATAGTTTGTTTAATTGATTTTCCGGATTCATCACATCCATTTTGATTTAGAGATCAACATTGCTAAAAAAATAAATAA
This sequence comes from Pinus tabuliformis, assembly GCA_031772625.1. NCBI lineage: Eukaryota > Viridiplantae > Streptophyta > Pinopsida > Pinales > Pinaceae > Pinus > Pinus tabuliformis. The sequence continues at coordinate 503,664,800 of CM062820.1, forward strand.
ATAAATTAAATAAATAAATAAAATAAAATAAAATAAAAAATTAAAATAAATTAAAATAAATAAAATCTTCAATAAAGATAGCAATGAAAATACAAATCCTATCGAATCATTACATATTTTCCTAAAACTTGGTATCTCGTTTTAATATTCTTCCTAGATTTGAGAGGCTAGAGTTGAGCCCATTAGCATATTTTTAGGATAATTTGTTTGGATGTATGCAAACCATTCCAAATATATTTCAAAAATGTGTTGAATATGAATTGGTATGAAATTGTCAATTTTAAATTGACACCTAGACAACAAACTTTCGATATACCTCTCTTTTTGGTCGCATTTTGTTAAGAACTTAGATATCAATTTCATTTGTTCAAAAGGAATTTGCATGAAGTTATAGAACATATGTGCATCCCATGTACCAATTTCATTAAATTTATTTTCATATGATGATCCTTTGTCTTCAACTTCTTGTTCATTAAGTCTCAATGACACAACTTCCCTGAGAGATTTTGTTTGAGGCATATCAAAGTCCTCTATAATATTCAATCTTGAATCCCACAAAGAGTCACAAAGCTTAACCGCATCCTCAATCCATTCTTTTATTTCCTTACAGTTTGATTGTCTCTAGTTTAATGAGACAATCATGAGTTTTCTATCATTTTTAGAGAATTTTATAATATTCTCATGACTGAATTGTTTTTGCCAATGAACAATATAGTGAAATATGTTATCTATCATCTAATTTTCTTCTATTATCAATTCAATCATGTCAATAAGAGATAGTATCTAAAGGACAAATTTGTATATTTTAACCATCTGCTTAAAAATTTTGAGTTGAACTTTCTTGAAGTGTTGATTTACATGTAAGGCCCTTTCTTTTGAAAAATGAATACTTGCAATAGTTTCTTGACTTTCTCTTAATTTTTGCTGCAAGGATTCAAATTCTTTTCTAAAAATTGAATTTGGTTCTCTTGATATGTTTTCAAACATCTAATTTATTTAGTATGTTGATTATTTAAATTAGCTAGTTTTGTTTGCCATAGTTCTAGATATCAATTACTCAGATCATTCTTTTCCTCTATTTGTTGAATAGTGAAAGAAAATTATTCTCTAAGAACTATAGAATGTCCTTGCCATTCTTCTTCACTGAAAATCTGTTATTTTCCAGTTGTGCTCGGAGTTCTTTGATCTTATTCAAAAAAGTTGCATATTTCTCAGATAGATTATCAATTGTATGTGGTGTGTAGTTCATGAAATATCCAAGGACTTGATTTGAATCTTTATCTTTACCTTTGTGATCACTTGAGGATTTCCAACTTAATTATGTAATAGTTTTAATAGAATCATGCTTCTTCTCTTTGGTTCTCTTAACCACTAATTTAGCTTGAGAATTGAAATGGTAATCATTTAAAGAAGGAATTATTTCAGTAATTGGTTTGGCTTTAGATAATGGTCTAAAAGGAGAAGAAACAACTATAATTTTTATTGAAATTGGAGTTAATGAGATTCTTGGAGACCAATCTATTCGAAATAATACTGAGAGGGGGGGTGAATAAGTGTTATCAGGTGAATTATTTTTCATTTCACAATCAGATTTGTATATGCTACTTCAGTTAGTGAAAACCATGTATGTACACAACTACAGTTAAGGAAACCAGCGTATAACTAGCAGACTTGTAATTTAAATTATTCTTCAGATGTTGATCATTAATATGTGCATCAAACCATATAAATAATAACCAGGAATAGTAAAATAGAATAGGCAGTCACACATAAGAAAACAAGATATAAGGTGGAAACCCAATGTGGGTGAAAACCACCTGCTGCAATTCGTCTCTATCTTCTTTTAATTAGAAACTTCTTTTCACAATGTTTTTGTACTAGTGCAGTCTTATACCAGTATGCAGGTTGCTACCTGCAAAAGGCTACAACCTTCTCTCATTCTCCAGCTTCTCCTGGAACGGAGCTACAACCCCCTTAGCTCTTGTACTAGCTGAGGTACTAGTATGTAGGTGCTTACCTACAAAAGGCTACAACCTTATCTTTTCTTCCAGGGACCACGTTTCTTAAATTTTCAAACTGGATCCATGAATAACATTAATCAGACATCAATTATATCTGCATCAACCAATCTCCTTTGTACAAACCAATACTAAATCAACCAATCACTTCTCAGAAAGCTGTAACCAGAATACATTGACAATAACCAGAACCAATCCTGAACCCACAACACTGCAACAATAAACAGAAGTAGCTAAAACATAATTCATGAGATGTACGCTACTTCAATATGCAGAAGTTGCGTGCATACGCTAATGTATTAAGGCCAACCTGCGTATACACTATTTTGAATTAATGAACCTACATGTATATGCGCCTCTGTTGTGCCGAACCTGCATACAGATCTATAAAAGATAATTTACCCTTTTCACTTATTCAGACATCAGTTAAACCCAGATTATCAGATTTATATATCAAGTCATGTGCCAAATATAACATATCAAAATAACACAAAGATACTACTATTGAAGCCTTAAGATCTTGACCCATCAATAGAACTTATCCTTCTTCTAGCGCTCAGGTTCGTCCTTGATTCAGATCCAGCTATGCATAATTACCCAATGACTAGTACTCTAGATCTTGCTCTTCATCAGATATTCAATGCTTGAGTCAATTCCTTTGCCTAAAGATTTTCTTTCCCTTTTATAGTCTTGGGCCTTACTCAATACCATGGTCCAAAACCATTTAGAACCAATACTAGAGACCCAATACCCAGGTTCAATACTTCGGACGCAATATCAAGGTCCAAAACCATAGGTCCAAATACCACGGACCCAAAACTTAGTTTTCCGACATGTACGCGCCTTTCCTTGCGTGAAAGTGCGTGTGTACGATATATGCACCTTTGTATATAGTGAAACTACGTGTATACACTACTTGGTATATAGCTAACCTGTGTATATACGCGACTTGGTATATAGTGAAACTACGTGTGTACATGACTTGGTATATAGGGAACCTATGTATGTACGCGACTTGGTATTAGTGAAACTGCGTGTGTACATGACTTGGTATATAGTGAACCTGCATATGTACATGACTTGGTATATGGTGAACCTGCGTATATACTTTTCTTTCTTCATTCTTTGTAGTCTGATCATCAATTCTTTGCTTCTGACCTGCTGCACTATGATTTGTCATCTATGTGAGTTGCCATCAATGACAACACCTGTGTCATAGCGCCAAACCTCTATCATGATGCCAACAATCTCCCCCTTTGGACTTGATGGCAACCCCAAGTTCCCCAAAGTCATTCTCCCCCTTTGTCATCAAGGGCAAAGTGTTATGCTCCCCTTGAGTACATGCTGGAATCTCTCCTCCACTGTGCTATCCATGCTCCCCCTAACAGTAAGCAAGGTCTGCAAAAAGATGTTCTACAAGAAGAAACATGACTTTATACATCATAAAAGACTCATACATACAACCATTTCCCAACCAAGTGGGGATATACCAATATTGACTCATCCACCCCACCAAGTGGGGATACACCAAAAGTTTACATAAGATAAACAAGAACATTACATCATCCATCCCAGTCATAGTGGGGAAACCAACATAGGCCGTTACATGACCTTAATAATAAAGGAAATACATGACATAGAGACAAAAATATCTAATATCATCAACTAACATCAACAACATCTATTAATCATCATTCAGACCCGCAACCATGATCTTCTTCTGCACCTATTCCACCTGAACAAAAACAGTTGTGAAATTGAACCAAGATCTTCTAAGATAATGCCAACAATGCATTATTAGACATATATGCTCCCCCTGAACCTATGCCAGATGGTCTCTGTCAGACCCATATCAGACTCTTTTCATCCTAAGTCTGTTCCCACAGTTTTTTGTTCAAACCAACATATACGCGACTGTACCCACAGAAATAAGCGTATATACGCAGACACGCTTCATTAAACTTTCACACAACCACTGTTCTCTGAAACAGATAATTTCAACAGCAAGACGATGCATCAACTACTCCCAGCTTCTGTCTGAGGTATTCAAATGTCTCCCTGGGCAGTGGTTTGGTGAGTATATCAGCAACTTGTTCTCTAGATGGGACATACTCCAATTTTACCTTTTTTTCAAGCACTTGTTCTCAGAGAAAATGATATTTGATAGGTATGTGCTTGGTCTTCGAATGCATGACTGGATTCTTTGAAATACTGATTGCACTTGTATTATCACAAAAAATGGAGATAGGTGGAGTACAAGTGATTTGAATGTCTTGCAATGTTTGCATCATCCAAAGAAGTTGTGTGTAGTAAGAAGCAGCAACCACATATTCCACTTCAACTATAGATAAAGCAATTGAACTTTGTTTCTTGTTGAACCAAGATACTAGTCTGGAACCCATAAAGAATGCACCACCACTAGTGCTTTTTCTATCATCCACGCTTCCTGCCCAATCTGCATCTGTATATGCATGAAGTGTGAGATCTGTATCTCTAGGATACCATAAGCCATAGTTTTGTGTTCCTTGAAGATATTTGAAAATCCTTTTAACTGCCTGAAGATGTGCTTCTTTTGGATTTGCCTGGAATCTTCCAACTATTCCCACTGCATGCATGATGTCTGGTTGGGTACCCGTCAGATAGAGCAGACTACCAATCATGGATCTATAGGTTGGTTGATGTACTGCTGCTGATTCATCATTTGTGCTGAGGCTGCATCCTGTTACCATAGGGGTGCATACTAGTTTCGAATCTTCCATGCCATATTTCTTCAAGATCTGCTTGAGGTACTTGGTTTGAGATAAAAATATACCATCTTTATTTTTTTGGACTTGTAAGCCAAGAAAATATGTCAGCTCACCAAGCAAGGACATTTCGAATTATTTCTGCATCACGAAGGCAAAGTTTTGACTCATCGCCTCTTCATTGCTACCAAAGATGATATCATCAACATACACAACAAGAATTAGCAATTTATCATTATCAATTTTTATATATAGATTGCTATCTGCTGATCCTTTTGAAAAACCTTGTTGATGGAGGTATTTGTCCAAACGATAATACCAAGTCATTCGAGCTTGTTTAAGACCATAGAGTGCCTTATTAAGTCTGCATAAAAGTTTTGGATCATTTCCAAGGATGAATCCATCTATTTGCTCAATATACACTTCTTCTTCTAAGTCTCCATTTAAAAAGGCTGATTTCACATCCATTTGAAATACTTTGAACTTCTGAAAGCTAGAAAGAGCAAGAAACATTCTTATGGCTTCAAGTCTAGCAACCAGTGCAAAAGTTTCTTCAAAGTCTATACCTTCTTGTTGAGCATACCCTTTACAAACAAGTCTGGCCTTGTTTCTAATAACATCTCCATTTTCATTCAGCTTGTTTTTGAATATCCATTTTGTCCCTATGACATTCTTATCATTTGGTCTAGGAACCAACTCCCAAGTGTTATTCTTTTCAATCTGCTCAAGTTCTTCATTCATGGCCTTGACCCAGCATTCATCTTTGCATGCTTCACTTACATTTTGTGGTTCAGTGGATGAGAGCAATGCTAGATAGCTTGAAGCTTCTGAAATAGTTCTTCTTGTTTGTACACCTGCCTCTTTCTGCCCCAAAATTTGAGTTTCTGGATGATTCTTCTGAACGTACCTGGAAGGAGTCTTTTCTTCTAACCTTATCTGTTCTTCTGGAGCCTCATGGGTTTCTTCTTCATCATAAGTCTGATTTGATGTTGAAGGATAGTCCTCATCATCTTCGAAATCTTCGAATTTTACCTGCCTAGGAATGTTTCCTTCTTCATCAACCACTACATCAATACTTTCAACAATTTTTCCAAGTCTTTTATTGTAACACTTATATCCTTTGCTATGGGGAGAGTAACCAAGGAGAATGCCTTCATCTTCTCTAGGTTCAAACTTGCCAAGGTTTTCATCAGTCCTTTTGATGTAACATTTGCTTCCAAAAATTTTGAAGTATTTTACCATGGGAGTCTTACCATACCAAAGTTCATGAGGAGTTTGAGTGCTGTTCACCCGGATGCTTGTCTTGTTGAGAATAGTAACTGCAGAAAATGGAGCTTCACCCCAGAAGGTTGTGGGAGTTCCAGACTTATCAAGCATAGCACGAGCCATTTGTTGAATTGTTCTGTTCATCCTTTCCACTTCTCCATTGCTGAGGAGTCCTTGCTGTAGCGAATTCCCTTCTTATTCCATGTTCTTCACAAAAGTCAAAAAATTCATCCGAGATAAATTCCCCTCCTCGATCAGACCTGAGGCATTTGATTCTGCAATATGATTCATTTTCAACCAAGGCTTTGAATGCTTTAAAATTTTCGAAAGCTTCGTCTTTATGCTTTAGAAGTCCTATCCAACACATCCTATAAAAATCATCAATGAACAATATGAAGCATTCTTCTCCTCGAGGTGACCTCTTCCTAGATGGACCACATACATTAGTATGGACAAGTTCAAGTGGCCTACTAGCTGATCCTTCCTTCTCAGGGAAATTAGTTCTGGTTTGCTTACCAAACTAACATGATTTGCATATTGTATTGTCTGGGATTCTGATGTCAGGGAGATCACGAACCGCTTGATATTTGCATACTTTCCTTATCTGAGAGAAGCTTAGATGCCCCAATCTTCTGTGCCATAGCCAGTGTTCATCATTCTTGCTTAGATAGCCTTATTGTTCTCCTCCCTTGAGTATGTATAAATTATTGGGAGTTCTTATGCCTTTGATCACTATTTCTCCTGTATGAAGCTCACAAACAATACATCCATTTGATCAAAATATTACCTCATTTCCTTGATCACACATTTGATTGACACTCAAAAGATTATGCTTTAAGCCATCAACATACATAACATTTCCAGATTTGACCTTTTCTTTCAAAAGAACAAAACCTTTACCTTTTATGAGTGCAAAGGTGTCATTTCCAAATGAGACCTTCCTTCCCTTTTCTAAGGCACTATATGACTAAAGTTTTTCTTTATCACCTGTTATATGTTTCGAGCATCCACTGTCGATGTACCACTGATTTTCCTGCCCTTCTGCATATAAGGCTATACCACATCTTTCTGGTTGCAGTTCTTTCTTTCTCCATGTATTGGAACTCAATGAAGCTTTCTCCTTCTGAGATGTTTGTCGAAACCTACTCCTGCATTCGGAATCTTCATGACCAAAGTTGTTACAAATAGAACATTCTATTTCATTTTCAAGAGCTAAAAAGTTATTGTAGGTCCTTTTCATGATCCCAGTCATACTCCTTTGTTTTTGTGCTTCTCTAGTCATGATGGTCTTGTAGGCAACACATTGAGCAACTTTGTGTCCAAGGTTATGACAAGCAAAACATTGGCCATTAAATAAATTCCTGCAATTATCAAACCTACCGACCAAATGATTGTAGTTTCTATTGACATCCATTCTTGAGGCAAATTGAGAATGATTTACCTGCGGTTGGTTGTAGCTTATGTTCATCCTTGAAGTAGATTACCCCCGATTTACTTGGTGATCTCTGTTCATTCTTGAAGTACATCGTCTCTGATTTACCTAGTGATCTGCATTATGCCTTTGTTGTCGATTGTCAACCTGTTCACTTCTCCTTGCTGCATCAAGATAAATTTTGGAGGTGGATGGCTTCTGTGCTTGAGATGCTTCTTCAGTATATCCAAGACCTGGCTTGATTAGAGGAGAATGCTGCACTTTGATAATCTCATCTAAAGTCTCAGATCCTTTAGCAAATCTAAGATTAAGAGCTTTTGATTTCTAAATATCTTTTCTAAGTCCCACAATTTCACATTCTAACTTTTCATTGTGTTTTCCCCTTTCAGCAAGTTGGAATGTCAGAGTATCTATAATCATATTATTTTCTTCTAAACAAATTTCAAGTTTAGAAATTTCTTCATAAAGACCTTCTTCATCTATAGCATCCAAGAAATCATCATCTTCAAAAGCCATCAAAAGTCTATAATCATTACATTGTTCATCTTCATCACTATTTGAAAATCCATCACTGTCTTCATGTGTATAATAGCTCTTCTTACTTACATTCTGTTTTCTGCTCCATCTAACTGATTCCTTACCTTTGTCAAGCTTATCTTTATGATGACACTTGGCAACATAGTGACCGACTCTTCCACAAGCAAAAAATTTGAAAGGTAGCTTACCTCTGAATCTTCCAAAACCGCGTTGAAGGTTCTTGAAAAAGTTTGATTCTTCCTCTCCTTCTGACATATGTCCTGACCCATTGTAATCTCCTTTTCCTGAGGCTTTGAATGCAGCTTCTCTCTTGTCTGATGGTCCCCCTTTTCTCATTTTGAAAGCAGTTAGGATTCCGTGCAGCTGTGACATGGTAATGCTCTGTAGATTCTGCTTTTCTTCTATGGCAGAAACTTTTGATTCAAACTTAGAAGACAAAGATCTTAGAACCTTTTCAACCAAAGTAACTTCTTTTATTTCTTCACCCAAGTTTTTCATACAATTAACAATCTCATATATACGTAAGAAATAGTTAGCCACACTTTCATCATTGTGCATTCTGAGATTTTCATACTGAATTCTGAGAGTTTGTAGTTTTTCCCATTTTACTTGATCATCTCATTCATAGCTCAGAATGATCTTGTCCCATATTTCTTTCACGGTTTTGAGCTGCATAACCTTGACGAATTCTAATTGAGATAAACTCCCTAATAGAGTATTGACAGCCTTTCCGTTTGTTTCATACTGCTTCTTACCAGCCGTATCTGTAGGAGTTGTTGATGGAAATGTGTAACCTGTTTCCATGATATCCCAAACTTTTGTACCAAGAGATTGAATATAGGCTGTTATTCTTACCTTCCAATAGATGAAGTTGCTCCCACAAAAATTGGTGGCCTAATAGATGCCTCTTTTTCGTAGTTTCTCATGGTGATAGATCTTCCTTCAAGCGATCAAGCTTCTTTTGAAGGACCTACTCTGATACCAATTGTTGGAAATAATACTGAGGGGGGGGTGAATCAGTATTATCAAGTCAATTATTTTTTATTTCACAATCAGATTTGTATATGCTACTTCAGTTAGTGAAAACCACGTATGTACACAACTACAGTTAAGGAAACCAGTGTATAACCAGTAGAGTCATAATTTAAATTATTCTTCAGATGTTGATCATTAATCTGTGCATCAAACCATATAAACAGTAACCAGGAATAGTAAAACAGAACAGGCAGTCACACATAAGAACACAATATATAAGGTGGAAACACAATGTGGGTGAAAAGCACCTACTGCAATTCGTCTGTATCTTCTTTTAATTATAAACTTCTTTTTACAATGTTTCTGTACTAGTGTAGTCTTATACCAATACGCAGGCTACTACCTACAGAAGGCTACAACCTTCTCTCATTCTCCAGCTTCTCCTGGAAGGGAGTTACAACCCTTAGTGTTAAGAAATTTACTGCATAATATAAATAATTACTGAGAGGAATATATATAAGAAAATAACCAGCAACAACCATAAACACATAAACACAAATGTTTATCTGGGAAAACCCCAAATCCGGGGAAAAACCCAACCTAATAAGATCTCATTAGCATTGGCCAAAACCCTGGCCAATCCGACCAAGTGAGCCTTCACCGCTCACCTCCAGGTCTTACATTACAATGAAGTCCTTCCAGCTCCATTACATATAATACCACAGGCAGAATACTATGGGTGCACAATACCATGTGCCCCAAAACCATCACTGTTTAACCTGGTCAACTTTGACTCTATCCTGAGTCAAGTTTACCTAACAATTCCCCCCTTAAACTTGACTTGGGGTTCCTTGACTAACTCCAGCCAAACCTGCTAAGTGAGACAAACCCGCTCACTCTAGCTCTTACCTCCCTTAGAGTTTTTACCCAGGGTATTGTTAACCCGACATCCCCCCTATCACCTAGGTCTAACCTAGACTTTACCGGTGATCACCAAAGGGTACACATGCCTTACCAGGTCTTACAATAGTATGCCCATTTACATGCAATAATTTTGACTTCATTAAAAAAAAAAATGTTTATCGCTGCTGTGATTCTGATCCATCCTCTCTCAATTTGATTTGCTGAAAAACTTCTATCAAACCGCTCCAACTGCGAGCCCCACGAGAACCTCATAGATTCCAGCACCAGTGGCCTCACATAGCAGAAAACGAACAATTTTCAAAGCTGCGTGAACAATTTTCTTCTGCTGACCTTCTTTAAATAGCCGCATGAATCCCGAACAATTCGTTAGCATGTTCCAAACCAATAAATATCGCAAATGCACTGCGATCCCTGGCAGTTACGGCACTATCTTCCGCACATTCTCCTCGAGGTTCTTCTGCGTACGATTGTTCCACCATTATTTTCAGACCCAGATCTGTAAAAAGGCTGCATTGATGTCATCAGGCAGTATAAACCCCTGGCATCAAAGAATCCCTTTGAAGCCAATATTTGGCTCTGATACCAGTTGTTAAGAAATTTACTGCATAATATAAATAATTACTTAGAGGAATATATATAAGAAAATAACCAGCAACAACCATAGACACATAAACACAAATGTTTATCTGGGAAAACCCCAAATCCGGGGAAAAACCCAACCTAATAAGATCTCATTAACATTGGCCAAAACCCTGCCCAATCCAACCAAGTGAGCCTTCACCGCTCACCTCCAAGTCTTACATTACAATGAAGTCCTTCCAGCTCCATTACATATAATACCACGGGCATAATACTATGGGTGCACAATACCATGTGCCCCAAAACCATCACTGTTTATCCTGGTCAACTTTGAATCTATCCTGAGTCAAGTTTACCTAATACTTAGCTCTTGTATTAGCTGAGGTACTAGTACGTAGGTGCTGACCTACAGAAGGCTACAACCTTCTCTTTTCTTCCAGGGACCATGTTTCATAAATTTTCAGACTGGATCCATGAATAACATCAATCAAACATCAATTATATCTGCATCAACCAATCTCCTTTGTACAAACCAATACTGAATCAACCAATCACTTCTCAGAAAGCTGTAACCAGAATACAGTGATAGTAACCAGAACCAATCCTGAACCCAGAACATTGCAACAATAAACAGAAGTAGCTAAAACATATTTCATGAGACATACGCTACTTCAATATGCAGAACCTGCGTGCATACATTGATGTATTAAGGCCAACCTATGTATACACTATTTTGAATTAATGAACTTGTGTGTATACGCACCTCTGCTATGCCGAACCTGCGTACAGATCTATAAAAGATAATTTACCCTTTTCACTTATTCAGACATCAGTTAAACCCAGATTATCAGATTTATAGATCAAGTCATGCGCCAAATATAACAGATCAAAATAACACAAAGATACTACTATTCAAGCCTTAAGATCTTGACCCATCAATAGAACTTATCCTTCTTCTAGCGCTTAGGTTCCTCCTTGATTCAGATCCAACTATGCACAATTACCCAATGACTAGTATTCTAGATCTTGCTCTTCATCAGATTTTCAATGATTGAGTCAATTCCTTTGCCTAAAGATTTTCTTCCCCTTTTATAGTCTTGGGCCTTACTCAATACCATGGTCCAAAACAATTTAGAACCAATACTAGAGACCCAATACGTGGGTTCAATACGTCGGACGCAATACCAAGGTCCAAAACCATAGGTCCAAATACCATGGACCCAAAACTTAGTTTTCCGACATGTACACGCCTTTCCTTGCATGAAAGTGCGTGTGTACGATATACGTGCCTTTGTATATAGTGAAACTACGTGTATACACTATTTGGTATATAGTGAACCTACGTATATACGCGACTTCGTATATAGTGAAACTGCGTGTGTACACGACTTGGTATATAGTGAACCTATGTATGTACGTGACTTGGTATTAGTGAAACTGCGTGTGTGCACGACTTGGTATATAGTGAACCTGCGTATGTACATGACTTGGTGTATAGTGAACCTGCGTATATACTTTTCTTTCTTCATTCTTTGTAGTCTGATCAACAATTCTTTGCTTCTGAGCTGCTGCACTATGATCTGTCATCTATGTGAGTTGCCATCAAGGACAACACCTGTGTCATAGCGCCAAACCTGTGTCACAATGCCAACACAACCTTTCATAATTTGCATAGGTGATTATGGAGTGTGTGAAACATCTTGAACTACTTGAACTAACTCCAAATAAATTCTCTTATATTTCGAAGTGACATTCAATGCAGTTGCTTGAACTTATTTTTTTATGTCCTAGACAATTATTTGAATAGTTTGTTGGGATTCAATCAAATCTCAAACTTTTTTTCCTATGAAAAGTCCATGCCTATATAACTTTCTAACTTATTTAATTGATCAATCAACTCAACATCAATTATCCTTTTCCCTTTCATAGAAATATTATGTTCCTAAGTTACTTCCTTGTTTATGCTTTGAGATTTTTCTTCTTTCTTTTGTACAGTACTTTCCTTTTCTTTTTAATACAAACCAAATGAAACATAAGATTTCAATAAAGAGGTAAAATCAAGTGAAACTATAGATTTTGATACTCCAACATTTTTCTCTAGCATAGATGGAGAGTTATTCTCTATATGAATATTAGTAAATTAAAAATTCAAATTTTTAGATAATTTTATTTTTTTGAGAGAATTTGTAGTATAAAAACTCCTTTGTTGGAGATAAAATTCATAATTATCTTCTTTGAACTTTTGTACTTTATCCCTCTCTTCAACATCCATGAAATTAACTATTTGTGTGACCTGATCAAAATCAATAACAAGAATAAAAAAATAATCATACAAGGGTTATTGATGTTGAAAAGTGTTTGATAAGATTATAAATTTGTAATGATTAATGATTACATTTTTGGGATCATATCTAAAATAGGGCAAGGAATGAAACCAATTTGTTTTTAATTGTTATGCTTCGACTAAAACATGTCCCATATTTTTAAGCTATATCTAACAAACTTTACTTGGAATACTGGGCCATACATTCTTTTTCATTTTTTGCAACATTCTATCATAGCCATGAACTGCAGTCTGATTGGATATTTCTTTGATAGCTATACTATTAGGTATATACCTTTGTAATAAATGAGGTCTGACCTCACTTCCATAAGTCCTAATAAAAAAAATTATTCTAAAAACCAATCACCAATTTCAAATAGGGATTCCTGAAAATATTTACTAAATCTTGGCGGATTTTCTCCAAACAATACTTGATGAAGAGGAATCATGATGTTATTACATATATAATAAAAGTGTTATTTATATTGGATTTCACATAAGACATTTGTATAATCCTGAATATCATGTTGATGATTGAAATAATAACTCTACTCCATTAATGGAAATGAAACTGATGCTATAACAACATCCATGAGATAAGAAAACATATAAAAAACTTGTTGAAATAAAGGAGGAGATGTTACAAATATCCTAATGGCTTTTGATAAATTTTGAGACAAAGTATTTACCCAGTTAAATATTTTTTATTGTCTGTGAATTCCATATATAAGAGGTACCCATTCTGAATTTGCTTCTCCATATAGCCTAGAAAGCATCTTGGCTATATGTCTTAAAGGGTTTTTGAATATAACTATTGGGTAATATTTTATTGTTTTCAATTCACATCCGTCTAGGTCATGGGGCCATTTCTTAATGATTAAATTGTAATATTTGTTATTCTTCTCAAGATCATTGTTATGAAATTTATCCATAAATTCTTTATTGAACAACATTTCAAGAGGATTAAACATGTAAATAGCGCTAAGGACTTCATGTTTCTAGGAGTAAATAACATTTTGATTATGATCATTAATAGAACAAGTTGGAACATCCACATGAGTCAAAATCCAACTTATCATATCATAATAAGGAAAAATATTGGGCCTAGATGCAATTTTATGAAGTTCAGTTCTCCTAATTGCTTGATAGTTGGGAGAAGATTCACCATCTAAATTATCTTATTCTACCCATTTTATTCCTTCAAAGAAACTAAGTATTTCTTCCCACAAAAGCTTACCTGTTTCTTGAGTCCTATAAGTTGTATCTCAAAAAGGGGAAGTGTCTAAATTAGAATCTTGATTTCATTTTCATCCTAATTTCTTGAATTGCACGTATGGAAGCTTGTGTCTTTCGTTTCTTAACCTTTTTGAAATAACCTATAACAGACAAAAAGGAGTAATAAGAAGAGAAATTAACAAAAATAACTAAATAATTTAAAATTAATAAGTTTAAAACAAGCTTAATACTAACCAACATAATGCAAGCGTGGTAAAAATTTACCATTCATTTCGCATAAATTAAGAATTTTACACATAGACAACTCAGGGAAATTTTATGCAGAAAATATAAAATTACAACATTTAACGAATTCTCGAAAGAACTAATGGTGTATCTATCAAAAATCTTGGGATACTAAAAATGTTTTACAACACATACTAGTTCATTAATTCTTATTAAATTTGGCATGAAAGCCAACTATTTATCAACTCGCAAAGTGAGGATATAGTTGGGTGGTTGTGAGGTCGGCAATTTTATTTTGGTTCAACAATGATGGAAATTGGTCTCTTGATTTCTCTACTTCAAGTTTTATGGAAAGAAAGGAGCAAAAATTTTAAATAAATAAAATCATGAGAAAAAACAAAAAAGGTGACTAGACTAGTTGGAAGGCTAGGATAGTCGAGACAATCGGGAGTCGAGGTTACACAAATACATGACTTGAAATATTGGAAGATTAGATAGCCAAAAGTTCGGGAGTCGAGAGTAATGAAATATTTTTAACAATATTCCAACCTTTGACCTATGACCCTAACTATATCTTATTATTTATTATTTTTAAATTGTGCAAAAATAAATATGTAATATGTTTTGTTGAGGTAATTTTATTAAATGTAACAAAATTCAAAAAAATTGAAGGGTCCCTATTTTTAACATTAAAAAAATGGGGGTTGTTGTAGGCCTAACAACAAATCGAAACACAAAGGGAGAAATAGTTATCTCTGAAAATTAATATTTAAAATTCAAGTAAAGTTAAAGGCTTTTGAATTTTTATCTTAATTATGATCAATCTCAAAATGCTTGATATTTTGAAAATAAAGTAAGAAACCACTAGAAGTATTTCTAACAAAAATGAGTAATTTTTTAATAAGATTCATATGATGAGGTTCATTTATTATTTTAAACTTAAATTGAATCAAATCCGAAATTTTAATATTGGTTTTCTAATTTTAGTACTGTGAAAACAATTTCCATCACATCATCCTCCTCTCCCTTAATAATTGCATCGCTCCGCTTTCAGCAGGCTGCTTCAGTACATCGGTGAAGATACCTTGGTATCCTAGAAGAATTTACCCACCTCCAATAGTCTTGTTCAAAACATTAATGGGTTCTCTAATATTTCCTACATTTCATTACAAAAATGATTTCAACTATTTAATTATTTAATATCCTTTTCATAATCTACAAATATACTTCTTTTGCAACTTTTGAATATCAAAAGAGTGAGGTGATACTAGAGTTATTTTAATTTAGCAAGAGCTTTGATGTGCTAATACTTGTAACTTGCTATTTTATTATTCATTACTAAAAAATTTAAGTCTACTTTTAAATGTGAAATGATGGAGTTCTTATTTCAAAAAAACTAAACAACTAGGCACTTCCATATTAATGAAAAAAAAGTAAAAATAGAAAATTAACAAGCATAGTACATTGTACATAATTTTAAAGTACTTTATCCTTAACCTTTGAATTTAGTTGAATAATAAATAATAAAATGACAAATGTACATTTCTCAACAAATGTAACCTCTATTGAAATTATACAACAAAACAAAGAAAAATATATAAATCTTTTTACCAAAAATAAAGAAAGGAACCAAAGAAATATTAAGGACACCCACATCCTTTAATAAATGGAAATTTATTTGCATATGGTCAAACGATTTTTTCATGAAAATTATCTCTTCAAAATTTTTCCATTTACTAGTAGGTTTTCAAACTTACCTTCCAATGCTTGTAGAATGTATGTGGAAGGGACAAGTTTTGGAAAGATTTGGAAAGGATCAACACATATATGTTGGAATTTCAAGTGTCTACCTTTCTACTTGTGTCTCTTGTCCCGCTTAAACACTAGCTCACCAATGGAAAAATATTTATGAGATGTTAAATGTTTATCAAACCATATTTTGATGAGTTTTTATATTCATGAAACTTAACTTTAGGTTTTTGTCTCTGTTCCTCCAATTTTAACAATGTGTATATTCTTACTTCCATGTCTTTTATTAATTTTATTTACTGCTTGAGCTAATTGCATAGATGGAAGAAAATTATTTAGAAGTAGGATATCTTCCTTTACATATACAAGGAAGTAAGGGAAATTAACCAATGCTCATTTTGCAGTAACTCTGTCAGCCTACAAAGTGTTGGATAGTTGGCTATGCTAGATTGTTTTATGGTTTTGCATTATTTTCTTTAATATTTAGATTAAGATTTTACTAGTTAATTCTGATAATGTATTGTCTTGAGGGTAGTAATTGGTATAAAACTTAATTGATATACGTTTGTCCAAACAAAATGTAGTCATCTTTAGGGAAGAAAAATAAGTGGTGTCATTGAATACAAAAGATGAAGGAACATGAAACCAAGAAATTATATATCTTTCGAGAAAATATATCACATGTTCATCATTAACCTTTTTAAATGGGACTACTTCAACCCACCTAGTGAAATAGTCAGTGGAAGTGAAAATATATTTATGTAACTATGAAGAATATGGATTTATATCACTGATAATTTCAAGACTCGATTTCTCAAAAGATCCTTCTACTTCCATAGGTTAAAGAGAAAGAGATGGAATTTTTTCTTTACTAGAAGCTATCGTACATGTTTTACATCTCCTTACATATGCATATTACTCTCTGAAGAGAGTTGGCCAATAATAACATGTCGAAAGAATCTTGTATGTAGTGGTCTCACCATAAAAATGGCCTCCAATTGGTCCATCATGTAATTTAGTCATTGCCTATCTACATCAGATTTCACCAAGCATCTAAGTAAAACATCATCCTAATTCTTGCTAAACATTTCTCCATCAATCAACGAATATTTAACACATTTTAAATGTAAATATTATTTTTGTTTATCTATTAAATGATCAGGTGCAGTTCCATTTGTTAAGAATTACCTAATATCTTCATACCAGGTATCTGTTAGTATGAGAACATAATATTTTTTTTCTCTTGGATTACATCAAATTCATTCTACCAACCTTCTTATAAATCTTAATGGGAACCTTTTGATTTAGCTAATAACTTGCATAAACCTTTTCCACTTATGACCTTTAATGGTTTTATCTCAAGGTCATACTATTGAAGCACTATAATCCAATTTTCTCTTGTTCTCCTAGGTCTTTTTGCACCAGTAAATTACACACACTAGTGTGAGGAAATATGACTCTGGTATATGTTTAACAAAAAAGGCCTAAAATGTCTAACATATTTATAAAATGCATATGCTTTCTTATATATATCAGGGTAATTTAATTTAGCCCCTTGAAATCTAGAACTCATGAATGAAATAGGTATTTCAATATCATCATCATTCTTTTGAGTAAGTACTACTACATAAGGGACATTAGATGCAAAAGTGTACAATAAAAATTTTGTGTCAAAATTAGGACTAATCAATGTTGGAGAAGCAACAATAGCCTGTTTAATTTTTTCAAAAGAATCATTTTCTATCGTACCCCATTTAAAAATGTGATGGTTTCTAATCATCTCTTGCATAGGTTTGATAGTCTCTACAAATCTAAGGATGAATCTCGTAACAAAATTAATTTTACTAGAACAATATTGCATAGTTTGTTTTATATGAGGAAGAGAAATTTTCAAAATTGCATTAGTTTTGTTTGGATTGATTACAATCCGAGTTTTAGAAACTATAAATCTAAGTACTTTACCTTCAGTGATAACAAAAATCATTTTATTAGGATTTAAAGATATATGATATTTGAGACATCTATCAAATATTTTTCTGAAATGATCAACATGTTGTTCTCTTTTGTTTGAATAAAAAGTTATATCGTCCAAGTACATAACCATACTATTACTAATGACTCCATTGAAACAAATATTCATTGCTTGTTGGAAAGTAACCCTTGCATTTATTAGACCAAGACGCATCTTTTGATAAGCAAAGTACCCCATTTAGTCTAAAAAATTGTTATGATTTGATCTTCTAATGAAACCAAAACTTGATTGTAACCAAAAAATCCATCAAGTAGGGAAAACATTTCCAAACCAGCAATAGATTGTAATATTTGTTCCATAGGAGGAAGAGCTTAATTATCATTTTTTGAATATTTGTTAAGGCTATGAAATTCAATACAAATCCTTATGTCCCCATTCTTCTTTCAAACAATAACTAAATTTGAAACCCATTAAGAGTCCATAACTAGAAAATCAATTCTAGCCTTCAAAAAATTATTCAATTCATATTTAATTTGACCTTCGAGTCTAGGATGCATTTTTCTATTTTATTGTTGAAATGGTTTAGTATTTCGTTTTTGGAATAACATGTTGAATAATATAGGTTTCATATACCTTCAAGTAACCATATGGGCATGCAAAAATATCTTTGTATTCTTTAAATAACTTGATAAATTTTGTTTGTTCAACATGAGTATAATTTTATCCCAAATTAACTTTTTCCTAAATTTACAACTTCATATTGCATCAATGAACTATTGATTTTGGAACTAGTAATTAATTTGAAATTATTGTGAATATAATATAAATTTTTGATCCAAACTATTCATTTTGGGATAGGATTTTGTGATTTTAGTTCATCCAGAAAATTTGAATTCAATTGCAAAACATGTTGATATTTGTCTATTATTGATCCCTTAAAAGTATCTTCCATAGTTAAAAAATATCCTATTTTATCATCATCATAAAAAACCCTCCAATTAGAGATGTTGTCAGGGATAAATGGCTTAAAAAATATCTCTACAGAAAATTTATCAAGTGAAAAATTCTCAACTCAAAGAAGCCTTGAAGCGACATTAGCCAAAAGGTCAACATCATTATTTTGTGAACAATGTATTGAATTTAAATAAAAAATATCAAAGTTTTGGGCTAAATCCCACACCTCTTGTCTGTAATTCTTTAAATGATTAGAGACACAATTAATGGTTTTATTAGCCTAACTATTATCTCTGAATCACCCAAGAATTTAATTTTATCAACTTTAACTCAATAGTTTTTTTATGTCTTTAAAGTAAGACTTCGTACTCTGAAACATTTTTAGTACATTGAAAGTTAAGTGTACATCAAAGACGAAAATTATTACCTTGTGGATCTAGTAAAACATAGCCAACACTTAGGCCTTCTATTGATTTGGAACCATCAAAGTATAAAGTTCAGAAATCAATATTTACATCATTAGCTAAAACAAAAGAAGATGAAGCATAATATGATATTGCTTTGAATCCAAGAAAGGAACTATAATGAAATTTAGACTTTCAACTTCTGATTTGAGAATAAAATATTATTCATATACATAATTACCCAAAAAGGTATCAAAAGAATAATTACCTAATGAAGCTTGAGAAAACATAACTAGTTCATTGGGTTTTTCAAGATCAATTACAATATGTTTCATATGCTTCTCTCTTTACACTATGATCTTATTAGATCTGTCATTTAATGGCATCCATAAATGTGACCAATCAGTTGATAAATATCCATTGGGTTTTTTAGACTAGACTCTACTAAGTAAGAATCCATAACATTCGAGGATGTATGCAGCAATAATATCAATTATTTGAAAATTATAGGATTGGAATAAAGTATTATAATAACACATTTAATCTCTCCAAGTACCATAGCACTTAATCTTTCAAGGTGAATAATTTGAGTGGTGGAAGGTATGGGAGAAAGAATTAATTTTTCATCCACTGACAAGCGCATAACGTTAGATGGGGCCCCTAAGTCCACTAGACTATTGTGTACATTTTAATTACAAATCTCAACGCTTAAGAGGAAAGGAGTGTGGGAGGTTGACATACCTCCAATTAAAGTTGCATTTATATTTTCTATTCTCTTTAGAGAGTTTTCTCGGAATTATTTGAACTAGAAATTTGAGTTTGAGGTGGATCAATTCCTAAGGATTTAAGAATACTTTTATATTGTTGAGTTAATTATGATAACTCAAACAAGGAAATGTATTCCCTAGTTTTCTTCATTTATTCCACTAAATCATATTTTAAATGTTCACTTTGAGGAGTGAGACTTGATGAAGTGGGAAATTTATCGGTATTTTTTGTTTTTTGGAGGAATAGGAGGATTAGTAGTAGCTGGTGTGGAAGTTTGATTTTGTGTTATGCACAACATTAACTTCTTCATCATCTTAATCTAAATAATTATCAATTAATCCTCCTTGGGAGACATCCCATAACACATTAACTGACTTGTTTGATTTAACCTCCTCTTTTTCAACTTCTTGTGTTTGTTCTTCTTCCACACTCTCTACAAAAACCTTAAACATAATTACAAAATATGCACATGATTTCTCATAATTATTAGCATTATGTTCTCTGTAGATATCAAATTATGCATAATCATCAATATTAAATTCCTCAAAATTTGTTTGATTAGGATTAGGTGGTTGGTTTCTCCTAAATGGTCTCCATGGTTTCTTTGTTGAAATTTTTCTTGAAAGAGTGGTTTTAAAATTAGTTATTTCATTTGACATTTTATTTATTACCTTTTGAATGGAATCTAAATCAACAACTTCTTTATCTTTTTCTCATCAGTAGTTTTACTAGTTGATGATTTATTTAAAATAGAAATTGTTTTAGTTTTTTCTTGAGTTACTGCGTGTTTTGAAGCTATTCATAACATTTTCTTTTCAACATTCACAAATTCCTTCATATTTTGAGCTAGTGTTAGCTTATTTTCTCTTATTACAATTAATTCAATTGATGGGGAAAGAATTGTAGTGTGAAATTCAATCAAGGCGTCATCACTTGGTGCTGAATCAATTGGAATGTTATTTAGAAGAAAAAGAAATGTCTAATTAAAAATCATTAATTGATTCATTACGATTCATTTTAATGTTTGGGACTTCTAACACTAAGGATGTGGTTGATTTTTCATTAGCAAATGTTTTGAGAAATTGTGTTTGAAATGCATTCCACCTAGTAATAGAACCATCTACTAATGGAAAACACCAAGAGGATGCTTTCCCTCAAATGTATATGGGAAAAGTCTACAAACTACATCTTCAATTTGTACTCCCCTTAAGTTCAAAGAGAGCATAAACTATTTAATATGTTCTTTAGGAGAGATATATCCATTAGGATTAAACTTCAGAATAAATATTTCAGGATGTCATTGGCTTGTTTTGGGCTGACCCAGGTTTGATCTATAGTATCCACCAACAAAACCCTCAATCATTGGCCCTTTCAGCAACGACCTACAAGCAAATCACAATCTCACCCGAAGTGACTATGGGAGGATGTAGAACCAGGTTTTTGTAGCCTTGAAGGACATGGATATGTGGTATTATTGTGGTTTCTTACTTTTAACATGCATAAACTACGCATCCATTTAATCACTTAACATGTCATATAAACTCATAGAAATCATTGTGTTATAATAACATGCAATTGTAATAAATTACTACACTGCAATAGATAAAAAGAAAATATACACATGAAGACACCTATTTTACCATGGTTCATCCCAATGTGGGACTACATCCACAAGAACTGTTGCTTACAATAATAATTATTGTACAACAAACAATTCTTGACCTACGCACTCAATTGCGTAGTTCGTCTGTGCACTCAGCTATAGACTCGAGCCTCTACGCACTTAGTTGTAGAACCTCACCTTGTTTCCCAAACCATAGATCATAATAATACAACCATTCAATTAAATATGTGATTCTTTCTCTTATTTATTATTGATCCCCATATATACTATTACATCGAGGGATATATCATCAAAATACCATAGCCCATATACCATGGACTCCCTAAAACAATCTACGATGGTCCAAAACCCATTCATCATTTACAATATTACATGATTTTTACAAAAACGAGAGGCTTAAACCCACTATGACATCCTTATACCACGTGGTATACTCCAACTTCTTTGCTACGCTGTCCACTTGGCACTCCACTCCTCTACTACATAGTTCACTTCGCGATCCACTGCACTCTCCACTGCGCACTCTGTTGGTGTTCGAGTGTGAATAAACTATTCAACCCTTTCCTACATTAATTCATCAATCTGGGTGCATACAATTTTCAAGGTAACACGCAAGGTTTATGCAGGGGCAAGGTTTCAATCTCATATCAACCAAGGATTTGTGACTAAGAAATTAAAGCATTGCTGCAACAGTAATGGAAAATAAATTGCATAACTTAAAAGGCATTCACAAAAATCAATAGAGATCTGTAACAACAATAAGAATAAACACAGAAAGAGTAAAAAAGCATACACAAAAGAAATACGTAGCACTTGATCAAAAGAGCGGGCCCAACTCTCTTATCAGGGCTACGTTAATTTATAGCTAACGAAAGAACAACAAAACTGCTTGTATTATATTAATCTATAAAAGAGCTATTGCAATACATATCTATGCACGGCTAACCCTTCGCAAAGGAATAAAACCCTTTTTATACAATACATGGGTAATAACATATTCCCCAAATCATGGCAACTAAATGCCCAAAATATAAATAGTTCAGAACAACAACTAGTTGCCAAGAGAGAAAGAATAAAAACGATCCAAAATAAGCATGAAAACAGTTGTGAGTTGGTTATGTGATCACAACATTGCCAAATAGCCACTGTGAATCATGGAACTACTGCTACATGTTGTGAAAGTGATACTTGTTCAGTGGAATCTGTGGAAATAACAAGTTTTAGTAGCTCGCATAGGTAAAACCCTTGTGACTTTACTTCAAAGACATAAGAAAGAAGGGTTACCTCATGATTTTATCACAATAAATGCATATCAATTGGTGCAAAAAGGGTGGAAGGATGGATGAAAAGGTAAGGAAAAGATAACTAGATTTGGTGCCCAACATCTCCCCCCAACTAGCCTTCTGCATGCCCTCATGCAACTCGACACTTCTGTAGGTCTGGGTTAGAACGGCTGTGATCCTCATGGAGCTAGGCGAGATCATATTCTTTTGCCATATCGGTTCCTGGGACCTTGTATCCTTCTGAAAGAAGGACTTGCTTCCACCAATCACCTGGTACATTATATGCTGGTGTATAATGCTCTGCTGGCAGTCAAATGACAGGAAACCTAAACCGAATTCCCATCCACTGGACCCCACATGTTTGGACATATGTGACATACCTTGGCACCCAACTTAGTGCTCATCCAAAATTTGGTGCCCCAAAAGGTTCCCTGTTTTGGACAAATGTAGGTGACATCATCCACCTTTTCTGGCAGCTATGAAGGGCCTCATCATGAAATGTGACTATTTGTTTGACACAAAGATCAACCCACCAATTCTGTGTCTTCACATCCATTCTCTATTTCCCTTGATCTCTAAAAAGGTAATGTGCTTATTGTACATAGTTATGGATCGTTCGTGCTCTCCTCTCATCATAAGGCTTCATGTTTTGATTTGACTCAAACGTATTGGAAGCCTTCTGCCAGTTTATTAGGTTGAGTGTATAAGAGGTTAGATCCCTTAAATAAATGTCCCCCACATATGGGACTAGGTTAAATTCTTTGTCATCACGCAGGAAGTACCCATGCAGATAGGACTCGCACATCAAATGCTGGGTTACTATGTCATCGATCCTCAATATACAAAGGAACCATATAGAGTCCTCGATCTCATGACTAACCTCCTTCTTAATGCTTTCCAGACAGATGAAAAGAAATTGCTCATGCAAGAACAAGGCATAGCTAGAAGTAGGAGGGAGACATGCCATTATCTATTGTGCCAGGATGAACATTTGTTCTTGGTCAGCCTTCAATTCCAACACTTGCCCTTCCAACCGTTCTACCTTGAGCTACTGCTTCACATGCCTCAGCCATAAAATATCCACTTGCTCTACATATTCGAAGATAGCCTTGGACGACTGCTCCTGAATTCTTTTCACCTCATTTTGATAGTGGGCCATGGTGGATTTCCAAGTTTGAATCTTAGCTGTCAAAGAGAATTCATGGCCTTCGAACAAGTGCTTGATAGGATCTGTCTCAGTAGCATCAGAGGTCGTCGGCATATCTTCTACCTATCTTTCTTCCTCAACCACCGTAGCCTTAGGCTTCTTGACCCATCGTTTATACTTCCTTACCTGCTTCTTAAGTCAATGCACCTATCTTCTTAGCCTTTGACCCCTATTTTCAATCACATCATCTCTTTGAATTGTAGCTAGTATTTCTTTTTAAGGGGTGGCCTCCTTTTCTCACACAGTTCTATCCATTCATGCTTAACAACCACTTTGTCTAGCCCTACAGCTAGTTCGGCAGGTGATGGATTGCTCGGAGGAGTATCTATTGGTCTTTCTGTTGGGTTCTCCTCCCTTGGTTCCTCTCTCTCGATCACTTCTTTCTTGAGAACCAATTTGACTAGCTTTGTAGATATTTCCTCAAGTGGTAGATTACTCAGAGGAGTATCCATGAGTCCATCTGTCGGGACCTCCTTGCTTGGCCCCCCTTCCTCTAGAGCAAGTGCCTCCTTTTTAATAATTAACTTGACCTACTCTGGAGCTATTTCGGTAGGTGTTGGATCAATCAGAGTGGTGTCCACTGGCTTTTCAACTGGAACTTCCCTTCCTGGTCCCCCTGTTTCAAAAGTATCCACTTCTTCCTCCATTTTGGGCTCTAGGGCATTTGTTTCCTGAACAACGCCCTCTTCACTATCTTTTTATTCCTGTTCTTCTGCGGAATGTTCTTCCTCCCTCTATTATTCGGAACAACCTTGCTGAGAGTCAGCAGCTAGCAGACTAACAACAGTCGGGCCTTTAACCGACCCATCAAATTTTAGAATGGGAGGAACAATAACCTCCTTTCTTGAGCATCGAGGAGAATGAGACACTCTTGCTCCTCTAGGAATGGAGGCACAGAAAGGAAATTGAAAAATGTTTTCTTCTTGGCTTGTACTAGTTTTGATTGTAACCTCGAGCTCTTTCCCTTCATCTACAACAATTCTGCTCTGGGTCGAGGCTCTTTCTTATGTTTCCTCCTATCCCGCGATTGACACTAGTTCTTGTGGAGTAGTGTCAACCACATGATTTATTTCTTCTACATTTTCTGGTACTGGATGGGTTAGTAATGGTTCTTGTGTGACACCACTACCCATATCCAACACTTCTTGAGCAATTGGTGATGGCACTGTCCCCTCTGGCATGTTGTTAATAAAGGTGGACTCTTGTATAATCGTGTCAACCTCGTCCATTGTATCCATGATTCCTTCCTCCGTCAGCTCCATCGTCTCTTCTGCTCCGAGCCTTTCTCACTCAGGCCCATCTTCTTCCATCGGTCCCACATTCGAGGCTAGTTCTTATGAAACAGCCTTTGGCTGTGGCACTGACAATTTCTTTTGTTTCAAATCTTTCCTCCCCTGGTTTTTTTCTTCCATTTGACCCACAGTCAAGGCTAGTTCTTGTGGAACAGCCTTGGTTGTGGTACTGACAATTTCTTCCATCTCAAGCCTTCCTGGTTCTGGAAACTCTTCTTCCATAGCTTCTGCAGTCGAGGTCGGTTCCTGTGTAACAACCTCGACTGTTTCTTCCACTTCAAGCTCTGTTTCCTTGTCCTCCATTTCCATCTCTTATAGCTCTTCTTGGTCTATGTACTCAACCTCTACTAGTTCCTCCCCCATTCCTTTCGATTCCTCGCCTTTAGCAGCTATAACAGCTGTTATCTCTTCTTTTTTTCGATTCCTGGAATGTTTCCCATAGAATTTGAAACCAGGCTAGTGCATGCATAACCAATAGTCAAACCAGGCCATGGTTAGTAATGACTGTTGCAACTTGTCACGAACGCCGAGTGGACTGCGCCATCAATTGGAGGCTCTTCAGCAAAAAGAACGACATGTTCAACGAGAAGACCTCTGACTGTGGAAATTGAAGGCGAGCTAACACCCTGAAATGATACTTAAATATAGTGGTGTATCGCCCTTCACAAGTTATGTATTTCATTACAAAACCTACCACCTCACCCCATGGATGTGGTAATGAGTTCCGGGCATACCCCCATCCTTTTTGGACAACATTCTCACCAGTCTGCAAAAATACCTCAGAGAATTCTGGGAGGGAGGTTCCTTGTGAAAACCAGCTCTGTCCCTGCTAGGGCAATCCACTAACCTCTACGATAGCCTCCTCTGTGATAGGGATTTCTATCCCTCTGACCTGAGAGCTCTCTTCACCCAAATTGAGTGCAAATTCTATTGCAATATCTTCATTGAATCCCTCCAACCTGTTAAAATAAGCATCCCAACCTGCATAGATGAAAATCTACCATACTTCCCTGTTGTTGCAGACAAATGTGGTATCCTCCAACTCATGACACACAGCCAAACCACCCATCGCTGTGTGAAACAGTAACAACACTTGGATGTAGTTGGCTGTTAGGGAGATAGTAGCAGAAACCACATTAACAATAATGGTGACAGCATTATGGAGTGCGGGGTGAAAAGCGATGAAAGTGGCCAGTAAATTTTTGAAAAATGCAAAGAACAATGGAAAATCATGGTAATATGGTGAAATGATTGCAGTGATTAATTCAGATATAATGGGAAAATATCGACAGGTTGTTGAAGATACATAATTCAAATTCCAATGCATCGGCAATTATTACGAAATCACGGGATTTTTGGGTTACCATTCACACTAGATTTGGTAATGATGTAGCATTATTATGGTTTTAATGTGTCATTTTTTGTTTATGATGGGACCCCCCCAACTTAAATGTGGCCATCCGCAGCACATATGTGTCTCATTAATGGAATATTTTAATTGAATCCATAAGAGTCATCGGAGACGTACCTGGAGACCTACCTAGCGATAGAGTAATAGCACTGGTGGAGTAACAACAACGACAAAGTAACAACATCTAACACATAGAAAAAATTTCAGGAGTAATAGCAGTGGTGTTGTAACAACATCAACAAAGTAACAGTAGTGGCGGAGTAACAACACCGATGGAGTAACAACATCCGACACTTAGAAAATTTTTTAGGAGTAACAGCAGTGGTGGAGTAACAACACCGACGGAGTAACAACATCGGTGGAGTAACAGCACCGATGGAGTAACAACAATGGTGGAGTAACAACATTCGACACTTGGAAAACATTTCAGGAGTAATAGCAGTGGTGGAGTAACAGCGTCGACAGAGTAATAGTAGCAGTGGAGTAACAGCACTGACGGAGTAACAACAACAGTGGAGTAACAACATCTAACATTTAGAAAAAAAATTAGGAGTAACAGTTGTGGCAGAGTAATAGCACCGACAGAGTAACAACAGTGGTGGAGTAACAACATCAACTATTGCTTGGAAAATTTTTGTGAGCTCCTCCTTGTCAAATTGTGATCATTTTTCCTGCAAAAGACAAACAAGTAAGTAGTAACAACATATTTTATATATATATATATATATATATATATATATATATATATATATATATATATATATATATATATATATATCTATAGATATATATATATTAAAGATCAGAAGGTAGAGAGAACATTCTCTACACCAACAACCATCAAACCAGATTTATCAGAGAGATGTTTGATGAAGGCATCCTTAGAAGTTGGATGGTGGTATAATTTCAGACGATGTCCATTCACTAAGAAAGAAGTATGAGTATCATCTATTGTAACCAATCTAACTATTCCATTGTCAAACACAGCATCCACTTCATAGGGTCCCATCCAGTGAGTGTGAAGCTTCCCTTTAAAATCTTTGAAATGGGAGTCATAGAGCAGTGCCCAATCTCCTGTATGAAACACCTTGTTCTTGATAAATTTATCATGCCATTTCATTCTTTGTTGTTGAATAGTAGTAGTTTTCTGGATAGCCACTGAATGGATTTCATCTAACTCATTGAGTTGTTCTAGCCAGTGTTTCTGGGCCTCTGATAGATCTAATCCTACTTCCAAAGCTGTTATGAGTGTGCTGATCTCAAATTCTACCGAAAACAAGGGGGATTTCCCATAGACTAACTCAAATGGTGAAAACCTAGTTGTATTCCACCATGTTGTCCTATATGCCTAGAGAGCTTCTAGAAGTTTCTAAGACCAATCCTAACAATGGCTTGCTATAGTTTTTTTCAAGATATTTTCCAATACCTTGTTTGTACTTTCGACATGTTCATTCACCTGGAGGTGGTAAGGAGTTGTCACCCTGTGTTTGACCCCATATTTCTGCATAAGCCTTGCTATCATGTGGGATGTGAATTGTGCCCCTCCATCTGAAATGATCTCCCTTGGAGTACCATATCAAGCAAAAATATCTTCAGAAAGAAAATCTGCAACCACTTGTTCTGTTGCTTTCGCAACAGCGCTAGCTTCCACCCACTTAGTCACGTAATCAGTGCAGACTAGAATGTGGACCTTTTAATGAGGTGGGTTAAAATTCCCAACGAAATCAATTTCCCACTTCTTAAAAGGTTCGAGGACTACCTGGGGCCGCAATGACATCTCATCTGATTTTCTAGGCTGCCCCATGCATTGACAACTGTCACATCTTCGGATGTAGTCACAGGCATCACAAAAGATGGAAGGCCAATAGTATCCCATTTGCAATACCTTGTGGCATGTTCTTTTATCTACAAAATGTCCTCCACAAGGGCCATCATGGGAAGCCTTCAATATTTCATAGATGTCATCCTCAGATACAAAGCGCTGAATTTGCTGATCAACCCCTATGTCATAAAGGTACCTTCCATCCATGAATATCAAGTACCATGATGAATAATTTTCCATTGTTCCCTGTATGACAAGTGATGAGGTACCTTCAATATGGCAATATAGTTAGCAATATCTGCATATCATGGAGTGTTAGCAAAAATTGCAAAGAGATGCTCATCTGGAAAACTATCTTCTATGGGTGTACCTTCAGCATTATTATCTAGTCTAGACAGAAAATCAGCAACCACATTGTCCTTTCCTAGTTTATCTACTATGGTAATGTCAAATTCTTGAAGTAACAATAGTCATCTCATAATATGACTAGGAGTAATGGGTTTATTCATCAGATACCTGATTGCTACGTGATCAATGTGTACAAAGGTGGGATACCCGGTAATATAATGTTGGAACTTGTTGATGGTGTAGATGACAACAAGAAATTCTTTTTCAGTCACTGTGTAGTTTAACTCAGCAGGAGCCAAGTTTTTACTAACATAGTAAACTGCATATGGCATCTTGTCCACTTGTTGTCCCAAAACTGCCCCAACTGCTGTCTGAGAGGCATCAGCATGAATATGAAATGGTAATGTCCAGTCTGGCCCTCGAAGGATCAAAGCTCTACAGACAAGTTCCTTGATTTTCACAAAGGCTGCATCACAATCATCTGTCCACACAAAATTTGCATCTTTTGTTAGCAATTGAAAAAGTGGATGTTCTATCTTAGCAAAATTTTCTATAAAGCGCCTATAATAACCAGCACAACTGATAAAGCTACGTACCTATGTGGGTGTTTTAGGTATTGGGAAGTGCAATATTTCCTTTATCTTGGTTGGATCCATTCAAATTCCAGCAACTAAAAGTAAATGTCCCAAGACTATTCCTTCTTCCATCATCATGTGGCATTTTACTATGCTCAAAGAGACATGCACTTGTTTACATCTTTCAAGAACTTTTTCCAAATTTTCCAGCCCTTCTTTGAATGAGTCCCCATATGGAGTAAAATCATCCATATAAATCTCAACACTGCTATATACCAGATCGAAGAAAATCCCTAGAATTTCCCTTTGGAATGTTGCAGGTGCATTACAGAGACCAAATGGGAGGACCCGATATGCAAAATTTCCCCAAGGGCATGTGAAAGTGGTTTTATCCTGATCCTTGGGAGCTATATAGATTTGGTTATACCCACTAAATCCATCTAGGAAGGAGAAGAACTTCTTCCCAGCCAAAGTATCTAAGACTTGATCAATGAATGGTAACAGAAAATGGTCTTTTTGTGTTACCTTATTTAATTCTATGTAATCCACACATATCTGCCATTTACCATTTTTCTTGGGAACAATCACTAATGGGCAAACCCATTGGTTGTCTTCAATGGGGTAAATAAATCCTACATCTAGTAGCTTTTGAAGTTCTTCCTTGACAATGTTTTTCAGAGCGGGGTTCATTCTCCTCTAGGGTTGTCTTACAGGGCAACAATCCTCTTTGATGTATATATGATGGGTACATACACTGGTAGGAATCCCTTTCATGTCTATGTAGTCTCAGGTGAAGGCTTCTTTGTGTTTTTGGAGAACATCGAGGAGATGTTCTATCTGGGATTCTCACATATCTGGATTAATATTCAAGGTCTTCCCTAGCTCTATCTCTACATAAACACTGTCATTGGACACAGTTGTGGGCAGTTCCTCAAATCGATCTATTGTTTCAATATTTTCCTACATTTCACAGCTCAAGACAGATTCTAGAATTCGCTGATTCGAGTCTAAAATATTGTAGGGATCACTAATGAAAGTGGTAATTGTGTCATCTTATGTTTATGTTTTTAGCTAAAGGGCTTGCCCAATAGTAAGGACTGGTTTTAATTCCTCATCTTTAGGTTCATATTCTTCCTTTGGTAGAAGTTTCTTATGGCCAGCTAGCTTCACTGATAAGCTAGGTTCTGCAGGAGGGTATAACACAAGGTTTTTAGTAACCTGCCCATTTTATATAACCATATGCCTAGAAGAACACCTAATGTACACATCTGCAGTTGCCAACCATGGTCTTCCCAGAGTCAGGGGATGGCGACCAGCTGGGGATTGCATTTACAGCACTAGGAAATCCACAGGGTAATCCCATGAATTAACTGAGATTGTAATGTCCTATAACTTCCCTACTGGCTTGACTATAGATTGATCTGCCAGTTCTAACATAGTAGGTGTATGTTTCAAGTTTCAAAGACCCAATGCATGCATAGCTTCGACAATGATGACATTTATGGCAGCACCCAAATATACCAACACATTTGGAATTTCTACTCCATTAATTTACACAGTTATAATTGGGTTCCCAGGATCCCCATATTTCATAGGCATAGCTTTTCCCATCATAAAGTCTTATAGCTTTCCATCACATGAATGTTGAGTGGGTCCCTTGATTTCTTTCCAAACCTTTTAGCACAATATTCTCTGAGATTTTTTGCATATATATGTACGTCCCTCATAGCTTGTAATAGAGGAATCTTGACAAACAAATTTTGTAACTCCCCTAACACATCAAACTCAGCTTGAGGGATCTATTTACTCAAGGCCAATCTTTCCAGATAAGGTGGGTCAGCTCGGTGTTCTTAAGTAATTAGTGGTTGAGGAGATGTCTGATTTTGACTAACTTGGTTTGATTCCTCTTTAACTAGTTCTTTCACCTCACTTCCAACTTGTTCAATAATAACAGTTGAGGATCGAACATCTACTACCCACCTGAATCTCAAATTCATCTCATAAATTTCTACGATGGAGATGTTGTATGAAGGTAGGTTGAGGGTGTTAGCTTGTTGAGCCCCTTTATTTTTAGGATTCAGATTGGGTTGGATAGGAAGTTGACGACGAATGGGCTAATTATGAGGAGGCACATTAGAGGGAAACTAAAGTTGTTGTTGTGGTACTGAATGGGGAAAAGGCCTAGGAGGAGAGGGTCCATGCTGGTTCGAAGTCCATGAATAATTCGAACTAGTTTGAGGAACCCACTGTTGCCAGGCATGAAACTAATATTGTGGCCACATAGGTGGATAAGGCATAAAATGAGGACCCATATTAAAATTATTGAATTACTGAGATGGACCTGGAAACATACCTTGATATACATTTGGTGGCCGAGGTTGCCATGGCTTTTTGGATCCCATAAAATATAGTTGGTCCATCTCTTCACTTGTCCCTTGAAAAACCGCTTTCAATATTAGCAAGGGGTACATGAACTGGTTGCATGACTCAACTCACAGATTGCACATTCTTCTACGGATTTCAATGGACATTCACTCTATGGATGCTTCTTTCTGCATTTCGGGCAAAATATAGCCATAGTCCTTTCCAATTCCATCTGTTTCTATTTTACTTGTAAGGTATCCATCTATGCAGACAGGGTACTCAGGATATTAGCCCTTAATTTATCCTGTAGATTTCCAATTTCTGCCTTCATGACACCCCCACTAGATACTTTTGTTGACCGAGTCCCCTGTTTATTCCTTGCAACTCCCCTTGAGCACTGAATGCATAGCTCACAGATGGTATCGAAGTCCTCTTTTGATATGTCTCCCTTTCCTACTATGTTTAACAACTCCAGAGAGTCTTCTCGAAAGGCCCAGAGAAGGATAATTTTCAAAATGTCCTTATCCAAGGTAGAATGACATGATCTTTGTAACATGTATTTAAAATGTTCCACATGTTCCTCCATGTTCTCATCTTCTTTCTACATGAACTTGAAAATTTATTCCTTAGTATCTTGAGATTTGCAGTAGTTCTGATACTTCTCCAGAAAACAGGTTTTCATACTATCCCATGTGGAGATAGTCTTTCCTCCTAGACCCATAAACCATCATAGGGCTGTCCCTTTTAATGTAGCAGGGAAGATTTTCAGTTTTTGAGCGTCAGTTATGTAATCATATCCCCAACACACAATATCAAATTCAAATAGGAATGTGTTGGGATATTCAGAAGCTAGCCCATGAAAGCTAGGTAAAGTTGTCAAAGGAATGGGCTTCGTTGGTGCACCAGTCCCAAGCTCCTCAATTGGGAAGTCAATAGTAGAGGTTGTGGGTGCCATGAATACCCTCCAATAATCACTAGGGATTTCAGCAAGTTCTATAGGGAATGATGGAGGGGAGCTTATCATAGAAGTTTGAGTTGCTTTAACAACACTCCCTTTATCCCTTGGTGATATGAATACCCCTACAACTTCTTCCTCCCTATCACAATGGCTTGATTTTTCAGACCCGTTCTCTACAACTTCTTCCCTCCTACTTGAATGGGCTAGTCCCTCAGATCTTCTTCTTACGACTTCTTCTTCCTTTGTTACCAGCAACAATACTCTTTCATCAGGTACATTGTTGCATACCTCTTCTGCTATTGGAAGGGTTCACTGCATTGAATCAACAGGGGGTACTGTAGATAGCACTAGTTGTTCTATAGATTGTCCCTTAGATTTTTCTCGAGTACCTGGCCCTACAACAACACGAGAAGATGCCTCTGATTCAGCTTTTGTGATGATTTGCTAGATATAAGTATTCCTTCCCAAATCCTGTCCTCCCTTCTTTGGGGCTCTTCCTCTACCCCTTTTATTCGAATCTTTGTTCATGCAAGTTGGTGAGAGGAAAATGTCTAAATTAAGCCACTATGCTCAGGATCTGGAGCAGGGTGTCAAAAAATGATTCCTTCCCCAGGACGAGAGATTGATTTTTAGCAAACAAGAAAGGAAAGCAACTAAAAAGAAATCTAGGGTTCAAGACCTGGAGCAGGGTGTCAAAAGACCATTCCCTCCCTAGAATGAGAAACCGATCAAGAAAAGAACACACATACAAGGAAATCTAAAGCTCAGGACCTGGAGCAGGGCATCAAAGGACCATTCCCTCCCTAGGATGAGAGATCGGGTTTTATCAATGTAGAAAAATTCAAAACAGTTAACCAAAGGAAGCAACTCAACCCAAAAACAATGAAAGTAACAAAAATCAAAATACTATGCTCGGGACTTAGACCAGGATAGCACTTCCCTCACTAAGACAAGAGATTGATCCTCTGGTCAATATAGATCGTGTCTTGCACCTTGTTAGCCTTCCCCGGCAACAATGCCAAAATGTTAGTGTCCGAGTGTGAATAAAATATTCAACCCTTTCGTACATTAATTCATCAATCTAGGTGCATACAATTTTCAAGGTAACGCGCAAGGTATATGCAGGGGCAAGGTTACAATCTCATATCAACCAAGGATTCGTGACTAAGAAATTAAAGCATCGCTGTAACAGTAATGGAAAATAAATTGTAGAACTTAAAAAGCATTCACAACAATCAATAGAGATCTGTAACAACATTAAGAATAAACACATAAAGAGTAAAACGAAATACACAAACGAAATACCCAGCACCTGATCAGAAGAGCGGGCCCAACTCTCTTATCAGAGCTGCATTAATTTATAGCTAAGGAAAGAACAACAAAAATGCTTGTATTATATTAATATGTAAAAGAGTTGTTACAATACATATCTCTGCATGGCTAACCCTTCACACAGGAATAAAACCCCTTTTATACAATACATGGGTAATAACATATTCCCCAAAACCTGGCAACTAAATGCCCAAAATATTTAACAATTCAAAATAGCAACTAGCTGCCGAGAGAGCAAGAAAAGAAATGATCAAAAATAAGTGTGAAAACAGTTGTGAGTTGGTTATGTTGTCACAGAGTTGACAAACGGCTATTGTGAATCGCAAAACTACTTCTACATGCTATGAAAGCGACACATGTTCACCGAAATCTGCGGAAATACAAGTTTTAGTATCTTGCATAGGTAAAACCCCTGTGACTTTACTTCATCAATTAAATATTCCATGAGACATAAGAAAGAAGGGTTACCTCATGAGTTTATCACAATAAATGCATATCAATTAGTGCAAAAAGGTTGGAAGAATGGGTGAAAAGGAAAGGAAAAGATAAGCAGATTTGGTGCCCAACACACTCCACTCCTCAAGATTTGGTGCCTCTAATATTTTCTGCTATACTTTTGTAAGTATTGTTAAACTGTTGCAGGGTCTCTGTGAACTACTTTTCTTCGTTGTGCACCTCTTCCAGCAGTGCTTCCATCACATGTTCTGTAGCCTTTTGTACCATCGTTGTCTCCCTTTGTTGAAGCTCTTAAAGCTTCTCATCTACTATCTAGGATAGATGAAGAGCCTCATCCTTCCATGGTTAAGTTTTGTCCACCAAAACCTGCTCTTCCTTCCTCAATTCTTACATCTTTTTCTAGAGGGTGTTTCCCTCATTGATCTTGGAAAGCTTCTACAAGATTCGTAAGTTCTTCGCAATTTCCTAAATCTCTTCCAACTATTGATGCATCCATTGAATGTATTCTTGCAGTTTCTGTACATTTTGATCTTCCTACATCAAATTCTAAATCTGTAAACTCTCATTTAATTTTTTTTCCATAGTCTGCCACTGTTGTGGCTCTAGCCTCATCATGCCACTCTCCAGGTAGTTTACTTGCTTTATGTATTGGTCTTGTGTCAAATGTGGGTACTTTTTTCTATCGTTGAAGTCGTAGCCTATGACTTCAACTACAGTTATTTTCCAAGTAATTCCCCAGTAAATGGTACTTTCTCTGGAAGTAGGGGTTTGAAGGTGCCGAAATTTGCATCCTTCATGTCTTTGACTAGTTTAGCATTCAGTTTCCTCCATGGAATTTAAGGTGATAGAGGTGATAGAAATGCTTCTCCACCTATTTCCATATGCACCTCCTCCACTTCTTCTTTTTTTTCTTTGACTTTCTCAGGTTTTTGTTGAGGTTCAATAGGTTTCTTGTCCTATTTGTTCTTTGTTCCTATGTTGGTTTCTTCCTTAGTGATCTTTATTGTTTTTGTGTTGATATTGTTGCGGTTGAACCTACTACTGACAATGCTATTTTGGCCTTCTCATCTAATGTTTCAAGCATACCAGCAGCTTCCATGATTCCATATAAGCCTTTCTCATGAAAAGTACTCACAATTTCTTCACAAAAACACTTAGATGACATACGACAGCTAAAACTTCTTCAATTTCTTTGCATTCTCAAGACTCGAATTCTCACTTCAGAAAATTGTTCGATCTCAGTGGGAGGCAGATTTTTATAATGGTTTCAAGTTTGTAACCTATCATTAGCTTAGAATTTTTTCATATTGTGCTCCACTTTTGTTCATTAACCATATATCTATCCTTAGATATTGCCAACTTCTCATTGTAAATGTAATTTTCCGTGTATTTTAGCGTTAACTTTCCCTTTTAATGGCCATATTTTTCTGGTAAACTTTGACACATCCATATTGTAGAAAACATCCCATCTTGCGTCATAACTCCTATGTACTTTGAGATAATCCAAACTGTAGCAAAGTAACTTCCTATGTCAAAGCTCTCTGCAGCGTAGTTTATAGTCAAGTGCCAACATTCAACTATAGGTGACACTAAAACTTTTCCCCTTTCTTCTTTATAGTGAGGTTGTGGGGACAAGGTTATCCCTATACAGCTTCAACCTGCTACCATTTACAATTCCCTGAATCAATTCTCCATTTAACTTAGCTAATTGAACTGTGCCTCCATCAGTAATATGCTTAATAATATATGGGCCTAACCAATGCATCTTGAATTTCCCTAGAAAGTTCACAAACTTACTGTCATAGAGGAGAACAAGGTATCCTACTTGGAACTTCTTATGCTTAATATGTCTGTCATGCCAAGACTTTTCTCTTACTTTTTTTACTTGTTGATGCAATCCTGCTATGAATCTGTCTTCATCCAAAGCAATCAATTGCACATTCTTTCCTTCATTATATTTGGGTCTGCCATATCTGTGAAGGTTGTAATCCCTAAGCTAGGCATAATGTATTCCATGGGCATCATAGATTATTGTCCATAAACTAATCTGAAGGGTGTCTAACTTGTCAAATTCTTACATGTGGTCCTATAAGCCCATAAAATTGCTGGAATTTTGAGGTCCCAGTCATATTTAATCACATTACATACCTTAGTTAGTGCATTCTCGAAAATATTGTTAAATTCTTCCACTGTAATCTTCATAATCATCAACAAAATGTATTTATATGACCCAAGCCATCACAAGAAGGTAGGTTACATACCTCAGATGTCATACATCGAACGGATTTGGTAATTCTCATACAAAGCCTTGTGGATACTTCATGCAACCTATTCTGCTAGTTTTCCAATTCTTCTTCTGAGCCTCGAGTACAAGAACTATCATGCTTCCAACTCAACTTTCCTTCTGTAGTAGGATTAACAAAATAATGTTCCTGTGTTTTCATTTGATAGATATTATCTATATCAAATGTGTAATATTCTTCTCTAATTGGTTCCGTATATCTTAACCCTTCCGATGGATCCAAGTAAAAAATTACTCTCATATTATTCCCTTCAAATATCAGTTGTCTCTTCTCCATATTATTATAGACATATTGTCAAATTCCCGATCAAGGCCAAGCAATGCAAGATATGGATTACTATCATTAACAATCTCTATTACTTCAAAATCAGCAGTAGTTCGAACTCCTTCAATGTCTACTATTACACTTAATAGTCTTCCTAAGGGGAAGATCTTTTGTTGATTTGCCATCCTTAACTGAATAGGTGACCATTGTAGCTTCAAATTACCCATTAATTCCCATGTTTTCTTTGTCAAAACATTAGCATCAAATCACATATCTAAAATAACTTGATCCATCTCATATTCTCTTATTCGTGCACTAAGCCTCATTTCTCTTCTAGTTCTCTTTTGTCGATGCAAATTATTCACTACACGCATCTCACCTTGCGGTGTTTATTTTGATGCACAAGAATCTATCAACTGTTGAAGCTCTTCTATAGCCTTTTGATCTCTTAATAATTTCATACAAGTTTTCATAAAAGACTTTAAAGTACCTCTTTGATTTACTGACTCCTAGTCCTATGTTGGAGCTCGATTCTACGTCGAAACTTGATTTTTTTTTTTAAGCTAATGATATGTTGTAGTTTCTATTCTGATCAACCTTTGGCTGCACACTAGAGTTCAAAGCTCTAGCATCCATAAAACTTCGCTTTTCTTCCATAAATACTTATTTTTTCTTCTGAATATAAAAAAAGGAGATTTCTCAGCAATCTTTCTGACCCATGTAGTTTCAGATTCTTTCTTTCCATCCACTCTATCACTACCGGCCATAGCTCCACTCCTAGTAACAATACTAATTTTAGGTTCTTCATTCCTTCTTTCAACAATCATCATTTGAATATTTTGTTTCGGTTGTTGATTCCTTTTTTCTTGCATATTTTCCATAAGCACAGGAAATTCTTTAATTACATGGTTAAAATATTTACAGTACTTACATGTTGTAGTAGGTTTCTGACAATATCTCACAAAATGACCTACCTGGATGCAATTATAGCCATGTCCATGTTCTTCTTCTTGCATTCTATAAGTGTCAGCATTGTGGTCCATCATTAGTTCATAAGCTCGACAATTATTATCATCATGGCCTACTGATTTACAGAACTTGCAATATAGGTTCTTTGGAGTCTGCACATATTTTTTTAATAGGTAATAGTCTTCACAGCAATGTTGGCCTCTCATCCTACATATCTCGCACCAGAGGCTAAATCTTTCATTTAAGGGATTCAGTGCCCCACTAGCCATGTAATCCTTAAAGATAGGACATTGTTCTTTAGAATGGCCCTCCGACCTGCACTTTGTACACCATACTTATTCTCTGACTTCTTTTCTTTTCTTGATATCTTATATCTATAGGGTTAGATTCTCCAACTGACTCTGAATATGAGGCATACCTACATTAGTATCTCCTAAAGGTGAAGCTTCCAACTTCATCGCAATTTGTAGAGCCTCAGCTTGACATGTTATCTTTTGTTACATCAATGGTAATATGATATGTGGTAACATCACGGCTATAAACCATTCTTGATGTTTTTATCAAGCTATTTCGAATCTCACTTGATCCAATAATTCCTTAAATCTCTCATCAAATTCCCAAACAGGCTCAGTAGGTTTTTGTTTAATTTCTTTTAATTCAGTGATGCACTGTGACTCAAAGTTTGGCTTCTTAAATTCTCTTATTAGTGGTGCTTTAATAAATGTAAATGTTATAATCTAATTATTTGAATACTTCATATACCATGTCAATGCTCTATCTCAGAGCATCGTAATGAGCTACGCTTTATTTATATTTTCATTGTTGATCTACTTCACAATCCATACAGCTTCACATAAAAACCAAAACTTCTGATCCAGTTCCTTTGAAAATAGGAAACTTAATATCATTAGCCATATTTCTTCTTGGAGGGGGAGGGGGAGGGGGAGGGGTAGAAGTAACGGGAGGGGGATCGGGGGTAGGAGGGGTAGAAGGAGGGGGAGGGGGAGGGGGATAGTGAGAGTCAAAAATACCCTGGCTCTTGTTGGATTCTAGCTTCTGTGAACTCTTAGGCTTGGAAGGTGAATACTGTGAAGCTACCTGGGGCTTATCAGGGTGGTTATCTTCCCTTTAACTTTCATATTCACTTAATAGAGGACTATATTCAATTTCTACAAAGGTCTTTGGGTCTTTTCCACGAGCTCTTTTATGTTATCTACTCTGTCTTTTTCCACTTCACGTTACTACGAACTCTGGCTCACCTTTATTCTCCCTTCTTCCAAACATAAGTAAACTCACAATATGGATGCATTCACCAAACTCCCTTTTCACATAGAAGCATCTTAATCCAAAGATTAAAATATTTTAAATACTTACCTCACAGTCCTTTGAAGAATAGTCGTTCTTCTTCGCTGTAGGACATGAATTGGTCTACTACGAACTTAATAATGAATCCTCCAAAGATGATATCAATCCAAAAATCAACATCCATTGAGATCTTTTTGTCAGTGATCTTGAGTCACTGTATCCATTCACGAGTCCACGTCATAGGTTCTTCGCCTTTAAAATAGGTTTTTATTTTGGTCAACCTCGATATCCACTCATACAGTTCAACCATAAATGATGCAAAGAAAATTTCGTATTGATCTGTAAAAATATATCTCTGTAACCAAGCTTCGGACTTCAGACGAGGGTTTCTATTCTCTTGATCTGAAAATTCTCACTCCTTCGATTCTAGCCAATCTTGAATCTCCTTCGTTGACGAGTACCACATAAACATATCCCTCAAACAGATCCCTATCCTAACAATGGAACCATTTTTTGGTTTGTTTTGGGTTGACCCAAGTTCGATCTATACTGTGCACGAACAAAAACCTCAATCATTGGCTCTTTTGGCAATGACCTGCAAGCAGATCATAGTCTCACCCAAAGTGACTATGGGAGGATGCAGAACCAGGATTTTGTAGCCTTGAAGGACATGGAGATTTTGTATTATTGTGTTTTCTTACTTTTAACATGCGTAAATTACTTCACCAAATTCATTTAATCACTTAAACATGTCATAGAAACTCATAGATATCACCGTGTTGTAACAACATGAAACTGTAATAAACTAATACACTACAATAGATACAAAAAAAATATACACATGAAGACACCAATTTTACCGTGATTCATCCCAATGTGGGACTGTGTCCACAAGAACTGTTGTTTATAATAATACTTCTTATACAACAAAAAGTTCTTGACCCGCACACTCAGCTACAGGTTGGTTGTGTACTCAGCGGTAGAATCAGGCCTCTCCGCACTCAGTTGCAGAGCCTCACCTTCTTTCCCAAACCACAGATCACAATAATACAACCATTCAATTCAAGATGTGATTCTCTCTCTTATTTATTATTTATCCCTATATATACTATTACATCAAAGGATATATCATCAAAATATCACGTTCCATATACTATGGCCTCCATAAAATAATTTATGATGGTCCAAAAATAATTCATCTTTTACAATATTACATGCTTTTTACAAAAAGGAGGGGAATCAACCCACTCTAATGTCCTTATACCATGCACTATACTCCAACCGCTTTGCTACGCGGTCAACTTTGCACTCTGCTGCACTCTCCACTACGCACTCTACTCCTCAAGATGTGGAGTCTTTACCAAAATTTAGGTAAAGTTGGGCTGCACCCAATAGATGTTTAGGAAAATTATGTTGATCATCAAGAACATTTTTTGCACCTAATGATAACTATGTCTTTCCAACCATAGTTGGACTCAAAGGTGGAGAAGTTAGAGGTAGGAAAATAATAGGTTGAGTGATATGTAAGATAGAAATCAAAAATGAAGTGGCGAGAATGGTAGAAGTTTAAATAGGTGAAGAGGGACATGTCTCAATGGGTGAGATTGAGGGGTGAAAACTTACTAATGGAACTAATTGTGATATTGCAGTTTTGGATTCCCAATCAACTTCCTCGAAAGGAAATAATGGATTTTTTTATCGTAGAAAATTCTTATGAAGGTTTAGGATAAACTTATGATGAAGAAACAATTGAAGCTTGAACTTCTTGTCTAGCTATTTTCCTTCCAAATAGAGTAAATAAAATGGGATAAAAATGTCAAAGTTTACTCTGTGAATTAGTGTAAGCCCCAGAAAACTATAACTGAGGGTAAATAGGGGTAGAAGAAACTTCAACGGATTCTATTGTAGATGACTCTCGAACATGTGTAAATATTAAAGAAGTAAATTGTGGTTCACTAGTATGAATTGATATAGGATAGGTACTCATTGAGGGTAAAACTTCCCAAGGGCTAGGGTTGAGAGCCCAAACAAAGTGGAATAGAAATATAACAAAGAGAACTCATACAATCATGTCAAGCACTTTAATTCACAAAATTGGGGATTAGAAACATACCCAAAGGTCCTAAGTTTGAAGTAGATCTCGCAGGGTCCAAATCCTCTATTTTCATCCAAGATGTGAAGACCTGCAAATAAGTCATACAAACACGAGGAGATCACCAAATTCAAAACACAAGTACACATATATATGATAAGTCACCATAAACTAAAATTCCTAGAATAAAAATGCAATTTGGAAATAGGACATGAGCCTCTTTATTAACTAAAAGTAGCAAGAATAGGTGAAGCTACAACTTGATCCATCCAAACCATGCAACAAAATACTTCCTCTCCAATATATGCAAGAAGATGCTAGATAAGGAGGTTGAGCGTCTCTACAAGGAAACAGGGGTTTCCCGAAGACTGGGAATACAAGAGGCATAGGAAAATTGCAGACCTAATCTAGGGAAATATCGGTGTAATGATGATACCTCCCATGAAGAATGAATTAGGCCTACCCAAAGGGTGTATATATACCTCCTCAAACGAACTAATTTGATTGGGCCATGGGATCCTGGAGGTGGGATTTTAGCAAAACCCATAAACCCCGCTTGAAAAATATATTTTTATATATTTTTTAAAATTTAAAAAAAAATTACCCATGTATTGTTCATAATAATCGTGTATGTACACATTTTAATATTGGGCAGAGTCACATATAGTTTTTGAAAAAAAACTTTTTTCAAATGAGGATAGGTCTGCGAGGGGAAGGGAGCTACCCAAGCCATATAAAAGCATATGGACTACAAGAGTGTTGAAAATTGTTATAACAAATGCCCCCTAATGTATGAGGTAAGAAAGATGATTGATGGTCGAGATACATTAAGTATAAAAATAGGATTCATTCAAAAAAAATAAGAGGAGATCACTTGATTCTAGTCCATCAAAAACTCATGGAAGGACTCAAAAAGAGAACTCATATTTGAGGTGGGTATCTCCATGCCAAAAAATAGTAAAGCGTGTTTGCTAACCAAGTATAATGCAGATCCAATATGGATACATAAGTTTGATAATGATCAGAAGAATAAATAATGGAACAACAAATCATAGCTGCAAAAGAACACAGTGGAGCTATGTCTCAATACCATATAGGAGGATATTTATACTAAATATGTTGTATAAATGATCCCCTAGAAAGTACCAAAGTCATATACATGAAGTAGTGGTACTATACAAAATTTAGGTTCCAACATATAAGATGTTGCTAAAAGAGTTTGCAACATATAAGTGTGGATGTCACTAGTAGGTAGCTGAAGAAACTAACAAGTGATCTGAAATGCTAGCACAACCCGAGGTGTTCTCTGACAAAAAATGGTACATTTCTATAATATGGGAATAAATGAGATTAATTTGACCATGTGAGAAATAATTTGATTACTGGTTATTAACGTATACCATTAACAAACATGAGAAAACTCACCAATAATGATAATGAGTGTCAAGGTACCCCAATACAATCTAACAAGTGTGAATAAAGGAGTTGAAGTCAAACACTTGAAAGAATATATCAAGTATGGACATTGATGTAATCCCATTGTCAATAGCGAAAGGGTATGCCAATTATGACTGCAAACCCTAAGGTATTGATAAAATAACTCTATATCTTATTCCCAAAGCCGATGAGTTGGAGTTTATGGGAAAATATCTTCTAGAAGGAAGGTAGTAAGAAATCCCACATCAGTTAGCACGAGTGTAAACTGAAGACCAATAATTTGGTAGGAATAAAATGGATAAGAGAGAAGTAACTACCACCAAGTATATTTTCAGCGTGCACGATATAAAATTAGCGCATGAAAGAAATCCTCTAAACCAACCAATAATGAAAGTTGACATAGAGGTGAGGAATCCACCAACAGGGTCAAATGGAAAGTAAGGTATTACACGAGTCCCAACGTGTGATAATGTATGATGACATTGAACACAAGGGAAACCACCCAGTCAAACACCCACGATGTTAATCAATGTTGGGCACAAGGTCACATATCAATGATGTAAATAGGGTTAGGATGCACCTCTAGGCATACTCTCAGAGCAATTTTTCAAAGTCGATAAGAGCAAACTCATGAGTAAGAAGTCAAAGAGGATGTTCTTTAGTGACATGGGTAAATGAATAAATAATTGATATCATACTCATAATAACTTGAAAAAATAAGTATGGACGATAGAAATGAGTCAAAAGACACTGAAGAATGGCTAATATAAAGGCTAACATAGAATGGACTTTGTATAATTATGTGATCATAGGCGACATAAAAAATCTCTCCATATCATTGGAAGAGTAACCAACCATAGGAGTAATGACTCTAAGACAAGGTTTTGGCTTCCTAAAATTCAAAATAAAAGCCCCAAACCGATGGAGGGAAAGACTATTTTTTTAAGTGCTTTGTTAAAGGATGACACAACCAAATCTATTGCCAAAGTGATGAAAAAAACTCTTTCCCGTTCCCTCTCTTTTTTTTTGGAATATTTGATTTCTTTGTATTTTTCATATTATAACGCCTGAAAAAGAATAAAATAATGCCTATAATATAGTGGATGGAATGAGTGTCAAAGGAAAGTGAACTAGTTCTTAGGTATGGAACATCCATATTCTCAATGCAAGGTTGCAGATGCGTGTCATCGACACTCAAGAATGTTCCCTCCAAGGTAAAAGGTGTCAAGCCCCAAAGGCTAATGAATGCATGGTTTGATATTGCAGAAAATTCATGGACAAAAAGTGGCTTATACAAGGGTCAAATGAAGTCAAGTTAAGGCCAAAAGGGTGTAAGTGGCCAATATGCAATGCACTACTACAACACAATACATGGGAGCCTCTAGGGTATAAAGTTAGAATAAGAGCGAGGAAGAAAATGGAGGCTTTAACACAAAGTCATGACAGGAGTAAAAAGGAATATGGAGCCTATACAAGATTTGCAACATGGGAAACATATGCTAGTGAGGTTCTAACTAGGAAGCCCAAGTAAGGAAGGCTCTACCACCATGTCACAACTTAAAAGTCAGAAAATGAGAAAGGTTTAAGCGTCGCAACATAGTGGGGTCAACCTTGTGGCTAATTATTGCAGAGTAATGCCATAATG
Organism: Pinus tabuliformis; assembly: GCA_031772625.1. Lineage (NCBI taxonomy): Eukaryota > Viridiplantae > Streptophyta > Pinopsida > Pinales > Pinaceae > Pinus > Pinus tabuliformis. Next base: position 503,709,593 of record CM062820.1, read on the forward strand.
CAATATGAAATGACAATTTTTTCTAACCTATATGTTAACTAGGGAACGATACCTGCTACGATAGGTCAACGATTGTGGAATTGTAATGACAAAAAGATATCACTAAGTGATATAAAAATATATTCTTTACCCTAAAAGGGTACTTTAAAACATTAAAGAATAGGTCAATATGTTAAAAAACATTTTAAACTATAGAAAAGTGGGTTGAGTTTTATACAAATAGTTAAAAATAAAATAAAAACCACCATTTTTCATTTTCACCTATCTAAGTGCTGAGAAGTAGATTTTGTGCTTAAACTTTGACAACAAATTTCAGGATATTTACACAACAAAACTAAATTCTGCAAACTATAGGCAATTCTAGACCACAATCTCTTTCATTTGATTCAATATTGAATAGATTTTATTTGGATTAAAATGATTTTTATTCAATTTTGTAAACAAAACCATACATATGTCACTGTCCTTCTATCTGGTCACATATATAAGGCCTAATATACAAGTTGACTATAGGAAAGATATGTACGTGACTTTCTATAACAAAAATTGTGTGTGCACAGAGTTAAATTTTGGAAATCAACTTTTAATTATTGAACCTGTCATCAGATCATGGGAAAGAGATCACGATGAGATTAAAAACTTGGTTCTAGGGGACCAAGAAGCTATATATGCCTTGAAGAATTTTGGTATTCTTAAGTTATTCATGATGTAAAATATGAGGGCTTAAAATATATTGTTGAACATGTTAATCAACTACTAAGACCCAAAGAAGGAAATTTTCATCTTTGACTCTATGTCTTTACAAATGGAAGTAGAATATATTTATTTTGTCACTAGTCTTTCTAGACAAGGAGAGCCAATGAATTGAAAGGAAATATAAGTCGAGGCCTAAACAGCAATGAAGTTGGTCCTTATAAGAACAATTAATTGGGTCAACATTTTGGAGCTGTTACCGGGGAGGTGTCAAAAAGAGTGCTAGTTGTATCCCTAGGGGATGGGAATTAAATACGGAAGGTAAGAACCTGTGCATGCACCCAAGAAAAAATCTTATGCTAGTGCCTACCCTCAGCTAAAACATTTAGGTTGTTTAGTGTCTATGACTAGAAATAATCCTATGGCTAGGAACTAGATAGAGATAGATCAGAAATCTACCTCGAAAATCACCAAAACCCAAGATCAAGTTGGCCTTGGAAGAACTAACTTTATAGATGAAATCATTCAAAAATCATCATCTCAAGCATCGGTATGTCCCCAAGCAGTATATGGGAAGCATTATATTGTTATTTCCCCTAGAGTAGTAGGGTCATATGCTACAACTAACGCCAAGATTCATGATAAAAATTTAGGATCTGAGTAGAGCTTTCAAGATATACCTGTTAGGCATCTCAATCATTTTGATAAGAGTGAGGGGCACTCTTGTAACTTAAGGGAAGGGAGAGGTGAGACAAGCAAATCATACCCTCAACCTTTTAAGCAGGAATCTCCTGCGACACCCATTGTGAGACGAGAAATTGAAGTTCCTGACCTGAGTAGTGTCATGAGCCCTAGTCAAGGTCTAGAACCCCATTAGCATATTACTCTTTTCAGATAGTACCTCCCAACTACAGGATCCCTAAAGGTTACTGATAGATCTTTGACCAAATGTAAAATGAAGTAACAGGAACACAAACCTTGACCATATAATTTGAGGAGCCCGATGCATTTTTGTTTGAGTTTGATGTCTTATGTCGAGGATATGATTATATTGTTGAACCCAAAAAATCAAAGTTGTTTCCATCTACCTTAAAGGGAGCAGCATTATGATGGTTCATGGGATTGTGGGGTGGTGCTATAACTTCATGGGATCAAATGAAAGGGGCTTTCTTGACTAAATACCAGGATTATTGCCAATCTAGGGATCTAAGGGAAGAAATATTTAAGATAATGTCAAAAGAAGATGACACCTTGGAGAAATTCAATATAATTTACAAAGATCACCATATACTACTCTACCCAAGGATGTATTGAAAACTAATTTGATTATAGGTATGAAAGATGAATGGATAGAAATGCTTAATTTAATGGGACAGGGTGACATTTCTAAAGAATAATATGATGACATTATAAAATTGTGTATCAGGTGTTCTCGAGGGAGTACATGAACCAAGCCTGGGACTCACGATCCTCTCAATAACTCTGACAGAATTGTAGGGGGAGTTACATGAGCAAAGATTGATAATATTTTAGAATATTTTAAAATTGATATCTTAAGTACACTGACAACACAGTTGGATGTTGTATAGGTAAAATACAAGAAGGCTAATTTAGAACAAGAATTGGTTATTTTATGTCCTCGATGTCCAAAGAAGCACAGTCGTAAGGAATGTAAGTTGGATATAGTTGAGATATGTGCTATTTGTACCAAATATCATTAAACCGATAATTTTCATTCACTCCCTGGGTTAAAAGATTATTTAAGGAAGTTTAAGAAGAACCAGAGCCATCGTATTTTGTGGCACAAAAACAAAAATGGAAAAATCGCCCATCAAGTATGTTGGAGGACCCTTCTATGCTTTTTTTCTAGACAATTTTCTCAGCAACAGTTTCCTGTATTAAATTAGTGAAGCCAATAAAATTCTCCTAATACTTGGAAGCCTTAGTGATAAATTTTTCCACCTTAAACAAATCAGTCATTCCCTGGTCCTTTTTGGTTGAATCAACAATATCCCACAACTTCATGGATGAATACGGCAAATAATTCATACCCTTCACAAAGGGAAAATCAACCTACTCAAAGGCCAATGTGGTCCCAGAATAGGAAAAGCCCCACTGGACCAATTAATCAATCAATTGGAATGATGCTTTAGTCAAAAAATAAACCACCAATACAACCTCCACTTCAATTACATCCAAACACTCCACCTTCACTACGACCTCAGTTACCTTCATAGCCAAATCTGAATCCAAGTATCATACTTGTGCAATTTTTTGAAATTATAGAGACTTCGTATCTGCCACCCCCCCCCCCCCCCCCCCACTTCTTCTTTGGAATGTAACAAACTATGTTTGAGATCTAGGAGAACCATCTTTCCATAAGATCACTCAAAAAATCAAGAGCAACAAGAAAATGACAAACCCGCTAAGGAGAAGTCTTCAACAAAACATTATCATCCTATCGTAATCATTACTGAAGCAAAATTGTTTAGTAAACCAACAAAGAAATAGAAACCCATTGAGATTACAGATATTGGTCCTCCATTCCTTGTGAGATTAGCCATAGTAAAATCACATGTCTATCCTAAGTTTGATATCTTAGGGGAATTACAAAATTTATGTATTAAAATCCCTCTCCTATAGGCTATTAGATACATACCCATTTATGCTAAAACCATTAAAGAAATATGTTTTAAAAAGCCTGGTAGGATGCCAAAAGACTTTGCTTCAGTCCATTTTTTAGGGAAATTCTTTGATCTCATCCTAGGAAAACAAATACACATCAAATATGATATTAACCCCATGGTGTAGGTTTTAACCCCGTTCAGAAATTACCTGCATACAAATTCTAAAAAATAGAAAATAAACAATGGAAATAGCATAAAACACATATACATAGATATTTTCCCCTAGATCCCAAAATCGGGACTACCAGCTTGATTTTTCATTATTTTCCTTTCAATGTTATAATACATATATATACATGCCGAAGCATCCATAAACCCCAATCCATTAACCCTATATTAAAACATAACCGTAGTTGCCTTGACTAGATCTACAAAATACCATGGACCAAAAACCATCGTGCCCAAAACCATGTGCGAAATCCATGTACAAAACCATAGGTATGTCCTCCCACCTAATATATTATTTCTATGTGTGGGCTAGTCTTGGAAAGAATATAATATAACCCAACATTCTCCCACTTGTTGTTTTCTTTCCACATGGAGCCACAAGAGAGCTTAGTCATTGATCTAGCCCTATAACACCCATTGTTTCTCTACACCAAGAGAACTTTTGAGTGCTCACAGACTTTTTCAATGCATCTGCATTATTCTTCAAAGTGTCCATCTTTACCAGCAACACCTTTTTGCCCTCAACCATATCCCTCACAAAGTGATAATGAACATCAATGTGCTTTGTCTTTGAATGATAAGCAGGGTTCTTTGCCAAGAAAATTTCATTTTGGATGTCACAGTCTATCGTTATAGCTCATTGTACTAACCCCATACTTAAGCACAATCTATGCAACCAAACTGCTTCCTCGCTTGCATGAGTCACTGCAATGTATTCTCCCTCTATAGTTGAAAGTGCCACTACAAATTGTCTCTTACTCATCCAACTGACTGCATGTCCAAATAGGTTAAACACATACCCACTTGTAGATCTTCTCTGATCCAGATCTCCAGCATAGTTTGCATCAACAAAGCCACGGATGTCCAAAACTCTGTCCAATACTAGTCTTCCTTGGTAGCACAAACCATAATCACTAGTGCCACACAAATACCTGAAAACCTTCTTCACTGTTGTCCAATGCTCCTTCCCTAGTTTTGACATAAGCCTGCTCAATACTCCCACTGCATGTGCAATGTATGGTCTAGTACAAACCATTGCATACATCAGGCTATCGACTGCACTCGCATATGGAACATGAGACATGTCCTCTTCCTCTTTTTGTGTCTTGGGACATTGTTCAGCAGATAAATTTACACCTACAGGAATATGAACCTTCACCATTTTACTATCCTACATGTTAAACTTCTACGGTATTCTCTCGACATACTTCCTCAGGTTTAACAAGAGCTTCCTCTTTGCCCGATCTCGTTTAATTTCCACGCCCAAAATATAGTTTGCAACACCAAGATATTTCATGTCAAATTTGGAGGAAAATTGGGTCTTCAAATCCTGGATAATTTATGTCATTTCCAACCACCAACATATCATCCACGTACAAGACCAGATAAATAACATGGTCACTAATTAATTTAAAATACACACATTGATTTGCTTTGCTTCTGGTGAATCCAAGTCCCCATATAAATGTATCAAATTTCTAATACCACATCCTTGGTGATTTTTTTAGGCCATACAAAGAATTTTTTAGCTTGCATACCAGTTCTTTCTTACCCTTCACCGCGAAGCCTTTAGGTTGCTTCATGTAGATTTTCTATTCCAAATCCCCATGAAGAAATGATTTCTTCACATCCATATGTTCTACCTCAAAATCAGAAGCTACAAAAACAGATAAAAGTAGTCTAATAGAAGCTACCTCGGAAACAGGAGAAAAAATATCACCAAAATCAATTCCCGACACTTGGGAATAACCTTTTTCTACCAATCGAGATTTATACACCTTTCCTTCTGCATTCATCTTCTTCTTGAACACCCATTTTCTTCTAATGGTTTTCCTTCCAGCCGACAAATCCACCAAATCCCAAGCCTCATTTTTGTGCAAATATGTCATTTCATCAACCATGGCCTCTTTCCAGAGTTTTCCATCCTCTGAATCTACTGCTTCCCTCGTAGTTATGGGATCATCATCATAAATAGATAAAGAAAAATTTGAACAGAAAGCAGATAGACTATACCTTCCTAGTTTCCTTCTTTCTCGAACTCATCTTCTCACAGCTGGAGTTTGTGGCTCTTGATCTTGTGATTCCTCTTCTGCTATAGAGTCCAATTCATCCTCCTTTAGCTCAAACTATATCTTCTCAGGTTCCTTTGGTAGGACTTCATGTTTAATAACATTTTTCACCTCTCTAAAAACCACATCTCGGTTGTACACAACCTTTCTTGTTGCTAAGTTCCAAAGCTTATAACCTTTTAAACCATCCTTATACCCAATAAAGATGCACTTTTTAGATTTACTATCCAACTTGGTTCTTTTCTCCTTTGGAACATGTACATATGCGTCACATCCAAATACCCTCAGATGTGAAAGAGAGGGTTTCTTACCAATCCATACCTCTTGTCGATTTTTATCTTCCAATGTTGATGAAGGTGATTTGTTGACTAGGTAACATGCAGTCTCCACCGCTTCTACACAGAATTCATGTCCTAACCCGACTCCACTGAGCATGCTTCTTGACCTTTCCATCAATGTCTTGTTCATTCTTTCTGTAACTCCATTTTTCTTAGGTGTGTATGGAGTAGTCTTATGTCATGCTATACCACACTTCTTACATAAATCTTAAAATTCCTTCTTGCAAAACTCCCCACCATTATCTGTCCTTAGCACCTTTATCTTCTTCTCTATCTGGTTTTCCACCAGAGCCTTATATTCTTTAAACCTGTCAAAGACTTCAGATTTCTTCTTGAGGAAATATATCCATGTATTCTTTGAGAAGTCATATATAAATGATACGCAGTACACAGAATTATCCAGTCATGAAACCAACACAGGTCCAAACACATCACTATCCACAAGCTCTAATATATGTTTCGTCCTCTTACCACTAGAGGGGAAACTCAACAGAATTTTCTTCCCATATACACAATTTTCATAGAAATCAAAATCTAGAGAGAAATTAGACATACCTTCTACCATACCATTATGATGAAGTATTCAAAGGCCCTTCTATCCAATATGTCCAAGCCTTTGATGCCATAGTGTGGTCTTTTCTCCAAAGACCACTATATTTTCTGCTCCACTTTCAGGAACCACAGAATTGTTGCACTCATAAATAACAGTGCTACCTTGAAGCTTGCACAGAGCTCCAATCCGAACTCCCCGCATCAATACTAGTGCTCCCCAAACCATATTGCAGGTATCTTTCTCAAACACTATTTTTACACCTGCATCATCTAGCTTGCTTACAAAAATCAGATTTCTCGCTAATGCAGGAATATGCAGAACACCCGGAAGTGCTCTAATCCTTCCACCTTGAAACTTCAACTTGGCTTTCCGCGACTAATTATTCTAGCCTTCCTGTCATCCCCTAAGAATACATCACCACCATCATATTTCTCATACTCGCAGAACCACTCTCTATGGGGAGTGAGGTGAAAGGATGCACCTGAGTCAATCAACAATGCCTCATGATCTACATGTGCACTTGAAGAAGAATCCAAGTACACATGCCCACCTTCATCTGAGGTAGTTTTTGCCTCTACAGATGGAGCATCATCAGATCCCTTTCCTTTCTCAGGAGCTTTATATTTATAGTCCCCTTTGTAGTGCCCTTCCTTTCTGCATTTCCATCACACCTTTACAAGTTTTCCTGGAGATTTATATCTCCCTCTAGATTTAGATCTCCCACTCAAGGAATTATTTTTGTTTCTGTTCTGAGACCGTCCTCGTATAGAAAAGGCATCACCATTCTAGCCCTCCATATTTTTCTGTCTCATCTCCTCCAACAACAAGGATCAGACTATTTCATCAAACTACAAGGCAGTTGCATTGTTGTCTATTGCAACAACTAGATTATCCCATGAATCTGGTAGAGAACACAAAAAAATCATGCACTTATCTTCATCTGAAATTTTGATATCAATAGATAATAATTGGCTTACCATAGTATTAAACACATTCAGATGGTCTATCACTAAGTCTCCCTATTTCATCCTTAAGTTATACAACTTTTTCCATAGGAACAGTTGATTCACCAAAGACTCAAATTGGTACAAAGTCCCTAACTTGTCCCACAAATCCTTCACTGAAGGTTCCCTTGATACATTCAGTGATACTGAATTTGAGACACACAATCGTATTGTGCTCTTTGCCTTCCGATCCAACTTCACCCAATATTCAGCTGACATTGTTGTCGTTTTAGTAGCTGGATCTACTGTGATCTGCTGACCTTTATCCACCAACAAATCCTCCATATTGAGTTTCCAGAGCTCAAAAATCTGACCATTAAATTTCTCGATCTCTATCTTTCCACTGCTCGCCATCTTATTTCACCACAAGAATCGATCCCGCAGATGTCCCACCGAACAGAGTCTACCACAAGCTCAAGAAAAAACCCCTCAACAGCAAAGACATCCCCTTGAAGCCAAAACAACTCTGATACCAAATGTAGGTTTTAACCCTATACATAAATTACCTACATACAAATTCTAAAAAACAGAAAATAAACAATGACAAGGGCATAAAACATAAAACAGATATACACAAATATTTTCCCATGTATCCCAATGCTGCAACTACTAGCTTGATTTTTCATCATTTTCCTTTCAATGTTACAATACATATATATACATGTCGAAGCATCCATAAAACCCAATCCATTAACCCTGGATTAGAACATAACTGTAGTTCCCTTAACCGGATCTAAAAAATACCATGGACGAAAAACCATTGTGCCTAAACCCATGTGAAAAATCCATGCACTAAACCATAGGTAGGTCTACCCACCTAATATAGGGTCCAATTTTTTTTTCACCACGTGCTCCCCTGGACCCCATGCAAGGGAGCTATCGCCCCTCAACATACCCCCCAACAGCACGTGGGCTAGTCGTGGAAAGAATATAACACAACCCAACACGTACAAACCATGTAGTCACTATTCAGATTCATGGATATAATTTCCCAAACACTTTAGTGGACCTGGGAGTGCCCATAAATATTATAACACTTGAAACTTATGGAATCCTTAGAATATCCAGATTTCAATCAAGTCCAACCATGTTGGAACTTGTTAACAGATCCATAGTATAAATGGAAGGGACTTTAGATGATTCCATTGTTTCTACAGATTCTTGGGAATGCCCAGTGAATTTTTTGGTCCTCAATCCTAAGAACAAACTAGAAGGACACCCTTTTATATTAGGAATACCATCGCTTGCTACTACAAACACATACATCGGGTGTCGAACCAGAGGTATGGAAATCGCTAATGGAACGATGATGAAGAATCTTATCTTATATTTTACCCTCCCGCTAGACCCAGCATGTCAAATAACAATTTTATATGTTTCCTATCTGAATATCAGGAAGGAAATTTACACTTTCCTTTTATTATCGACAAAACTGTTATCTTTAAAAGATAAATCAAGGATGATATAAATTAACTAGTTTATTAATCAACCTTCCACTATTGGGATCCCAATTTATCAAATGATGAAAGTTGTTCTTGACAACAAAGACCAAGGAGATCCACTAGAGGACTTGAACACTGAACATATACCTATGATTGTAGTTCACAATAGAATTCCCATTGAAATTGAGCCTGAAAATACCGTAAATATTAATGCCAATCTTAATTACCCTCAATGTGAAAGGTTGATTCAAATTCTTGAAAAATACAAACATAATTTTTCCTAGGAATATTCTGATATGAAGGGCATCGATCCACAACTTTGCACACATCATATTTATATCGAGAAATATGTTCAAGCCATTTGCTAGCCTCAATGAAAACTAAACCCACGTCTCAAGGACATAGTAAAATAATAACTTCAACAACTTCTTGATGTTAATTTCATATATCCTATTTGTGATAGTTAGTGGGTTTGACTACTTGTAGTAGTCCCTAAACCAAATGGAAAATGGATAATTTGTGTTGACTATAGAGAACTAAATAAATCTAAACAAAAGGATCATTTTCCCCTTCCATTTGTGGACCAAGTCCTTGACACTCTTGCCGTAAAGAAATATTTTTCTTTCCTAGATGGGTTCAACAGATATAATCTAATCCATATTTCCCCTGAATACTAAGATAAAACTGCGTTCACCTGTCTGTGGGAATGTTTTCATATAGAGTCTTACCATTCGGGCTATGAAATGCACCAACCACTTTTCAAAGGGAAATTCTTTCTATTTTCTCTGATTTATTTAAAAAATGACTTGAACTATATATGGATGATTTCACTCCTTATGGTAATGATCTTGACCAAGCCTTGCATAATATTGAGAAGGTTCTTGCATGATGCATAGCTAACAAGTTCTGCCTCAGTCATGAAAAATGTCATATGATGGTGACAAAGGGAATAGTTCTAGGACATTTATTTCTGCTGCATGCATTCCAGTAGACCTAACTCAGATCGAGCTAATTCTTAAACTCCCTACCCCTTGAATAGAGACATAGGTACGTAGTTTCCTTGGTTATGCTTGTTATTATCATCAGTTTATAGCAAATTTTTCAAAAATTATAGCACCACTATATGTATTAACTGGACATGTGGAATTTGAGTGGGCTGATAAATGTGACATTACTTTTACAGATCTAAAAAATTTCATCTCAATAGCTCCTGTGTTGCGAGGACCAAACTAGAACATACCATTCCATATATCCTCAAATGCATCAGATATGACGATAGGAGCAATCCTTGGACAAGAAGAGGATAAAAATCCTTATGCGATTTACTAAATTAGCAAAAATCTTACATCAGTTAAGTTAACTTTACTATGACAAAAAAAGATAAAAAAATTGCTATTGTTTATGCCATAAATAAATTTTCCATTATAAATGGGATATCTAGTTTTTATGTATATTGATCATTCTATCATTTGTTATTTAGCTAACAACCTTGTTACTAATGGTAGAATAACTTGTTGGTTACTATTATTGCAAGAGTTCGACATTACTATAAAGGCTCACCTAGGAAAAGAGAACCTTGTTGCGGAATTCTTATCAAGAGTTCCAGATGCAGTTGATTCTTCCCAATTGAGGACTAATTCCTCGATGAACATTTTTTTGTTGTAACAATAAAAAAACTGTGGTACGATGATGTTGCGAATTATCTACAAGGAAGGAAATTACCATCACACATGTCATCTTGGGAAAAGATGCTTATCATTCAGCGTATGCATGCTTTTCATGGATGGGCAGTTACCTTTTTCATATAGGGGTTGATCTTCAAATTTGAAGATGTGTGAGAGAAGATGAAATTTATCATATCGTCAGGGCTTGTCATGATGAGCCCTGTTGTAGCTTATATTGTGTTTAATCTTATTTATCACTTTATTCACAATGTGTGGTTTTAAAATAATTGCAGGGGTTCAACCTTAATGAAGCTCTTTTATTTTCTTTACATCCGTAGAGTCTACAGGAAATGAAGTATTTTGTTTATTATACATTGAAATCTCAAAAGAAAGAATTGTAAAGAATCGTCCTCGGAGTAGCCAAAGTTACTATATAAACAAATCAAGTCATTATATAAAAGGTTATATGGAGCTAGACCCAATATATATATATATATATATATCAAACAAATCAAGTCATTATATAAACGGTTATATGGAGCTAGACCCAATATATATATATATATATCGAAATGAGAAAGAAATAAAGGAATACATTGGGTTTACAAAGGAAACAAGTGTTAAGGTGTTAAAACCGGACCCGAAACATATATATGTTATGTTTTATAAGCCTCGGCGGGTCCGCGATATCGCATAACTCTTAATATATATATATGTGTGTGTGTGTGTGTGTGTGTGTGTGTGGCTATGCCGATTGTGATATGGGTGGGTTGGACCTGAAATAATATATACATCATGTTTAAAAGTTCGGTGGGTCTGCTGTATTGAAAGCCCTTTATATATATTATAATTAAAAGCCTCGGCAAGTCCACAAGGCATGCGAAAAGGCAGTTTTTAAGTTATAAGGCAGGTTTTCGGGTGGAGCAAAAGCAATAGATGGTTTTTATTGAGACTCACCTAATTCCACTTATCATTCAACATGTAGTAGCCGAGTGGAGAGAGGAAACTGCCCACTTCGGGTGGGTATTCTCCGGGCATATGTCTCACCCGAAACCTTTACAGACCATCTGATCTAAAAGGCACAGATCTATGGTGGGAATGAATCGGTGGGAAAGTATACCTCACAAATTGTGCAGAGCCCATATTGGAAGCGGAAAAATAATTTTTTATCATATATTTTCATTATAAAAGGTTTACGATAGAAAAGCACAGATATAAAAGATTTACACATAATTCCAACATTTTCATAGTTATGCAGCCTAAGGGTGCATAAGTTAAGTTTTACAGGGATTATTGGGCCGATTTCAATTTGCGATGGAAGTCAACGGAGCGTTGAACGGGTAGATTTGACAGGTTTATAAAGCAGGATTTACTCTTTTGAGTTCTGGATTAATCAGAATTTCACATTAATTTCATTGTGTAATGTGGAAAATCAAGGTTAGAGCCGAAGCTGAAGAGGAAGACAATCCAATATGTTTCTTGGCATTTTGGCCAATTAGAATTCCCATGTAAGCCCAGCATTACACAAACTAAACGCATTTCATTACGGCTAAGACGAATTAAGCATCATTAGGGCATTTACAGAGGAATTCGACTGTGGATCAATAGAACAAGCCAACATTTATCATCCCCTTCTGAATCCAGTTATGTTCTTGTTATTTCATGTTCTTTGAGGTGTCTTTTACCCTTTGTAAAATTCTGTAATAGTTTTAACTTCATATAGTTAGAAAAATAGTTAGATAATTTGGGCAGTTTCAGAAATCAACAACTATTCGACAATGTATAAAAAGAGGAAATTTTACTAAGAAAGGGTTTGAACTTTGGAGAACCTGGAGACTAGGCCACTGTATTCCTGATATCATTGTTGATGAATGAAAGAATCAGAAGTTTCCATGAGTTGTTGCACATAATTTTGTAAGCTTCTCTGTCATGTGTCATGCTATGTTTTCTTCTTTTCAAGTATAGTAATGAAGTTGGAGGTCTTTATTTTCTTATGTAGATAAACTTAAAATTCCTTGAAAGAACACTCCTATACTTGAAGTTCCCACCTTCTTGTCTAAGTTATAGATAATAGTTTTTGTGAAAGACCAACATATTATCTTTAACTTCTCCAAAAGTCACAGATGTTAGTTTATGTGTTAAGCAGCATATTTTCTATGATTCAGTTCTCATTTCCATAATTCTTCTAAGTGATGGATAGTAGTTTCTTTGAAAGATCGGCATACTATATTTAACTTTTCCTTCAAGCTTTCTTCATTCATAATTTATATCTAGCAACAAATGGCATTCTAAGATGTTTTGGTCATACATGTATTAAGAGTTGAAGACCAAGTTTTACAGGTCCTTCATTTGAGAACACAACAAACAATAAGTGACAGTAAATAATATTTATTAATGTTTTAAGCACAATTTCCCCACAGCCAGGAAATTGGTTCCGTAAGGAACAACATTAATTGGTGTCGTTGCCAGGGAGAGAAGACAATAACACTTTTCCCTGGGTTTTTCAATATTTTCCTCTGGTTGTCCAGTGAGGAGGAAATATTTTGCTGTTTGGAATCAAATAAATAACTCTGGCATCAAGAAGGCCCCATACAAGATCAGGGACTTCACAACAGAAGGTTCAAGCTCTTTTAAATCTTGAAAGGCTAGTTTCTAGGAGGGTTGGAAGGTATAGTATTCCAGTTACACCAATTCCTACATTATCTGCTTCAGGCAGCAATTCACTTCAACATTCATCTGATAAAGAGTCATCTTTTTCATCATCTTCATTTTAGGAACCTAACTGTCAAGAGCAATCTTTAGAATCTGTTACTTTTAATTTATCTGCTATAATCATTCAACCTCAATCAATAGCCACAATACCACCTGTGCACATTCCATTTACCTCTCAGTGAGGTTCCACGTCTATTGGTAATCAAAGTTCAATAAACAACGTAGTACCCGCATTCTTCATGAATAGATATGCACCTCTTCAATTGCCACAACCATTAAATCAAATGTCACAGGATTACCTCAAAACTCTTCCTCGTTTTACAGGGGAAGATGAACAAACTGCAAAGAATCATGTGTCAGTATTTTGCAATTTTGCAGCAAACAAAGACATTGAACATGTAGATGTTGCTCTAAGACTTTTTGTTCAGTCCTTGGATGGAGAAGTAAGGAAATGGTTCAAAGGACTTCCCAATAATACCATTCCTTCTTGGGAAGATATGGAACATGCGTTTATTTAAATATGGAGAGAAAAAAGAGACCATGGGTATTCACTAACAAAGTTTAATGCCATAAAGAAAATGTCTGATGAAACTGTGGTTGAATTTGTCAGAAGATTCAACAAATTGTACAATAGTCTCCTAGCAGAGATTAAGCCTCCTTTTGCTTGTGCAAAGATAACTTTTGCAGGCGCTTTTGAATCAAATTTTGGATTCACATTAAGGGAAATAAGAGCTCCAACCCTTGATCAAATCCAAATAGATTCATTAGAGATAGAAGAAAATCTAGTGGCTATAGGAAAAGCACCAGAAACACAGCCTACCCAAGACAAGGGAAAGGAAAATATGGAATCCTCTCAAAGTCAAACATTGGAGGATATGTGTGATGTAATTAAAATTTTGTCAGATAATGTAAATAGATTAAAGTTAGAAAATAAAAGTTTGCAGAAGAAAACACAGTATAATAAGAGCTTTAATCCCTAATACAGAAGACAACCTTTGCAAATCTTGCAAAGGGAAAGAAAAGATCAAGATCAAATTCAAGCACCATTATATATAGAAGTAGGTTCTGTTGAAAAACAAGAGCATCCTAAAAATCAAATTTTTACATTATATGCAATGGATGAGGATGAACTTGGTATTGAAGAAGAAGAATATGAATATGATGAAACATATGTTATTCATGATAAAATTGATGAATATTGGAAGCAATTCTCTGATTTTATGCAGGCTCAACTACATAAGAAATATGACTTGAGATCAAGGAAGAGGGCAAGAAATCAAGAAAATAAAAGTGAGAAACAAGTTTCAACCTCCTCACCAAAGGCGACTCCACATGAATCTCAGTCTAGAAAACAAGTGAATAAAGGAAAGCAACAACAGAATGAAAATGGCAGGACACATATACTTCAAGGTGAGTCTTCTCAAGATCAAACTGGAAAAATTCCTTTGGAGAGACTTATTTCAATTCCTCAAGTAATCCCAGTCATGAAAAAAGGTAAAGAGGAGAATGAAAGGACTGCTAAACAGGATCACTTGTTTAGTCTTACTAAGAATTTGGAAAAGGTAAGAATTCAAGTTCCTCTTACAGAATTAACAAAAATGCCTATTTATCAAAAGGAGATGGTTGAGTTTGTTAATTTCAGAGAAAATGAGATTATAGATGACACTATAAATCTACAGGAAGACAAACTAGTAGTGGTTTTTGGGGCACATGTAGAGGAAGTAGACCCTTCAATACCTCCTTTTTATATTTCCTTATTGGTCCATGACTTCCTC
Organism: Pinus tabuliformis; assembly: GCA_031772625.1. Taxonomy (NCBI): domain Eukaryota; kingdom Viridiplantae; phylum Streptophyta; class Pinopsida; order Pinales; family Pinaceae; genus Pinus; species Pinus tabuliformis. The sequence continues at coordinate 503,724,698 of CM062820.1, forward strand.
TGATCTGAATTGGATCCATAGAAGATTGTCAAAGAACCATGACTATATCAGATCGAACAAATCTCTAAAGAATTCCAAAACAGCGATCAAAAACACCCTGAACCAGTGGCAATGGCAGCCAACGTGGAACAACGAGGACCTTGGTCAAAGTGCACTGACCGAGGCCCATGGAGACTGTGCGGGAGGCCAAAGTAGCCCCTAGGAGCCTCGGAATGGGAAAAAGAGGTGATTTTTGATGTGCGATTAGCGCATCCCTGGGTGAACAGGGCCAAAATGGAAAAGCCCGAGCACTCAGTCGCATGGGGGAACTGGAGGACCATGGGCAGAAAAGGAAAAAGCATTGAACGTATAAAGGCGGGACCCATGCTCTGGAAAATTGGCGATTTTGATCGAGGCACCCTTAAACGGTAAGAGGTTTTGGATGAGAGAAAAGCGATTCCATACACCATTTGACGCATGGTAGGCATAGGTGAGAGAAAACCATCGCTGATCGCATGCTATCGTTGAGCAAGTCAACCACATGAAACGTACGTATGGCGTTAGATCTGGGAGACTCAGATCGGACGGCTAAGATCGCTTTTGATGCAAGAAGTGGAATTGACAAGGAATCTAGCCATGTTTTAGAGGGGATTTGGAATTTGTTTGACTGCCACGGTGGAGGAAGAACATATCCACGACGTAACTGAAGAAACAAACCAACGAAGCATGCTGGCGCCATTTAGAGGAGGAAAAGTGGCCACTCCCTGAGCGTTCACGATGACACTGAACAGGAAACTCCAAGTGCAGCTACAGAAGGTGAATCGACATACGGAAGGGGAACCGAATAGGCATAGGGTTCGAATGGCGAAAGCCATGAACAGAGAAAGAGGACAGTCAGTAGAGAAGTCAAATTTAGACAAGTCGAGAGACGAAGAAGTGGAATAGTGAACCCTCAGGGGGAGGACTGAACATAGAGAACAGTAAAGTAGAGCAGAAGAGACAAAGGGCCGAGCTGATCCACAGTAGCATGAAGCACCAAAGAGCTTGAAGATTCAAGCCATCCCATAGAGGAATCTGTCCGGACTGAGCATCATATTGGCTCTTTCCATGGTAGACCAGAAGGTCATAGAGTGGGTAGGAAGAAGAGTCTGTGCACTCTAGTGGCTTGGGAAATCCAAGAAACCACCCTGCTAAGCAAACATGCTTCAGGAGAACTCACATTGAGTCCCTGTATTGTAATTCTCTGCCCAAAGGCACAATAAAACAAGGCCACCATTGAAAGCTGGACCGGAGATGTAGCCCTGGAGAATAGGGTGAACTCCTTATTAAAATTGCTTGTGTTTTTGTGTTTCTTATTGTGTTTCTCTGATGTCTTTCCATTTTAAAGTGTCTCTGTATTGGCAATTTGATCGATCCGTTGTTTCAATAACACAAAACACACACCAGCACATGAGTCTGTAATACCTTAGTTTAATAAATCATTAACTGATGTCACTCATAGGGTGAATATCAGATCAAGTGGTATCATAGCTCTAGGTTGTAAGGTTAGACAAGCTTGTGTTGGTTTAGCTGTGAATGCTCACAAGATCAATGCTCAAATTAGGAGAAGGAGAGTTGGTGGAAACTAATCCTGAAATTGGGAGAGTCTATTCCCGAAATACAATGTCAGAAGAAGGTTTTGTAGGGCCAGACCCTCAATTCATAGAGAGTTTCCTAGCTATAAAGTCTATGGTTGAAGAAATGTACAGAGACTTTAGAAAGCAAAAGGTGGAAGATGCATCACACTCTAAACAAGATAAAGAAGAAGATGAGTCTCACTTCCATGACAACTCCAAAGGAAAGGGGAAAGAGGAAAGATTTCTCACACCTCCTAATAGATCCGTGCATAATAAGAAAGCATCTTTGATTATGCTAGATGTTAAATTTGATTTTCCTATATATTATGGAGAGCTAAATGTTGAAAAGTTGGACAATTGGATTAGACAAATTGATGTGTGTTGCAGGGTACAGAACATAAACTCAGACAGGAGTAAGATTTAGCTAGAAAGCCTACGCCTAGGAGGCACTGCCTTGGTTTGTTGGGAAGGTAGAACCCAAGCTGATATGAAAAGACACGGTAAGACTATCTCTGTCTAGAGTGACTTTGTTTCTGCAATCAAAAAACAGTTCTATCCATTGGCCTACATGCAACAAGCCATGATGAGTTGGAAAAATCTTCGGCAGTTGAAATGGCAAAGTGTGCAAGGGTATACTCAAGAGTTCAAAAAGAGAGCATTGATATTGGGTATCTCATTAGAGTCACCTGAGAATATTTTGAAGTACATTGGTGGTCTACACAACTACATGAGGCATACCATCCTCATGTTTAATCCCACTAGTATAGATGAGGTATCTATACAAGCTACTCATCTAGAAGCTAGAGGAAAGAATGGCAATCCAGAAGTTGAGGGACCATCCCAACCCACTGTAAGCAAGAGAAAGGAGAAAATAAAGCAGAAGTGGAAAGCAAGGGAGGCTAACACTGCACAAAAAGCCAAAGCTTCATGCACTCACTGTAAAAAGGATGGGCATGATGATGAGCATTATTGGATTCTGCATCCAGAGCTAAGAAGAAGAAGACATCTGCAGCTATTCAAAAAGATTTGGGGTCAGACTCGGGAGATGAAACAACTATAGCAGCCACAGGTATAAAAGGTAAGAATTCTGAAGCATCTACTAGTAATTCTGCTCAATCTGTTATTGATGAAGAAAATGAGAGAGAAAGACATGAGCTTTTCCATATTCGAGTTATTTCCAAAAATCAAAAGATTGATACTTTGTTTGATAGTGGCTCACAAGTAAATTTGATTTCTAAAGCAATTTTAAAGAAATTGGGATTAGCAACTACACCTCACAAGAGACCATACCCATTAGGATGGATGAATGATAAATCACAACTACAAGTGACTAGACAGTGCAAACTCAAGTTTTCTTTTGGGTCAGCATTTGTAGATGAGGTTGAGTTAGACATAATTCCTTTGGATATATGTGGAATTGTTTTAGGAAGTCCTTACTTGTACGATAGAAAGGATATTTTATATAGAGCTGAGAACAAGTATCTACTTGTTAAAGATGGAATCGAATACTTTGTAAGAGCTCATAAGCTCAAGAATAATTATACTCTCATAAACTCTAGACATATGAAAAGAATGATAAATTCATGCAGACAATTATTACTAATGGTTGTAAAGGAAAAGAAACCTGATAAAACCAATGTATTTGAGGGCTGTAATGCTGAACAACAAGCTGCTATAGAAAGGATTGTTTCAAAGTATTATGTCTTGTTTTAAGAACCTAAATGTCTGCCACCCAAAAAGGGAATAGTACATGTTATTATTTTGCAGCAAGATGTTCCTTTGCCTAACATTGGGATGTACAGGTTGTCTGCTTTAGAGAATGTTGAAATCAAGAAGCAGGTGCAGGAGTTTCTCGAGAAGGGCTTCATCAGGCCCAGCACATCACCATGTCGGTCACCAATCATTTTGGTGAGAAAGAAAGATGGCTCTTGGAGAATGTGCATTGATTACCGAGCATTGAATAAGATAACAATCAAAAATTGTTATCCCCTTCCTCGCATATATGATCTTTTAGATCAATTAAAGGAAGTTGTTTATTTCACCAAGCTGGATTTGCACAGTGGATACCATCAGGTCAGAGTTGCAGAGCAAGATGCATGGAAGATTGCTTTCAAAACGAAGCAGGGACTATATGAATGGCTGGTTATGCCTTTTGGATTAACTAATGCTCCTGCTACTTTCATGAGATTAATGAATGATGTGCTCAGACATTTTCTTGATGATTTTGTTATTGTGTATCTGGATGACATTCTGATTTTTAGTAAAACGTGGGAAGAACATTTAAAGCATGTTAAGCAGACATTGGATGTTTTCAAAAGAGAAAAACTTTATGTTAAACACTCAAAATGTGAATTTGGCAAAACATCTCTAAAAACTTGGGTCATATAGTAGGGGGAGGTGAATTCAAAATAGATCCCTCTAAAGTGGCAGTCATTGTGAACTGGCCTAAACCCAGGTTTGCTACAGAACTGAGAAGCTTCTTAGGAGCAACACAATATTGGAGGAAGTTCATTTCTAACTTCGCCTCGATTGCATCTCCCTTACATGCTTTAACAGGATTGAATAAGGTGTTTCAGTGGGGAGGCAAACATCAGAAAGCCTTCGACACCTTGAAAGAGAAAATTAGTATAACACCTGTACTAGCACTACCAGATCTACAAAGACCATTTGAGATCCAAATTGATGCCAGTGGCTATGCCATGGGAGCAGTGTTGACACAACACAGTAAACCCATATGTTATCATTCTAAGACTTTTAATCCTGTAGTAGTTAACTATCCTACATATGATAAGGAATTGTATGCATTAGTTCAGAGCGTGAAAAAGTGGAAACATTATTTAATGGGCAAAGAGACAGTAATACATACTAATCATCAGCCACTTTAATATCTACACTCCCAAACTAAGTTGCAGCAATCAAGATATTACAGATGGATGGGGTTTCTACAACAGTTTTATTTAGTCATCAGATATTAAAAGGGCATACATAACAAGGTTGCAGACATGTTATCTGGGCCCATTATAAATGCATCTACCATACTTAAGCATAATTTAGTGCTACATGAAAGTTACATAGAACAATATGCTCAAGATATGGACTTTAAAGATGTATATGCAACTTTGAGTCAAGGCAAAAGAGTAGAAGAATTGGACTATCATATAAAGGACTGACTCTTATACCATTCTGGGAAACTCTGCATTCCACAAATTGAGAGGATAAGGATAATTAGGGAAGCACACACTTCTCTGGTATCAGGTCAATATGGGGTAAGTAAAACAGTTGCACAACTGCAAAGATTCTGCTATTGGCCAAAAAAGTATGAGACAGTTTCTAGATATGTAAGAGGGTGTGCCATGTGTGCTAAAAGCAAGCCCAGCAATAGAAAACTAGGCTTGTACACTACATTGCCAATTCCTTCTCACCCTTGGGAAAGTGTTTCCATGGATTTTGTTGAAGGACTGCCTAAATCTAGGAAGGGTCATGATTATCTATATGTTATTGTGGACAGGTTTAGCAAAATGTGTATTTTGATACCTTGTAGTAAACAGATCACAGCTAAACAGACTATACAATTATTCTTTGAACATGTATGGGTTCATTTTGGATTACCCACTTCCATCGTATCTGATCGAGACACCTGATTTGTGGGGAAGTTTTGGTCTAGTCTGTGGGAACTGATGGACACCAAACTAAAGAAAAGCACAGCTTTTCATCCACAAACAAATGGCCAGATAGAAGTAGTCAATAGGACAGTGATCTAGTTACTGAGAGGATATTGCAGTAAACATCCTAAAATTTGGGATGAACATTTGTGTTATGTGCAGCATGCTTACAATAGAGCCAAACACTCTTCTACATAGAGATCTCCTTTTGAGACCTGTTTTGGTTTCACACCAAGCTCTCCTTTGGATTTTGTCTTTGGTAAAAACACCATGGTTGAAGGACACAGTGATGTGGACAAGGTAACTAGGTTCATTGAACAAATCCAGGAGATCCACCAGGCGGTACAGGAACATCTGGAAGAGAGCTAGGCTAGGTACAAGGCTAGGCATGATAAGCATCAGATGGAGCATAGTTTTCAAGTTGGAGACCAAGTTTGGCTATATATTAGCAAGGATAGGATGCAAGGTGAAGGTAAAAAGCTAAAGCCTATTAGGTATGGACCTTTCAGGATACTTGAGAAGATTGGTGAAAATGCTTTTCGCCTTGATCTACCAGCTTACATGCACATCTACTTAGTCGTAAATGCAAATTGCTTGAGATTGTTTGAACCTTCAATGATTGAAGACCCTCAAGAGAAAAGTCAATTACCTTTTATTGATGACATGCTACCTGAATACCTTAATGAGTTGTAGGAAGACATAGTGTTGGATAGGAAGGTGAGAACAATGCATAGGGGAGATGTTGAGTACCTCAGGATTGGGCTCAAAGGTTCGAAGCCAAGCGTGCAAAGTGGATTGAGATTGGACAAGTGAGAAAACAGTACCATCACTTAGTCGATGCTTGAAAACCAACTTTTGGTGGTCCAAAATCTTTTTCAGTGGGAAGTCCGTGATCCAAATTGGATCCATAGAATACTATCAAAGAACCATGACTGTATTAGATCGAACAAATCTGTAAAGAATTCCAAAACAGTGATCAAAGACACCCTGAACCAGTGGAAATGGCAGCCAACGTGGAACGATGAGGACCTCGATCAAAGCGCATTGACCGAGGCCCATGGAGACCGCGCGGGAGGCCAAAGTAGCCCCTTAGAGCCCCAGAATGGGAAAAAGAGGTAATTTTGATGCGCGCTAATCACGCATCGTTGGGTGAACAGGGCCAAAATGGAAAAGCTCGAGCACTCGGTCGCGTGGGGGAACCGGAGGACTGCAGGCGGAAAAGGAAAAAGTGTTGAACGTACAAATGCAGGACCCGCGCTCTAGAAAACCAATGGTTTTGATCAGGGCACCCTTAAATGGTAAGAGGTTTTGGACGAGAGCGGAGTGATTCCATACATCGGTCAACATGTGGCAGGTGGAGGTGAGAAAAAACCGCCTTTGATCGCGCTCTATCAGTTGAGCAAGTCAACCGCGCGAAATGTGCGTATGGCGTTGGATCTGGGAGACTCAAATTGGACGGCTGAGATTGCACCCGATGGAGGAAGTGGAATCGACAGGGAATTAAGCTGCGTTTTAGAGGGGATTTGGAATCCGTTTGACTGCCACGGTGGAGGAAGAACGCATCCACAACATAACTAAAGAAACAAACCAACGAAGCATGCTGGTGCCATTTAGAGGAGGATAAGTGGCCACTCCCTGAGCGTTCATGATGACGCCGAATAGGGAACTCCAAGTGCAACTGCGGAAGGTGAATTGATAGGCGGAAGGGGAACCAAATAGGCATAGGGTACGAATGGCTAAAGCCATAAATAGAGGAAGAGGATAGTCAGTAGAGAAGTCAGAGTTAGACAGAAGTTGAGAGACGAAGAAGTGGAACAGTGAACCGTGAGGGGGAGGACTGAACATAGAGAACAGTAAAGCAAAGCAGAAGAGACAGAAGGTCGAGCTGATCCATAGCATCATTGAGCACCAGAGAGCTTGAAGATTCAAGCCATCCCATAGAGAAATCTTTCCAGACTGAGCATCATATATGGCTCTTTCCACAGTAGACCAAAAGGTCACAGAGCAGGTAGGAAGAAGAGTCTGTGCACTCCAATGGCTTGGGAAATCCAAGAAACCACCCTGCCAAGCAAACCTGCTTCAGGAGAACTCACATTGAGTCCCTGTATTGTAATTCTCTACCCAAAGGCACAATAAAACAAGGCCACCATTGAAAGCTAGACCGGAGACGTAGCCCTGGAGAATAGGGTGAACTCCTTATTAAAATTGCTTGTGTCTTTGTGTTGCTTACTATGTTTCTCTACTATCTTTCCATTCTAAAGTGTCTGTGTATTGGTAATTTGATCGATCCGTTGTTTCAATAACACAGAACACACACTAGCACATGAGTCTGTAATACCTTAGTTTAATAAATCTTTAACTAATGTCACTCATAGGGTGAATATCAAATCATCCTCTTACATAATTGTATGTTTGATTCAGAAGCTTCACACAATCTTATGCCTTTGTCAGTAATGAAGCAACTAAATCTACATGTTACCAAACCTTATAGGGACTTTTATTCTTTTGATTCAAACAAAGTCAAGTGTCTGGGGGTTATTAAGGATCTAGTAGTGTCACTAGCCCAAATTACAGCTAGAAGCTTGGTCATCGATGTAGTGGTAGTAGATATCCCTGATAGATTTGGAAAGCTTCTATCTAGGTCCTGGGGGGCTAAATATGGTGGTGTTTTGAAACTGGATTTTACATATGCTATTATACCTATTTTTTGTAGGGAAGAGAGGAGATTGTACAGAGAAGCTAGATTTGTAAAAAAAATTACAATAAATGGAGCAAGTAATTCACCTGTATATAGCTAAGAGAAGGATGACTTTGTTTGTTTCACACTGTATGATAATCCAAAGCTCACTGAGGATAATCAGAAGTAGCTTGCTTCAGCCAATGTAATTACAAAGCTGCAAACTGAAGGAGTGTGGAAATGCTTCTTTGATGGAGCTTATTCCAAGGAAGGAACAAGTGTTGGTTTTCTTCTAATTTCACCTGGAGGTAATATGTTCCCTTTTTCTTTCAAATTAGAGTTCAAAGCAACTAACAATGTGGCAGAATATGAGTCCTTGATTATTTCTCTACAAACAGCCAAACAAATGGGAGTCAAGTCTATTTCTGCTTTTGGAGATTCGAAGCTAATTATTAAGCAGATAAAAGATCATTGCCAAACAAAGCATCCTAGGCTCTGGGCATATAGAAATGAGGTATGGGATTTGATTGAAAACTTATTTGAAGCTTTTAACATTCAATTCATTCAAAGAGATAAGAATAGATTGGTAGATTCATTGGCTGTGGCTGCTAGTACTTTCAAGCCTCCTATTAGTCCAAGGCTAAGATATGAGGTATGGATGAGACACAGACCCTCTATTCTTGATAATGTTAAAAATTGGCAAGCTTTTGAAAATGATCAGCAGAATAAAGAATTTTTTACTATAGTTGAGGAGTTTCAGGGCATAGAAATTGATCATGATATAGAAGAAACAACAGAAGTTGCAGAAATCAATGGTTTAAAAAATTCAATAGCTAATCTGAAGATTTTTCAATTGAAGGATAATGTTTTTCCAAAGGGACTTGTTCCTCTTGAAAGGTTTTCTAACTCCAATGATGTGGCTGCTGACTCAGGGAAGGTTTCACAGGATGAGCACAACATTGGAACTCAGGAGAAACTCAAAATGAATTGTTTTTTCAAGATTAACTAGTAGGATGGTTCAAGATTATGCACTCAAATGCTAATCTGGTATCATTGGAAGATTAACTTCACCTATTGAGGTCAATCATGTACATATGTAGGAACTTGTACATAAATAAGGTCAGGTGTTGAGCATTTGTTTTCCAGTTGCAGTTCTTCAGTTTAATCATTAGTTGATGAATAAGGGTGACTTTCCCAGTTGGAAACTAGTTTGCAGAGGTTTCGGACTTTAAGAATGTCAAGTTTTAGTTTGTCAAATTTCAGGGTTTTCATAGTTTCAGACTTCATGCCCAACTAACACTACTGATCTATGATTCCCAATATTTTGCTATCAAAGTGTAAGCATCTTATCACTGCAGATATCGACGTGGGATCACAGTATAAAATTTTCACACAGTTAAGATTGGAGAAGCAATATATGATTCCATGCCTAATGGATAAAGCACTGATCTGTAGTTCTTAGTGCTTTTGTGGCAAAAGCGCTATCCCCAGTTGGAGCCAGATGTTGTAGTTTATATTGTGTTTAAGCTTATTTATCACTTTATTCACAATGTGTGATTTCAAAATCATTGCAGGGGTTCAACCTTAATGAAGCTCTTTTATTTTCTCTACATCCACAGATTCTACAGGAAATGAAGTATTTTGTTTATTATACATTGAAATCGCAAAAGAAAGAATTGTAAAAGAATCATCCCCAGAGTAGCCAAAGTTACTATACAAACAAATCAAGTCATTATATAAAAGGTTATATGGATCTAAAACCGATATATATATACAAATATATATAACTGCATATTGAAATGAGAAAGAAATAAAGGAATACATCGGATTTACAAAGGAAACAAGTGTTAAGGTGTTAACGCCGGACTCGAAACATATAGATGTTATGTTTTATAAGCCTCGGTGGGTCCACCATATCGCATAACTCTTAATATATATATGTGGCTATGTGGATTGCGATATGAGTGGGTCGGACCCGAAATAATATATACATCATGTTTAAAAGTTTGGTGGTTCTGCTATATCGAAAGCCCTTTACATACATGCATATGGGTTTCGCTGATCACGATTTGCGATGACGAACCCGAAACTATATATATTATGTTTTATAATTGTGGCGGGTCCATCGTATCACACAACATATTATATATCTATATATATATATATATATATATATATATATATATATATATATATATATATATATATATATATATATATATATATATATATATATATATATATATATATAGATATATGGAAAGCGCTGATTGCGATGAGCGATTGGGTTCTGGACCCGATAGTTTATACGCTATATTTTATATAACTCAGCGCGTCCGTCTTATCACGAGTTGTAAAGGTTTTATTAATATATCAAAAGCCACGCATTTTTATATGCATTTCTATTATAAAGGATTATAATAGAAAGGCCGAACTCGAAGCATATATATATTATAATTAAAAGCCCCAGCAGGTCTACAAGGCATACGAAAAGGCAATTTTCAAGTTATAAGGCAGGTTTTCGAGCGGAGCAAAAGCGGTAGATGGTTTTTATTGAGACTCACCCAATTCCACTTATTATTCAACACGTAGCAGCCAGGTGGAGAGAGGAAACTACCCATTTCAGTCTGGTATTCTCTGGGTTTATGTCTCGCCCGAAACCTTTACAGACCGTCCGATCTGAAAGCAAAAGATCTATGGTGGAAATCAATTGGCGGGAAAGTATACCTCAAAAATTGTGTGGAGCCCGTATTGGAAGCGGAAAAATCATGTTTTATCATATATTTTCATTATAAAAGGTTTACGATAGAAAAGCACGGATATAAAAGATTTACACATAATTCCAACATTTTCATAGTTATGCGGCCTAAGGGTGCATAAGTTAAGTTTTACAGGGATTATCGGGCCAATTTCAATTTGCGATGGAAGTCAATAGAGCATTGAACAGGAAGATTTGAGAGGTTTATAAAGCAAGATTTACTCTTTTGAGTTCCAGATTAATCAGAAGTTCATGTTAATTTCACTATGTAATGTGGAAAATCAGGGTTAGAGTCGAAGCTGAAGAGGAAGACAATTCGATATGTTTCTTGGCATTTTGGCTAATTAGAATGCCCATATAAGCCCAGGATTACACAAACTAAATGGATTTCATTACGGCTAAGACGAATTAAGCATCATTAGTGCATTTACAAAGGAATTCAACCGTGGATCAATAGAACAAGCCAACAGTTATCATCCCCTTCTAAATCTAGTTATGTTCTTGTTATTTCATGTTCTTTGAGGTGTCTTTTACCCTCTGTAAAATTCTGTAATAGTTTTAACTTCATATAGTTAGAAAAACAATTAGATAATTTGGGCAGTTTCAGAAATCAACAACTGTTCCACAATGTATAAAAAGAGGAAATTTTACTAAGAAAGGGTTCGAACTTTGGAGAACCCAGAGACTAGGCCACTGTATTCCTAATATCATCATTGATTAATGAAAGAATCAAAAGTTTCCATGAGTTGTTGCATATAATTTTGTAAGCTTCTCTGTCATGTGTCATGCTATGTTTTCTTCTTTTCAAGTATAGCAATGAAGTTGCAGGTCTTTATTTGCTTATGTAGATAAAGTTAAAATTCCTTAAAAGAGCGCTCTTATACTTGAAGTTTCCACCTACTTTTCTAAGTTATAGATAATAGTTTCTGTGAAAGACCAGCATATTATCTTTAACTTCCCCCAGAGTCACAGATGGTTGTTTCTGTGTTAAGCAACATATTGTCTATGATTTAGTTCTCATTTCCATAATTCTTCTAAGTGATGGATAGTAGTTTCTGTGAAAGATCAACATACTATCTTTAACTTTTCCTTCAAACTTTCTTCATTCATAATTTATATCTAGCAACAAATGCCATTTTGAGATGTTCTGATCATACATGTATTAAGAGTTAAAGACCAAGTTTTGTAGGTCCTTCATTTGACAACACAACAAACAATAAGTGACAGTAAATAATATTTATTAATGTCTTAAGCACAATTTCCCCATAGCCAGGAAATTGGTTTCATAAGGAACAACAAGCCTTATGGAGGTTACTTCGTTGATCGGAGAACTAAACACAAGGTATTAGAGATGGGATATTTTTGGCCGATAATAGTTAAAGATGCAAAGAAATAGGTCTGGAGTTGTGATAGCTGCTAAAGGATGGGTCATCCCATTAAGGATGACGAAATTCCCCTCCAACCACAATTTGTATTCAAGCCGTTTGAAAGATTGGCAATGGCCTTTGTAGGCCCCTTTAATCCACCTTTAAATCAGAAAACATATACTCTAGTTTATACATATTATATGACTAAATGGGTGGAAGCCATAGCACTCCCAAGGGATGCGGAAGAAGCAGCCATCAACTTTTTGTTCAAACTATTTGTTCGATATGGGCTTCCTCGGGATCTTGTAACATATGGCGGATCATAGTTCACTGCTCATAAAATTTCAACCACACTACAAAATTACCATATTAAACACAAAATAACTTCTCCTTACCATCAACAAGCGAATAGGCAGGTGGAAAGCACCAATAAATCCTTAAAGGCATTTTTAACTAAAATAGTATCTATAAATCGTCGAGAGTGGGCTGCCAAGTTTTCAGAAGCCTTATGTGCTTATTAGGCAACCTAGCACAATACCACTAGCTATTCACCTTATCATCTCGTTTTTGGTAAGGAACCCATTTTTCCAATTGAGATTGAATTTAAGACTCTCATAATTGCCAAGGAAGTTAAATTGGATCTTACAGAAGCACAAAAACAACACTTACAACAACTTAATGAACTAGATGAAATGCATGTTCTTCTTTTACAACATACTATCATAATCCAACAACAGAGAGATAAGTGGCACGATTAGTTGATTAAAAATAAAAAACTTTCAAAAAGGGGATTGGGCATTTTTATATGACTCCAGATTCTAAGACTTTCCAGGCAAACTTCAAATAATGTTGCTCGGCCCTTACAAAATTACTGAGGTTTATGACAATGGAAGGATATGCCTTACCACAATTGATAATTCTAGTATTTGATTACTTGACAATGGGCATTGAATCCATCTATACCATCAACAACTTACTCAAGAATCTTTTCTTAACGAAATTCATAATGAAGTCAATTTGCAGGTTGTAGCTGACTGGGGAAATTTCCTCGTGACCATAACTAGGTAAATTTTTCTTCAACATCTTTTTATACTTTTTACATAATGTAAATAATTTTTTTTATCTTTTATTATCAATATGGAAAAATCGTTGATATTTTAATCACACTTGTTGTTTCCTTAGTTATAGTTTATGTCTTGGTCGTTGTGTCCTTAGTTACATTTATTGTTTCCTTAGTCTCAGTTGTTGTTTCATTTATCACAGTTGTTGTTTCCTTAGTTAAAACTGTTGTTTCCTTCATTTCAGTCGCTATTTCCTTAGTCACAGTGTTGTTTCCTTAACCATAGTGGTTGTTTCTTTACATGCGATTATCATTTCCACTAGCTTATTAATGTTTTTATTTCTTTAGGGTAAGGAACATTTTGTTTTAGCCTTCCTTTCATATGATGATGGAAAACTAACTTATATAATGGTTATCATTGGATAATTCTTTATTGTAAATCATTATCAAAATTATGAAATTTCCATGTTTTTCAATCCCTTTTGGTATTGTACAAAATCAATAAAAATACTCATGATGCATTCCTCCCAGCACCACTTAAGGAGCATTCGTTCACTTCAATATTTAAAGAATAAACAATCATGATTTTTGAGGAAAACATTAGCAAGCTAAAAAAGTAATTATTATAATACTTTTTATACCATCCCTAGCTCTTAATGAGTTGACATGCCACCCCCTTTACTAAGTAATCTACTAGAATCAATAAAAATCACAATTTAACAGAGCATAGGAGCTCTGATCATGAGTCTCCCTACCATGATCATAGAATCTAGTGGAGTGACATTACCACTTCTAGTTACCAAGCCAGGGTAATGGCCTTTGGCCTTCTAGTCAAAGGACAAGAGGTCTCATCACGAGTCAGCTTGTTCACCTCATTAGCTCTAGTGAATGGCATTATTATGAACTGGTTACCATGCCAGAATAATGGCCTTCTGTAAATGCTTAATATATATATATATATATATATATATATATATATATATATATATATATATATATATATATATATATATATATATATATATATATATATATATATATATATATCTATATATATATATATATATATGTATATATATGTATATATATATATATATATATATGTATATATACATATATATATATATATATAATATATATATATATATATATATATATATATATATATATATATATATATATATATATATATATATCTATATCTATATCTATATATATTAAGCATTTAAAGAAGGCCATTATTCTGGCATGGTAACCAGTGGATAATAATGCCATTCACTAGAGCTAATGAGGTGAACAAGCTAGCTTGTGATGAGACCTCTTGTCCTTTGACTAGAAGGCCAAAGGCCATTACCCTGGCTTGGTAACTAGAAGTGGTAATGTCACTCCACTAGATTCTATGATCATGGTAGGGAGGCTCATGATCAGTATATATATATATATATATATATATATATATATATAATTGAAACTTCCTTAGTAAATGGGACAATGGCATCTCAAAGGGTTAAAAATGCAACCTTGTCGAGGCTATGGATGCCTGCTGCCAGCAGAGGCCATGTCTGTGGTATTGAAGTAAAATAAAAAATTACAATATAGATTGGCTATTTTGTTCCTTCAAAATTAATAAGGAAATATCGTTAAATTTATTATGGATATCTATAAAATCCTCCTAGAAAGTGGTGATGTTTGGTTTTCCATGAGTTTTTCATTATAATTCTACATACTAGGAATAATTTATCTTTTTTTGGAAATCCAACATTCTAAATTAATCTCCTTTATTCTCTCTAATGATGTACTTGATGCAACTATTGTTTCCATCCATCTATTCTTTGTATAAATATTTGCATGCCTTTATTTTGTTTGCACCCTTCGTGGATCATAATAATTTGAGTTATCATTACATCGCATGAGTCATAAAAATCTCAATGATCTCCTCACATGTCATAGATACACTCTGCTTTCTATTCTTTCCTTTTTATGGTTACTCTGCTGCACTACATTAATACACCCTTATCCTCCAGTCGAGCTAAACCTGTCATCCATTAAAACTTGATTAATGGTCCTAAACAGCCTTTATCTTTTTGCCAGGGTGAGTTCGCATTGACAAATGAATTTTTATTCATATTTTCAAATAGTTGCATGTCATGATCACTGAGCCTCTATACTCTATGCAGAATTACTATTATCATATGTTTTGAACTCTATTGTTTCAAGTTGCAAAATTTTGTCATGTTGAATAATAACAATGTGTGCCCATTTCGTTTGATTTGAACCTGTTCAATTACAAGCTTTAGAATAGGTGCGCAAAATCTTGATTCAATATGGATGGATGGAGTATTTTGAATGGTTACAAGGTTTCGACAATGAGATAGCATTATAATTCACGAATAATTTGGACGATGGAATAACAATAGTGAGAAATATACAGATACAAGAAAGTGAAGGTGTAATAATGGATGTAACATGTCTTTCGACAGAAGGAGAAAATCAGTATGAGACACACACTTCACTCCAGAACAAAACCCTCTTATTTCTAAATACATGTGAGGAATTTATCAGAAACGGAAATGGGTATAACCTCAATTCATTGTCAGAACCATGAAAAGTAGTAGCAAGGATTTTCCAGTGATACATTACATGTGATGAAAGGTACAATTTGGTGAGGGGACTTCATCTCAAACTAATGGCATCCCATATGAGAAAGGTAACTCTAAACCTTCCCTACACTCTCAATTCACTATTGCAAAAGACTGCTACTAGGTTAAGAAGATCCAAGGACCAAGTCTTGGTTGTAAGTCACCATGGAATTATCAAGCTATTAATTATAAGGAGTCTTAATCAAGTTCAACATACTTGGGAAGGGTTCCTTGGAAACCATAACCTTGGTCAAGACATTCCTTTAGGGGATGAAACAATCACTGGAACATCTGGGAATGTTTTGGTTAGTGATGAGAAGCTAGAAAAAGGAAATGAGGAAAAACTGAATGAAATTATAGTGTCAAAATATGTCATAGAGGGAAGTGCACAAACGATAAAACCTCAAAAAATCAATAGAGACGAGAAAACAATGGCATTGCTTCTAGCTTTTCTACCTAAGAAAATAAGGAGGTCATCTCTTTGAACCCTCTTGAGCAACTACCAGAAGAAAACATGACTCAAGATTTCGTCAATATAGAAGAGATGCACCAAGAAACCCTTGGAGAAAAATCAATTCAAAATTTATCAGCTTCGAAAAGGATAGAGCAGGAAACAAAAATAGCTCAATCATTAGAAGGGATAGAGAGTTTACTAGACACTGCAAATTTCGGAGAGGTTGTGGCCACTTTAGTAGAAGACCTGGTAGCTCATTCTGAAAATCCTCTTGACTAGAGAACTTCATCCAATTCATGAGTTGTAACCTATTCTATTAATTTTCCAGCTACTGTTATAATGGAATATGATAATGAACCTGAAGTTGTTCCTTCTCAAGATTGTTTTGGGGACTCCATTGCTACTATAATGGATCCGTCCTCTTCGAAGGGAATGCCTCCATAGTCTTTTAAAGATTTGATTGATGAAGGAAGGGATGATGGAACTAAATTTTCAGCTGAACCTCAAACTAATTTTCCTGATGAGGGCTTTTTGAAATCTAGAACTAATGAGAAGGCAAGGGAAGTTGATAATTCATTGACTGATCCGTTGACATTCAAACCTACTCATGAAATTGTTGTCGAAAATCCCTAGATAGCAGTTGTTGTTTATTCTCCTTTTATTCTAGTAGCCTTGGTTAGTAGTTTTGATCACAAGACAATAGATACCAAAGTTGTGAAGAATAAGGGAAAAGGAAAATTTCATGAAGAGATTGATAAATTGAAGAAATACAAAAGAAAATTGTGAAGGAAGGTACAACAACTAAAAAATTGGGTGCATTGCAGTAGGAAGTTTCATAAAGGTCATGAGAAGAGACCTAGAAGAAAGAAGAAAAATCAGGAAATGGAAGTCTGGACTAATTTCATATCTGTATTTAATAAAGCAAGCAACCAGACATATTTTGTTCTTGATTTTACCGAAGTAGGAACTAATAATGACTTTGAGGTACAACTAATTGATGTTCCTCCTAGCCTTTTTCAAGTAGGAACTAAGACAAACTCACCATTTACCTTTAATGATAGAGGGGTGCAAACAAAGGATGTGCCTCCCTATAATCCCTTGATTATAGAAGCCATTAGGGGAATTTTGAGGTCTAAAATGGGCCTCCTCAGGAAATTATAAAATAATAGTGGAAATAATAAAATAATATTTGATTACATCATCAAATTTTAGAGGGAAAAAACAAAAAATTATTTTTTCAACTTGTATTCTCAACTTATATCCTTATGGGTTTACTCAAATTTCAAGCAGAAATACTCATTGGATGCATAATTTGATTCCTCATCTAAGGAGTACCCATGTTGCATACTTTTGATGGACCCTGCTACACAAAAAAATGAGAAATATAAGAAAAAAACATGATTGAAATCATGTTTTTCATGTATTTCTCATTCTTCATGTAGTAGGGTCCATCAAAATTATGCAACATGGGTACTCCTTGGATGAGGAATTAAATTTTGAATCCAATGAGTACTCCCACTCAAAATTTGAGTAAAACCTTAGGGAGATAAGTTGAAAATAAGAGTTGAAAAAGTAGTGTTATTTTTTTTTTTTTTTTCCGAAGGTGGCAAAACCTATCAAACTCAGGTGTCAAACCAACAGTGAGGACAACCATCTCTGGCTGCTATCCGCGAATGTCGATTTGACTCATCACCGTTATCAAGGAAAACCACGCCACCTGTAATAACCCGCTGGTGGTCCGTAAGGGAGCAGGCTTTCACTCCTGCCAGATGCCTCTGGGTCTTGGGCCGTTAACCTGTTTCCTTACATCCGAGGAAGACGAGCTCTTAGCCAAGCAGAAGCATTTTTACGACATACTCCAGGCCGGAAAAGTAGTGTTATTATTCTTTAATCTTTTTAATCTTTTTACCTTTGTACTCCAAAATTGGTGAATCATCCCCCATGGTTCAAATCATCATCTTGAATCCTATTGGTTCTTATAAAAAAAAAATTGGTCATACATTTTTCTTAGGAGGCCCATTTTAGACCTCAAAATTCCCCTAATGAACCATTAACGTCTTGCACAAAACTATGGTGAAACAACATGAGACCATGGCAAGATATCAGGGAGAAGTGGTACCTTGGAGGGAACATCAGGAGTTAATCCAACGATTTAGAGAACTGACAACAATAGAAGATCAGACTTGTGCATAACTGAGGGAATTTGAGAAGAAAGTACAAAAATTAAAGGACCGCCTTCAAAAGGCTACAAAACAAACGAAGGAAAACTACTCCATATATTCAAATGTCTTGGCATAAAGGTCCCCAGCTTGGAATTATTCTTTGTATTTACTCAAGCAATATCTATTGCTAAAATTTAAATCTATTCAATCTAGACAACTAAATGAGTTTAGAAATGTACTAGATTTCATTTCTACTTTCCACAAACAGGATGAGTATACACAGTATCTTCTGTGTGAATTATATAAGCATAATTTCTTTTTAGAAGACTGTGTGGAAGAAAATCTTGTCCCATTTATTGGAGGCATTCACTTTCATGCCTTCATATCATTTTCCATACATAAGGTGAAATGGGCAAAATCTTATGACACCTTCTAGAGGGGAGAACATGGTCTTGATCTTTGTGTCAGAGGGGAGCCTAATAACCCCTTTCGCACACACATTCTCCATGGTATATTCATAGAAAAACTTGGTGTTTCTTCTTTGCTTGCATAGATCCATTATGATGTCATGCATTCAAGGATGATATCAGGGATGAGGCTTTTTGTGGAGCTAAATTAAGATGGAAGATATGACCTAATGAAATTAAGAATAGAGAGCCCTTTGGATATCACAATTTTTGGTATGCCATGACCATAGTAGAGGACTATGTTCACTTGGTATTGGAAAGAGGTATCAATTAGATAGGATGCAGGTATATATGTCCCATGATCAGGTGCCCTCCATCTTTTTATAAATCTAATTCTGACTTATCAGACGCATGTAAGTATGTGGCTTTTGAAGAACTCTGAAGTAGAAATGCATTCAAGAATAGAGGAGGGGAAGCTTATGAAACTTACTCCTTGATTGCCTTACATGTTAATCATTTGTTTGCATAAGTTCATGCGAAAAGGTTAGTTGGGAGGTGATCTTGGGCATCATAATTTTCATAAATTTATTTCCTTACTTCTTAGTTTTTGTATTATTTTCTAAGTATTTTTTGTAAATAGGCCATGATAGTTACTTATGTAGTATAGATTGTAGTAGTGTTTTATATGCATTTATTATATTATTATTTTCATGAACATACTTGACCAATAAACTGTTATTCACTTACGACTGAATTCTTATTTTGGACAGGAATTTGTTGACGTATTGGCATTTAATGTTTCTTCCTGTAATGATCATAGGAGATTGGATAGCCTCAGACCATTATACTCCGTTTGGAGAAAATTAGTTAAACAAAGTATTCTAACCTGATCCTCCAGATGTATTAAGGTCTTTGAAGCTTAAATGAGCAGCATCCTGAGAATCTTTAGATTCTCAGGATCACTCATTATTAGAAATAGATTTTTTTTCCTTATATTTTATCGACATAATATAAAAAATCGCATTAAGCCTTGAAAGGGGTTGTTCAATTTGTAATATTCTTTTTGACATAAGCTTAGAATTGCGAAGACATTATTTGTAATTGGTTCTATGTAATTGAATGGAAGTGTTTACTACTCAAGGTTAATCTGTTGTTGGTTCTTTTCATAAGGCAGTTTGATTTAGGTGATTTGGGTTTGATCCTTGATGCAACACTGTCTTCACTTATATCATTACATTAGTGTTTGATTCTCTTGTTTCAACTATTTCTCTTTGCGTCCTTGTTCTTAATTTCTCATTATTTTCTTATTAAATCAAATTCTCTGTTTTGAATCAGATTTATTGAAATCATTGCAGAATAGATTTGTTGTAGTTAATTTGTTAAAAGAACTTTCATTTATTACCATTTCCTATAGATTATCATAGATTGTTATCTTGCTTACTTAATCTATTTTGATATTACGATCCTGTAGTACTGTTTTTCTAATTTATAGTTAAGGTTCCCTAAGAAAAAACTTGATGTCAGTAGGTTTTCTTTTGTTGTTTCCTTATAAGCATTTAGAATTTAATATTTTGAATGGTTTGATATAATTAGAAATTGTATTCTGAGTTGATTTCTTTGATATTGTATTTTCTTCTCAATAAGATGGCAGTAACTTGTCATACCAACATTTCTCTTGCATAAACCATGTCAATAACCTTCAAATAGAAAAACAAAACCTTAGGTTTATAAGTTAATGTGTACTAGTTATTTGGTCCTTTTAGGAAGAATTAATTGGCTCAATAGCTAGTAAATAAATGATTTGGTTACAAAGGTTTATGGATGAATTTCGCAAGAAGTTGGAGATGGGCAGGTTATATAGTGACATCCAAAGTTCCATTCATCATGCAAAGAACGAAACACTTCATTCCAAGAATAAACATATAGATCTCAAGTACCATTTCATATGGTTAGTGTTGGAAGATGGACACTTGAAGTTGGAAAGGATACACACTAGCCAGAATCCTACAGATATGTTAACAAAATTTGTAACCAGGGAGAAACTAAAATTCTACTTACCTTCAATTAGTCTTCAAATATGATGGTTAAGATGAGAAACAACCAAGTCTAAAGTGGAATCATTATCTAGTGAGTGAAGAAGTCATGGAGTTTATATATTCATTTTCCCAACAGGAGATTTTTTGTTTCATCCATGTTGGATCCTTGTTCCTAATGGGGCAGAAATGCTTCCCATTTAATTTCCATCATGGGGATCCAAGGGGGGTGATGATGTTTTCATGAGCCCACCCCCCTTGGTGGGGGTTCAGGGGCAGCACCCCCGAAGCTAAAAATAGGTGAAAATTTTCCTTGTAAAATATTGTAATTTCATAGTCAATATGGGCCATTCATTAAGAAAATGATATAATAGTATAAGTTATGATAGTTTAGGGTTTTGTTTCCATATAAGGGAACTCTCATTTTATATGAGGGAATTGTATTATGATTATGTATTATTATTCTGAGCGAGAAATATAGAGGGAATTGTGTGAGAGCGAAGAGGAAATTAGGGTCGATTTGTTGTAGGTTGTATCTCTTCAATTAGCCGGATAATATAAAAGGAAGGACTGACTATTTCGTGGATGTAGAGTTAATTGGGTGAACTAGGAATATCTTTGTCTCTCTTGTTTTACGTGTTTCTTTGTTTGTGTTTATGCAATATTTTATGTGTTACATTGCTCCATTAATTAACTTCTAACACTTTTAGCTAGGTGCTTACCCTATTAAGTGTCATACCAAGAATGTGAACAAGCTTATAAGTATAGAAAACATTTTTAATTTTGAGGATTTTCCCCTTAGTTTAGGGCTTGATTTATAATTTTGGTGATTATGGGTATTTAGCCCTATCTCCTAATTACATGGTCCAACAAGAGTTGGGTCTTAGGTCTTAGTTGTGTAGGGGGATTAATCATCAATTCTATTCACTATAACATCCTTAAGCCTCTCTAAAGTCTTCCTTAGTTCTTTGGTGGCTCAATGTTTCGGGACCAAGGATTGCCTTTATTTGTAGCAAGGTTGAGATCTAATGAAGGGCCTGATGACCTGGTGCCTAGTTAGTAATATATCATTTCATATTCTTTGCTATTTCTATCAATAAATGTCCATCAATTAGACCAACTCAGGATTTTAGAGAACTTCCTTAATCTTCCTAGTGGCTCAGTGCATTTTCAACTGAACCAAAAAAGAGCAAGATTTGGATTTTGTTAAAAGCTATAGATGACACTAGTGGGATATGTCAAGTGATGAGACCAGGTATATGAAGTTTATCAAGGTCCATATATCTAAAAATCTGAAATTTTTTATAAAGAGGTTTTATTGAAAAAAAATATCAAGCTTTTATCATAGAAGACCACGTGGAAGTCTCATGGAATCCACATTAGCATTGCTAGACCCTATGGGTAGGCAAGTGTTGACATGGAAGGATGGTGTGTCATGATAATGTGGCACAAGGTGTACGTTTTAAGATGATGGCATGATGATATGATGCTAATATGGCATGTTGGCATGGCGAGGTGGAATAACATGGTAATCCAAAGAAGTTGATGCGATAGTCAATATGTGACTAGTCATAGCAAGCGACATGGAATCAAAATATATAAAGACTTAGAGTTTTATAAAATGATCCCTTTTGGGCTTTTCTAGATCAAAATAAATATGGACAATATAGAAGACCTATTTATTTAATTAAGCATGTTTTTTATCATGTGGAACTGCCTAACATGGCAGTTGTTAATGAGTATTGGAGTGATGCAATGGTGTTGTCGAGGATGGGTGGAAACCAAGGTAGGGGTGACATGAATGGAAGAAACCTCCATATAGAAAAATATCCAAAGATATAGAATTATCTTAAAAAGGGACTTTTGCAATTTCCTATATCTAGATTATCTAAAAGGTCAACTTGTATATCATAGTAAGAAAAAGGGAAAATCCCAAATCTAGATGCATCTAGAAGTTCTAAAATCCTAGATAAATTTTGAATTTTAGAGATTTAGTAAATCACTATTGCCAGGATTTTTGGAATTCCCAAATATTGAAATGATCCTTTGGTTGGTATGCCCCTTCGAGGATGTGGTCCTATATAGTCCCAACATGTAGCAAGAATTGCCACATGTCAACCACATGAGGATGATGTCGTATTATACAAAGGATACACAAAGGGTAAAAGGACTATCAAAATTATACCATATGATGATGGTATGGATTCCAATGTGGTGCTTGGGTGGGGGGGGGATCTTCAAATGAGAATAAAATTTTGTCCATATCTTTTATTTTGATGAAATTTATATCATTGGAAATCTCACACTGAACAAGAGACGATGATGATCTTAAAAATGATTTTAAGATGGTTGAATGTTAAAGTTTTTTGATAACTCCATCTCCATAAAGTAAACTTGGAATTCAAGTATAAACATTGTTCCCTTAAAAATTCCTTGAGATGGCTAGTGTCATTACATCATGGTAGTAGGGACTCAAACTTCATGGTGAAATTAATGCAAGAGTATGATCATTTTCATTAACCTTGTCAAGGTCTTGATTGATCATTGTCAAATGATATACATGATAATATATTGTTAGATTGGAATGAGAGACTATTCCTAAATCATGTACATTAGATTCTTTGAAGGGTACTATACAATTGTCATTTCTTCACAAACTATCATTCTACAAAATGAAGGTAGCAATGTTTGTTGTTCCCCATTTGTAGTTGAACTCAAGATATATAGTAATCATAAATGTTGTCATCAATGAGTTTTTTCATGTCCTAATGCATATCGTTTATCGAATAAAATATGCATTGAACCTAAAAACTGTAAATCTCTCCTTAAATATGGGGTTTCAATTTCAATGTAGGGGCATGGACTTCCTCATAACCTTTCCTTCTAAATATGAGGAAATCCTTTTATTTTTTTCTACTAGTTTCAATGTCCTTTTCTCCATTTAAAAATATAAGAGAATTTTTGGCCTTCAATTTTCCATGTAGTTTGCAATTTTCCCAAAATTTCCTTAGCTCATTCATGGGTTTCCTCACTATGTGTTTCCAACCTGGTGTTTCTTGTTTGGAGGGGTTTCACTTTTTTTATCCTAAGACCTGTAGGGTAAGTGTTTCCAATTGGAATAGGAAAAATATATTTCTTAGTGATCGAGCACTCTCATGAATAAGATGAGTAAATGCAAGAGTGAGAGAATGACCTATAGTTTATGTTGGTTACTTCAATAATGATTCATCTAAAGTAGTTCAATTAGGTATGAACACTCCCTATTGACTCATGTGAGAGCAGTTAGGTTTCACACACATCCCCCTATTTAGATGTTTTACTCTTATAAAAAATAAGATATTTCATCTCACTATCTTTCACCTAGATCAAGGATTATGATCATTGTTCTAACCATTCAAATGTTTGGGGTATCATTTAATGCATTGGGAAACTTATCAAGATTTGTTAAGTATGAAGAGGATAGATCAAATTGTATCTCTTGAATTTTACTTACCTTGGTAATTTTCAATTATTTTAGGATAATCTCATGATATGTATGAAATGGAGTACAAGAACAATACATGTTGAAGACACATGGCATGTCAACATGGAAGGGGATTAGGAGGAATATAGGTGGCATGCTTAGCTAGACACAACAACATTTTAAGGAAGGAAGCAGTGACATCCATTTTCCACTTGTCTTGGACATGTGTTGAATGATAAAGGAGTCAAAGAGTAGGGAAGAGAAGAGGCCATCATCCCACAAAGATTCCATAATAACAAAATCTCACTAGCCGTTCATATGGAAAACTAGTAGAAAATTGATGTATTATTCTATCAAGGAAAAATCAATATAACCCAATGAGAGGAGGTTAAGAGAAAGTACCAAGCATCATGCCATCTGGAAAATATATGTGTTGTGTGGTCATAAATTCGAGGTGTTTAGTAGTTGAGGTAAGGAGATTAGAAAGGAAAAGGCTCTATAGAATAGGCCTGATGAGGGATTTCCCCACTATCATGAAATGTATGGAGACACACAGTATAATAGTGATGAGTAGGAGATCAGGTATAAAGGAGAAAAGATGAAGCTGATTGTTCAATGAACCTAATAATGGAATATAGCTATCCCTACACATGTACAACTAGCAGAGAGTTAGTGTGTTGGTTCATAAAAGGGAAATATGATCAAAGTATTAGTGATCCCCCCAGTAACACAAGGCTATTAGCCTTACACATGGATGGACAATGGGAAGGAAAACACTTATATAAAAATATTATCAATGACTCATGTTGATTTGTTATTGAACAACTAGAAACCAAGGCTAAGACAAAAACAAGTCCAAAAAATGGTCAAGGGGAAAAGAATAAGCAATCAAAAACTAATGATTGTTACTTAACCCAAGAATTCTGAAAAAGTGAGGAGTAATTAAGAGGTACCCAAGAAAATTGGGGTTGTTGAAAATTTTTATGGCATATATTAAGGCTTCAACACATAAGAAATGCATTTTCAGCCCAAATGCACATTGCAATTTTTTATTGTGTTTTTGGCATGCCCAAGTAGTCATTAATGAACTTTTGCACCAACAAATCCTTGCTCCATATCTCTGTTCAAATAGCACTCATGCAGAGAATTCTCTTAAATGAAATAAGTGTGTTGTGCCTCTTGTTAACCAAGAGGAATATAATTACTCTCAAATAATTGTTCATCCCTAACAACTGGAAAAACCCTCAAGAGATATAATCGCAAGCACTGAATGATGTTGGAAATATGTCATTCTCATTTGCATGTCTTCATTAATGTTTGTCTAGCTATGATCCTTTATGTTTTATTTTATGATAAAATTCATGTCATTCTTTCATTTATCACAATGTTAAAATGCCACTGGTTGGATTCTTATGTGGAAGTTCAATTGCGAGAGGAGAGATAAATAATGAGGTAGCACAATGTTTCTTTTTTATGGGTAATAGATATATTTTTTCATTTATTATGAGTTAGGTTGTAGTTGTTTTAGTTTGAATTTTTCATAAAACTGCCTATCAATGTTTATTTTCCTAGATTTCACCAATGAATGCAACAGGAATATTTGATTAACTTTCTCATGATTTCTATTTCTATTTTAATGGATTTGTATGTAAAAAAAAAAAAAATAGATACCTTAACACGGGGTTTTAAAGCCAAATGGGTTTTCATGTTAATATTTATGTCCAGAAATCTAGTACACAAAAGTTATTTACCCATCTTGTTACTTTGTGAATGAGGCACTGAATCCTTTCTCAACCATGTTGTTGTGAGGATATTTGTTTGATAAGAAGAGGAAAGGCTCGGTCACAAGGATTCATAAGCTTGCTCACTCATAATATATAAAGTTTTCATCTCTTGTTCCCCAATTTTAAAGGTTCAACAAAGTTACTAAGTTAACGGGAACTGTACCGAGTTTTCACTTTTTTAGAGGTTGCAAAAAATCATGTGATTTTGAAAAGTGTTGATTCAAAATACACCTTTTTTTAACATATTAGTGACAATTTAATTTTTTTTTTATGTATTAAGTATGCACATTTTTTTTAAATGTTAGTCCTTTTCATGCCAATTTTGAAAAGTATTGATGCAACATCAACCTTCTTTTTTTGGCTTATTTTTAACACTTTAAATTTTATGATATATTAAGTATGGATAAAAAAAAAATGTTGGTGATTTTCATGCAGATTTTGAAAAGCGTTCATGCAAAATTAGATTTTTTTTTTGGGCGAGATATATTTGACATTTTAACTTTTTTTATATCTTATGTATGCACTTTTTTTTTAAATGCAGGTTATTTAACCACTTTTCAAGTTGTCTTCTTCTCCTGCTTATTCTTCTTCTTTCTTCCTAAGATACTTATTTTTTAAGGGTTTTTCAAGTTTATGTTTTGTAGTTTTCCTTCCAATATTTTTTTGTAATTTTTATTTTTGCAAAGTTAAAAAAAAAAATAAAAAAATTAACATTTTGAAGTTAGGATCTTTTTATATATTTATGTATTTTTAATTAATAATTCAATACACATAAAATACTTTTTAGTAAAAAGATGATAATTTTAAACATTTGACAAAATAAACAGATATTTTACATAACATTTCGGGGCTTTTTTGCTAAAAAAGACGTGTCAAATAAAGGAATTTTATGGAAAAAATTACACCAAAAAAATAAAAAATAACAATTTGAATAAATTTTGTGGAGAGATCATAACATTTGCATTTTTTTTCAAACTAATGATTCACATAGAATTTTAAGTAAACTTAACAAAAAAATATTATTAAAAGAAAATAAAAAAGTAGTTTTAAAAAATAAATCAAAATAACAAATTAATACTAAATTATTAAAAAAAAATCATTTAAAAATAAATACGGGAAAAAAAATATCACAAACAAGAATAAAAAATCAAAACATTATAGATAAATAAAATCACAATTTATTAAAAAAATTATTAGAGTAAGAAAATTAAAAAACTAATATATATATATAGAGTAAGAAAATTAAAAAACTAATATATATATATATATATGTAAAAATTTAAAGTAATATTTAAATTTAAAAATAATAATAAACAAATTGAAAAAAAAAATACTGAACAAATTAGGAAGAAAAAACCTATTAAAATATAAATTAATAAATATATTTATTTAAAAAAACATTAAAAAATATTTATAAATATTGAAAAAAAATTAAAATATTAAAAATCAAATAAATAAACTAAATAAATAAATATATGAACCCTTTGGTAGATTGATTCCTGAAATCAATGCTATGTTACAAGCGGCCTTGCATCGGATTGTCGATTCCAAGAATTGACCTGCCACCCCTGCCAAATGGCCCCTTGCCGGCTAGGAGAGACTGGTGGGTCCATTCCCAAAATCATCCAGCCACCCTAGCCTAGCCGCCAAGGGGCTACGGGCTAAAATGACAGGAGTGATACAATACTCCTGCTACCCTAACCTGCAACCCCTTAGCAACTAGGCAGTGGTGAGAATTATTATTATTATTATTATTATTATTATTATTATTATTATTATTATTAAATTTTTTAACATTTTAAATTATATGCGTGCGTTTTTTTCATATATATACATACATATATATATGTTAATTTTTTGGGTTTTTTTTAATATTTTTTTATTTGAATTTTTATCGTTTTATGGGTTATTTTTTGTTATTTTTTAATACAATTTCCTTATATTTGATTTTCTTTTGTTAATTTTTTTTGGGCCATTTTTAATTTTTAATTTATCTTTCTTGAATGTTATAGATTAGTCTTATTATATTTTTTAATTATTATTATTATTATTATTATTATTATTGGGTGCTGATCTAATTTATTTATTTTTTTAAATTTCATTATTTGATTTATTTATTTTTGTTGTAGGGTTGTATCGATGTTCGACTAGCAACCCAGCCCCAATATTTATTAATTTGATAGTTGATTTTTCAATTTTTGTTGCAATGAATGAAGTCCGTCTCCATTTTGTCTTAATTTGATGGTTGATTTTTAAGTTTTCATTGCAATGGGTCGAGCATGCCCCCACTATGTGTCAATTTGATGGTTGATTTTTAAGTTTTCATTGCAATGGGTCAAGCATGCCCCCACTATGTGTCAATTTGATGGTTGATTTTTAAGTTTTCATTGCAATGTGTAAGTTGTCTTAGGCTAATATTTTAAAAGAACTATATTTATAGCATTTGGTATAATGACTTTTTTATTTAGGCATCTATTTTTAAGATTTAATTTAGTCATGATATTTGATATCGAAAGATGAAGAAAATCTAAAGATTATTGCAATCATGATATATTTTTTTAATTCCATGGATGAAAAATGTTTAAAATTTAAAGTTTTACAGAATCGTGATATTTTATCTTTAACATCATAGTTGAAAAATGCCAAAATTTTAAAATTTTTCAGAGTCATGATATTATCTTTAATGCCATGGCTGAAAATTGCTGGAATTTTTAGTTTTTTTTGGAGTCATGATATTTTATCTTCAACATATTGTTGAAAACTATTGGAATTTTAATGATTTTTGGATTCGTGGTATTTTATTTTTATTGTCATTGCTAAAATATGTTGGAATTTTAGCCAAAAAATATTGATGCAAGCATCAACACTTTTCTCCAGGGGTTTCTTCATGTTTATTACACAAACATTTTAGTTTTTTATGCTTTCGTTAAAAAAAATGAAATTTTAACCTCCCCTTCCCCACAAAAAAAAGGTGTTGATGCAACATCAAGTTGCATCAACATTTTTCATTTCAAGGTGGTTTTCCATGTTTTTTTGTGCAAAAAATTAGCTTTTACTTGTCATTTTTTAAAAAGTTGAAAATTTACACAAAAAAATGTTGTTCTAGCATACACATTCTTTGTTTTTGGATTTTTTTCATATTTTTAAGGGGGTTTTAGCTAGAATTTTCATTTTGAGATTATAGTTCTAATTAAATCAAATTTTATTATTAATATTAATATTTAAATCTTTTTATAAACTTAATTAAAAAGGACTAAAAAAATCTATAAATAGGGAATTATTTATGTCTCCAAAGAAAATGCATATTTGTTACGGGTTCAACAAGCTCGTACACAAAATTAATTCCCTCTTAAATTACAATTTCAAAAAAAATTAGAATAGATACTTTTTTTCTAATAGTTAAAAATAAGAAAGGGCTTCATAAATACACAAGTTTCCTTAGGTGGTTTAATTGGTGAAAGAGCCATATACTCATAAAAGAAGGTAAACGTGCATGTGTGTGCATAGAGTGAGAATGTTCATTTAAAAATCCTTTCTTTCTCATTTATTTTACCTTGTTACCATGGTTCATTACCCTTAAGAAGAAACGTGTTCTCCAACCTTTCAGAATATCATTGCCAATAAGAACTTTAGACACCAAAACATCATGAAAATTCACATAACAATTTACACTACTAATGTAACTTAATGAGCACACTAATTGTGATGTAAGTTATTGTGTATATATTTCTTTCATGAGTTAAAACCCCAAAAAATATTGCATTCCTCATGTATAAGTTAAAAAAAATACAATTTTATTTCATTTAGGAAAATGAGAGTATTGTTTATACACCAAATTTAAATTACTCTGCATTTATAGACAAGTAGAAGTTATATATGAAATAAATAAGAATTCAAGAAGGATAGCAATGGCCGGCGTATACGAAGTTAGGGTTTCAGCAGGTCTTGTGGCCGCCGGCGATGCCCCCACTGGTTTATTGGATGCAGGATCGGATTGGAACCAGGACGTGGGCTTCATAGTTTGCGATTGTTTTTGCAGGGAGTGGCCCGGATCCAAAAACGAAGAGGAGCTGCAGGGTTTCATCCAACACTTTTTTTTCTCGAGATCTTTCCTCTTCCTTTGGCTCGATCTGCCTGTCTCAGGGCGAATCGGGGCAATACGTTTCACTGTTTGGGGATATATTTCCCAGATCTATCGCCCTTCACTCACTTTCGGAGTGATGAGACCTCCACCGTTGGCTGCTCACCTTGGACAGATATCCTTACCCCGCGCAAAAGGGGAACCCCTTCTGGGATTGCTGCGGTTTCGATCCACATTACGGCTGTTTTCCAAGGTTTTGGTTAAAGATCTACTCCGGGACGGAAAGCGGGAGCCGGTACTCCAAAGGGTTGAGGTCACCCTGTTCTCGGGGGCTCTGGAGAGGGAGGCAGCTATCTTGACAGCCGGAAAGTTTAGCCACGAGAAGGCCATCTTCAAGGCGCCCTCTGGGCGTATGATACAAAGCCCCCAGCATCCTCTCAGATACCCAGATCGGGGAAACGGCTCAACTGAACGGGCCATCCACTATAAACACGGGGCGGAACGATTGGATCTGGCCAGATCTAGGCATAAGTCATTTGAAAGCCAACCAGTTCCAAAACTCAAACCAGTAACAAGGAACCAGAACAAGGCAGACATAGCAGATCTGAAACAAATCTTTATTAGATCAACAGAAGGAAGGCACTTTTGTGTGCAGATCTGGGTATGGATGACTATGTTGGACTTAAAAAAAGAGATACAGGTCAAACTGGGCATTCCAGCTGCATCACAAAACCTATTATTTTCTGGGTTATGCATGCAGGATCAACACACCCTCCAGCATTACAGGGTTGCAAAAGATTCAACTGTTATTCTCAATCTCCGGCTGCGAGGTGGAACAAAGGGATCTACATCAAAACCTACAGGATCCTACAGAGATGCAACAAAGGGGACAGAAACTCAAAAGGGGAAAGAACATGCAAATGTAAATACCCCCCCAGGGCAGTATATTGTAGATGAAGCACCAGAGAGCCCCTCCATTCTGTTGGATATCCCAGAGGTAAAGGGCATTTTCACAGATCTACAAAAAACTGCAATCATCTGTAGATTTAACGGCTTCTGGCCCAGATCGGATGCTTTGTTCCAATGGATACACATGACATGGACAAAAAACTGCCGGATTCACCTATGCTCGAAAGGATTCTTCATAGTAGTCTTTCGAGCCGAAGAAGATAAGGAAAAAGCTCTTACCGAAGGACCATGGTTTTGGGGCAGTGCGGGATTATTCGTTACCCCCTGGTTCCCGGAGTTTGATCCAAACTCCATGGTGGTATCAAAAATGCCGGTATGGGTAAGGCTACATAATCTTCCGATGCATTTTTGGCACTTTTCATCCTTAGCAGCCATAGGAAATACTCTCGGAAGAATGTTAAAGATAGATACAGAGAGACATTTAAAAGGGATCTTTACCTTTGCTAGAATTTGCGTCGAGGTAGATCTCAGCTAGGGGTTACCAGAAAGCATCATTCTGAATTTCAACAATACTCAATGGAAACAATCTTTGGACTATGAGAACACAGCATTCAGATGCAGGGGATGTCAACAAACATGTCATTTGTTCAATGCATGCAAAAGCCATAACAAGAACAAGCCACAACAAAGGAAGCACAAAGGATGGCAGAACATAGACAATGTCATAAAGAAGAAAACCGAGGAAAAGAAAGTTCCCACAGTATCAGAAGATGCAGAAACAGAAGAAGAGGAGGACGATACAAACATAGAGGAGGTTGATCTAGAGACCCAAAAGGAAAATACAGCAGTCAACAAGGAGCTACAGCCACATTCTGTCCAGGCAGAGACCCAGCAACAGATGACAAGCGTGGATCAAAGCATGGGAGGCATCAAACGGCAGCATCATTCAGATACATCAGACTCAGATAAAGAAACAGGGCAACAAAATGAAACAGCCCAGTTAGTCATTGTCTCGACCGAGCCCACTGTGGGAGAGTGGCGCAAGGTTGAGAAGAAAAAGGGGCGAAAAACCTGAGCCGGATGCCAGGTTTTTTCCCTTTTTTCGTTCTCTTTTCTCTTCTCCTTCTTATTCTTTGTGCACGTTAGTTCACTAACGATGCGAGCCCATGTGGCAACATACTGAATGTTTCAGGCAGTTCTCAAACTGCTGGATGTTAACTCATCTGTTTGTAGCTCTTTTATTTTTATAATAGAAAAGCTCGGTTTTTTTCCTTGGAAAAAAAGTTAAAAAAAATACAATGAAATAAATTCTAAAACATGAATTTTGGATTAAAGTGGGTCTTCTCATTTTGAAACACACATTTTTATTGGGGTTTGATATTTTTATATCTTTGTAAACAATTCAGTGAGTCTTCTTACCAGGTTGATTTGTTCACAGTTTGTGATTTGATAATAGTTTCATTACACATGTGACGAAATTTTTTGTTCATATCTACGCATGCATTGCCATGTTAATTTTGAAACTTAAGTGTAATTTGTTATATATAGGAAATTGGGAAAAAAAGGAATCACATATGTAAGTTGTCTATGAAAGGAGGAAGAGAACACTTGGTTATGACAAAGCTAAATATTTGGTTTTATCAAGGATCACATACTCTTAACTAAAATATGGAGACATACTTATTAGTTATATCCTAGCTTTACTTGCATATTTCCTCATAGCTTCCCTTACTAGTGCCTCAACCGAGTCCTCACTATCGGTTTTCGAATTAAAGTAATGTATTGAAATATATAAGAAAAAAAAACAAGTAACCCTCATCAAGCTAGGTTAAACTAAAGGGAGAAGGGGGAAGATGACATTTAATGGAGGACAGTACTCAAACTTCGTAAAGAAGGAAGGCCTAAAACCTTTGAATCTAAAACCTTCAATCTAATACCTAAGGAAAGTTAGTTGAAACTACTACCCAAAGTCATTAGGCCATTATTTAGCTCGTAGGCACAAGGACATAAATTATTAGTTGGGAATATCACCTGAAGTGAGGGAAATTGTATAGTGTTGAATATATTTAATAAATAATATCCTCATCATCCACTTGACAATAAAGATAAAAACTATGTAAGGTAAAATCGGACGGCCAAGTAGTCTATATTAAGAGTTTTGAAACTAGAATGGTTCATATCTTTGTGGGATTTATTGTCTAAGTTCGGATGTATAAGTTATAAAGTTATATTTTTAAGTAAAAGGGAATTTGATAGAAATGTAATTGATGGAGTCAAACCCAATGGAAATTGACTTTGTCAAAAAGACACCTTATAAGAAGGTAATAGGGAGAGAATGAAGGCCAGGAAGGAGAGATCCCAAAATTGGCCTCATTGCATATAATGGTTCTTCTTAATGGAATCTTTCTTCTCCAACTCTCTCTATCTATTTTCATAATTTTGTGATGTATTCAATTTATGCATTTTTTCAACGTTCTTGCGACTAGTTTTATGGCAGATTTGTATGTTCTTTTCTTAGTATTCAAGCCTTTTGAATCTTAGCCCCAAATATTGAATCATAAAAAACCAAAATTTGTTAAAAAGTATTATAAGTAGAACCATTGCAATCATGTAAAAGAAATCTCTTTGGAAATTATTAGTTATCTATAGTTTTAAGTTTGTGTTCTTACACGCTTACAAAGTTATATCTAACTATGGATAATCATTACCTTTCATTTCATGTTACTAAATATTTGATGTGAATCTTATGGACTTATTCTCTATTAATGACTTATAAATTATTAACAGTTTTCAAATTTACTTTGAATTTTGCATAAATTATAGTTGATTAACTATTCCCACTATTCTTTTGTTTCACTCGTTCTTTCATATCCATTGATTCTTAAAAGCTCCTAAATAATTAAATTAATTGCATTTATAACTGCAATTGATTTTACTTTTCATAAACCTAAATTACTACCCTACAAAAGCCAACAATTCTTTACTATTTTACTACCCTACAAAAGCCAACAATTCTTTACTATTTTACTATTGTACAAAAGCCACTTGTAATTTCCATGATTCCCCGCACTCACTACTCCAAATTCCTTCGATGTTCCACATTTCAAAGTAGAAAATTAGAGATGAAAATGAGAAGAGGGAGAAAAATTCCTTTGAAATGGGAGGGAGAAAAATTCCTTCGATGTTCCACATTTCAAAGGAGAAAATTAAAGATGAAAATGGGAAGAGGGAGAGTATAAAAAAATAGGTGTTATGGATAAGGATGTTAAAAATGATTATAGTCGCTTTTTTATTATTTTTTAATAAAAATTATGAAATAATATTTAATTTTTGAATAAAATTTAAATTTAAATTTAAATTTATAAAAATAAAATATTAATTTTAATTTATTATAATATAATATATATTTTTTATAATATAATATAAATTTTATTTTTATCGGCCAATTTCGTTTATCTGTATATGAAATATCAAAAATACACAAACTCCTTTTTAAAGGAAATCCTATATTCTGCCTTTTAAAATAAAATTAAAACTTTATGCCGTGAAACTATTTTAGAATATTTATGTTGACCCATTTATAAAGGGAAGATGGAGGCTGGAGCTATGGATGTTCCATTTAAAAACATTTTTAGAATATTTATAGTGACTTATTTATAGTGAGTTAGGTGTTGGAGGTTTGGATTTTTGTGATGAAACGTTATGTTGTGTGGAGTGTAACGATGATTTTGATGTTCTATTAAAAATGAATTTTAAAATTTTATAGTGACTTATGTATAAAGGCAACACAGAGTCGGGTGTTAAAGCTTTGTGATTCTTTGAGAGATGGATTTTCAAATACATAGTTTTGTGAAAAACTTTTGTGAATAAAATTGGTTATGAAAATTTCTTATTCTTTCTATTTAAAAATGGATTATTAATATTTTTATTTTGATTATTAGAATAGTTATAATTTCGGAAAGTTTTATTTAAAACAATTTTTATATTATTAAAAATAAAAAGTTATTGGAATAAAAAAATTTAATAATTAAATAATATTATTTTTAAATAAAATAATGAAATTACACTCGAAAATATATATTTTTATAGATTTTTTTTTATAAATTCGGTGTTTGGAAAATAAGTTATTTTTCTTTTTAATTTATATTTATATATATGTATATTAAAAAAAATTATTTATTTATATAAATTTAGTATTTGAAAAATAAATTATTATAATATGGAAAAGGATTATTATATTTCTCATCTCGTTTCAATTCTTACACCGGAGAGATTTGAACATAAAATTAATTAAAAATTTAGTTATATTTATTTTATTTATATAATATAAATTATAAATTTTTAATTATTTTAAAATAATCCATCTTATCTAATCAAAAAACAAAATAAATATATTTAAAAATATTAAAAAATTATTAATCCGCTCTTATATTAAGCAACATTTACGAATTATTAAATATATAAAACTCATTCATGGAGAGATGTATAAGGAGTCGTCTACTGAGGTGGAAAAATTGTTCGAACGGTTAAAAGTAGTTGGAATCTGGGCAAAAAAATTTCAAAAAATCTTATAGAGGCAATGCCTGAAACGTGTTTTTGATGGTGGAAATGGATTCAGCACCATCAAAAACATCTAGGACACCTAAAAATTTGAAGTTTAACAACAATAACTTAGATTTACAAAAATCCTTGCCAGATTTTCTCTAAATATGACGAGAATCTCCATAACTTTCCAGGCAATTCCTCCAACTAGTTAGACTAGGGCGATGTGTAAAACTCATTTCCATAAAATTTTATTTTGCTCATAACATCAATGTATGTTAATATCATTTATAAATAGATAACCACATCTAAATTTATAAATAGATAACCACAAGTAAATTTTAAAGGATAGATAGGGTAAAGGTAATCCCGTATTGTTTTATATCTTTGCTAGTGTTTTAGTATAAAGATATAAAGTTAAATTTTAAAAATAAAATGAAATTTTATAATGAAAAAATGTTAGGTAGCTTTATTTTAAACAATTAGAAAAATGAATTGTTGTTTTTTGTTTAAATTTTTTTTTAATGATATTGAATATAGTATTTTTATAAATTAAATCTTAAATATATTATATTTATTTTGGAATAAGGTGGGTAGAATTTTAATTTAATTATTAAGTGAATAGTGGAAATTTAATTTCCATAAATTATTTTTAAATATTATTAATAGTATATACAATTTATAGATTGATTTATTTTTAAAGTAGTTATGCATGTTTTTACCTATTAGTTAAATTTACTAATTAAAAAAAATATTATATGAACAAATATCATATGCAATGAGTTATGTTTTTTTAAAGGCATGTAGTATTGATAACTCATTATATTGTAACTAGCCTACATATTAAGAATTTCCATAATAAAATAAAGGTGATATTCTATAGTTAAAAAATTTGTTACATACTCTTTTGAAATGTATATATATTTAACTTATATATTAATTATTTCTATCAATAATAATAATTATTATTGTTTTAAAGTTAATTTTTATTTATTTTTGTTTAATTTTAGTAACTTGATATATATAATTAAGTATTTTGATGCTTATTATGAATATTATGAATTGATGTCTATCAAAATTTATCAACCATTTTTATATTTTTATTTTTAAAATAAGAAAAATATCTTAATTATTATTGTAAAATTTAGACTTCTATAATCCATACTAATTGTAACAACATTTTCGATAAAAATCACATAAAATAAAATCTCATCTACACATTTTTATATTGTTATACTAATTATAATAAATTTCAACTTTATTATTACATAATATTAAATCTTAAAAAATATATTATTTTTATTTTCAAAATTTAAAAAATAAATATTACTTTTAATTTACCTATACTAACTTTACATAAATAAAATCTATAATATATATATAAACAAATCACAAAAACCCTACACACTTAATACCAAGTTTAATTCTCAAAACATATAATTGTTGCTGAATGTGACGTTCAATTTTAATTTTTAACATTCTTATGTGGGGATATTAATAATAGCTCCGTTATATATATATACTTTTTTAGAAATATTATTTATATTATTTAATTATATTATATATTTTATTTATAGTGAAATTATTCAATTAAATATTATTTATAAATAAATAAATTATTGATTAAATATTGGATTATTTTCTCAGACATTTTATAATTTTAGTATTGACTCAGCAATTAAGAACCTGAACATGCACTGTCTGTTAGCATGGACCATATCTGTCTTTGTCCTTCGTGAGATACGAACACACGTTAACCTCAGTTTCCAATATTGTACAGATGTCTTTATTTCATATTTAACATAAATGTCCACAAAAAAATATTTTTTTTAATATATATATGTCTTTTTTTATGTATATATGTCTTTATTTTATATAGGTATGCGAATTGTTTGTTTGTTTTTTTTTCCTTTATATTTAATATAAATGTCCACAATTTTTTTAGTTTTTTTATAAAAGAAATTGAGCATTTTTATTAATTAGTCATAATTACTATCCCTACCATCATGCCATAACCATGAAATTTCTTATAACTATATCATTTATGTCTTTTCCAATCATTTTAGAATTTAGGAATAAATAATTTATTTAATTCAATCATTATTTTGAATTTGATTATATTTATTTAATTCAATTTAGACAAGGATTTAGTAGATGCCCTTTCCTTTATATCATGACCATGCCTTGCATGAGATTTTGACTCATTATCTATTCCCATTTTATTAAAATAGGTTGGTCACACTTTGTGTACAACTCAACATCATCCAAAATTTTCTTGCCACTTATAATACAAATACAATGGTGTATGGTTATCATTATTTTTATTGTCAATTTTTTTACTCATTTCCGAGTACCTTTTGACTAGTATAACCTAAACATGGTGTGTACACGAAGTTAATGGTATGATGTTTAAGTTTAAGGCTTTTTATGGATATTATAATATTTTTCCCGATTTGGAAAGAGTATTAATGTGAGAAATTTTTACTCATTTTCCACTATCATTTGACTAGTATATCCTAAACATGGCGTGTACACGAAGTTAATGGTATGTTACTTTAGAGTTTATATTAGTTTTTTCAAAGTTTTTATGGATATCATAATATTTTTCACAGTGATTTGGAAAGAGTATAAATGTGAGAAAGATATTCACCTTTCAGTGTGTAAACACTTTCTTAAAGATTGTTAGCCAAAAAAATAGATTGTTAGCTCAAAAATAGAGAAAGAATGTTGTTTTAAGTAATAAAAAATCATTTCACTTTGATATTTTTTTATAATATTTTGAATTTAATTAAGATTTAAATTATAAAATTAATTTAATAATAGATTTATTAGATTTTGTTTTTGAAATATTTAAAAAAATATAAGATATTATTTATATATAATTATATTTAATTTGTTTTTGGATAAAAAAATATTTTATATATATATATATATATATATATTTCAATTTTAGAAACATTTTTTTTTTTTGTAATATTTGATTATCGATTTCTATTAATATCTAAAAACCAAAATTACATAGGAAAATTGTTAGAGCCCATAGATCATTTGGTCAAAAGAACGATATTTTGCTGAAAACATAAACAAAAGATCAATCACTACATTGTGAACAGACTCACATGGTGGATTACCAGCCATACAAAAAAATTGTAGATGCTAACAAATGAGTCTTTTATCCTCTAACATCAAGTACCATACAAGGATGATGATGACAAAAACATAAGAAAAACCACCAACTATGAAACCATGAGACAGAAATGAAAGCAGAGATGGATTGACCATATTGATTGGTTGAGTATTTATAGCTGCTTCCCCATTTTGAGGTGCTTTTGAGTCAGTGTTAGAGTCTGAGATTATAAAGAATTCCATTTTGTTCAACCTAACCACAATGTCATCCATATCATAATGGATGTCACTCAATATCCTTTTCAAATCCTCTTGGCCTACAAAGAGCTCATAGTTATCTACATGTTAATCTCATAGCACCATGTGAAAACGAGTTTCTGTCTGCCTGTGTGTTGATATAAAATGCATAAAATATAACTTTCTCTTCCTCAGTTTACTAAGATCCGGAACTCATTTTGTATTACCATTACAGACTTTGAAATTTGAGTGATACATTTGATCTCCAAACTCCTTCACTTCCAAAGTGTGAATTTCATTTCACACCTCCATGGGAATAACAGCAAAGAAATTCGCAACAAACTCCCACCCAAATAATTGTTGGTGCCTAGAAGAAGAGGCCCTTGATGCACCTCCCCTACGACTGGGCATTCATTGGTGAGGGGCCATAAGAGTCCAATACCTGCAAGTAAATTCAGCAAGAGCAGTTTAGAATGACCAATTGAACTAACTTTGACTAAATATTATATGGGATAACCCAACTAGGACCCAAAGTACCAAGTGAGAAAAGAGCTTAAACTTCACAATTGGGAACTCAATGTATACGTTGTTGAGGAGGTTACGAGAGAACGGTTCCTAACCAGACTGGACACTGAAGTCATTGTGTACCCAAAAAAGAGAGCAATTGAAACCCTGTGGCTTTGGAAAAACCTTGTGGAGAACTCGAGAGTGAACAAACTTGAAACCAAATAGAAAAAGAACCACTATACCAGACTCTATCGACTAGGATAAGGTAATTAAATGAGAATCTAGAGGGCTCAAGGGATTGAAGGTTTTTAATGGGGAGAACAACAACCAACTTAAATGAAGGCCCAAACGAAGTGTTATACAGTAAGCACACAAAAAACTTGGGTCCCTAGATGTAACGATGTAACTCTCATAGTTATATTTTTTGCAGAGGGACTATAATAGAAAAAGGGCCAACAATAAAACTTGAAATGGACTAAACCAGAAAGGTTTTGGAAAGAAAACACCAATAACAATGAACAACACTAATACATGAATTAACCTAAACCTTGGATGATAAATGACGATGACCAACAATAATACTTAATCTAACATGAAAATTGGAGGTTATGGGGAGAAACCACCAGTAAGGATAATCCTCTCTTGAGACAATAATTCTTAGGTGAGTGAATAATACAGAAGAGTAAGTAAAATTCCAAAGAAAACTTTATATGATGGACTAGTGAGGTTCACCACCTTAAACACTCTAGTGATGTTCACCACCCTCAAACATTAAGCGAGATGGTATATAATACAATAGACAAGAGGCAATGTTTACCAAATGTGAGCCAAGGTCGAAACAATACTCCCAACAAACACCTAGTGTAATGCTTCTCCCAAGGTTCTATCATCCCAAGAATTCGCATGATGGTGAGGTCATAAATGAACCTCAATCGCTTGTTAGAGGAATGCACAAGCATATCCAATTCACCATATGTTCTCACCCCCATACCTTCACCGGCTGAACAATTGGGATGTCAAAAATCATTTATAATCTCACATGCCCCATCTCCCACCCTCATGTAATGTGAAAACACCTCCACCAAACGAAGGCACTATGTATACCAAAATCAAGCTATGCATGTTCTAAGTCTCGCTAAGTGGTGTCCATGGCATGTTCACCAAGGGACACCTCGAACTAGGCCATAGAAACCATTTGTATGTCACTCATGACTAGAGGGATATTCTATTTTCCAAAAAACAAAGACATTAGATGATCCGATGATCTAAAAATGATAAAGCACCCCCATCGAGGATCCTCGCATCTACTCATTTCATATCATGTTCCACCCATTATTTCAGTTCCAAGATAGAGTCGTGATGCAACCATTCCTTACATTCCTCATCCATTGCCACATCTCTCCCACCACTTCCCCATTTGACTAAATAATCCACTACCTTATTACCTTCCCTCTTAGTGTGGACAAGGATAACGTAATCAAAATTCAGCAGTAATTCTCTTATGTTATTTGCAGCTTCCTGAAGGTTCCAACTACAGATACGTTTCTCTAGTGGATGACCTAATAAGAGTTTTTGCACTATATTGATTTCTATTTCGGAGTTCCCGTGGGTCTATAACAACCGTATCCCTTTCCTTTATGCTATTTGAATACCTTTTTCTAACTCCCAAAATTATGCTAGGTTATTAGTAGTTTTCCCACAATAAAAAGCATAGACATGAATATGATTGGAATTTTCGTCTTGCAATATCCCTTCAAATCCTACCTCTCTTGGGTTGCCTCTTGAGGCACCTTCAAAACTCAATGCTACAAAGGATTATGGAGGAGGTTGGAAGAATATCTCCTCAGTCTGACCTGTACGATGAACTTTGTGAAGAGAAAAAGCTTTATATATTTCCAAGTTTAGTTCTTTTAGAATAATCACTTCTTCTTCATTCAAATTTCCATCTCCCGAATCTAGCAGATATGTTATCAGGGATTCTCTAATATTCTTACAAATTAACTTTTTCAACCTATAGAAAGGTATACATTTATCATCAAGCACCCTCAGGTTCCTTTCCTTCCATAAATTCCATAGAAAAATCCCAAAATTAAGTGCCATGCTTTCAATACCCATGGATTCTTAAACTTTGTTTGAAGCCATTCCTCCAACCATTATACCTTAAGATCTAAAGAATTTAGCAATTCTTGTTTAAATAAAACATGAGAAAACTTCCACAATTGTTGTGAGAAATTTCAAGATATGAATAAATGGTTTGATGTCTCCTCTCCCTATAGACATAACAAACATCTTGATGAACCTTCAAATCCTTTCCTTTGCAACTAATCCCAAGTTAGCACAAGAACCTATGTTTTCATCCAAAGAAAAGTGGAGACTTTGGGCCATCCACTTTTATTCCAAATATTACCCCATATTTGGTTATCGAACTAAGGTTAAGCTTGAAGTAATAAAGAATAAGTGTTTCCTAGAGAAAAGGTTATAGATTTTCATTTCCCCCAACACAACATATATTTTTGAAAGGGATTATTATCTGTATACTTTGAAGGGATGGATAAAAATCTTCCCAAGATAAAGTCTCATTTGAATTTGACCTATCTGATTGTGTTTTCCACTATCTCCAACCAAGTGGTGAATTTGTCGGCCTCGAGTAATCTGCTACTTTGGAGGATCCTTAGGATTGTGTCCACATTTTTATATCCTGGATATTCCTTCTCTCAACTAGAGGGGGATATTGTTGCCATGAGTCCTCCTAGAAAGACATGGTTTTACCATCTCTTATCTCCCAAAAAGAAATTTTCTTCACCAAACTCTTTGCCTCATTAACCCAGTTCCATATTTCTGAACCTTTTATATGATCTTCATATTATAATCTATCAACCTGTGAAGTGAGGGCCATGTATTTCCTTTCCCAAATCCATTTCCAAATTTGATTGCGTCCCTACACCCGTGACCACCATACCTTCATAGCATAAGATTTTCTAATAAGAAAGGGGTCCCTAAAGCCCAAACCACCACAATTCTGGTAAAATCAACTTCTCCCATGCAGTCAAGGCCCACTTTCATGTTTTGGTCAAAGCTTTCCATGAAAAATGTGTCCACAATGATCTTAGTGTTTGACTCACAATGCTTGGGAGGGGCATGAATGATAGTTGACATTTTTGTAGTGCTTGAAGAACTACTTTAGTCATGACAAGATGACCAGGGAAATTTAGGAACCTGAGCACCCAATTATTCACTCTACTACATGTCTTCTCCAGAATCTCTTCCCAAGTAGACGCTCCATGATAATTCCATAAAATAAGTACTCCCAAATGCTTAGATGGTAGAAGTCATCTAGTATATACCATTGCATGATAGAGCCTTTGTTGAACATGTTCTACAATTAGTTGAAAAGGAAAATTTTTGTTTTGTCTTTGTTCAACTCAGTCAGAGAGGATGACATAAAAAATTGAAGAAGATTGTCCATTCCTTCCACCTCCCTCCATGTACGTAAACCAAACAATATTACATCATCAACAAACTGAATATTGGTAATTGGAAAGTCCATCCCATACAATCAAAATATATAGTATATTCTCCTTTTGTTTGAAACATTCTCCCAAGTCCTTCCATAGCCAGAATAAAAAGAAATGGAGTCAAAGGATCTCCTTGCTTGATACCTCTGGAACGATGTATGATTTGTGAAGGTGACACATTAATCAATATCAAAAAAAATGTTGTGGGGATAGTGATCCCACCCACTCCAGACATTACTCTGAAAAGCTAAAAGCTTGTAGAACCTGTAATAAAAAAAACCAACTAATTATGTCATATGCCTTAGATAAATCCAACTTTATGAATATACCTGGGAACTTAGAATTTTTCAATGAGTGAATTATTTCTTGTACTACAATGATTCCATCCACAATTTGTCGACCTTCGACAAAAGTAGTTTGAGCTAGAGATATCAAGATTGTCAACAAAGGCTTTATTCTATTTTCTATAACTATAGAAATGATCTTATAAATTAAATTACATAATGATATGGCTCTAAAGCCTTCCAAACTCTTTGATATTCCTGGTTTTGGTACTAACAAAATGAAGGTAGCTTTCCATTTCGGGATTATGTTCCTAGTGTGCCTTGATTAGAGATGAGATTGGCATTGTCTCAACCCATATATCATTGAAATGATGAACTAATTTGCCTTCGATACCATATTGTAAAAATTTCCTCCCACCTTTCCTATTAGTAGTGGAGAATATTCAGTGGCAAATATGATGTATCATAGCATTACGAAAAAAATTAGTGTTTCAATCCCCCTCCTTCAGCCATTGGATCCTGGATTTTTTATTCCATAATATCTTGTCCTGCTTTCGTGTTTATTCTAAATTACAAAGAGTATGTTCTTCCTCCAATTCTAGCTTTGTGGTTCAACGCTCCTATATAATCCTTTGTTGA
This sequence comes from Pinus tabuliformis, assembly GCA_031772625.1. Taxonomy (NCBI): domain Eukaryota; kingdom Viridiplantae; phylum Streptophyta; class Pinopsida; order Pinales; family Pinaceae; genus Pinus; species Pinus tabuliformis. The sequence continues at coordinate 503,768,599 of CM062820.1, forward strand.
ATGAGTGACATCTTGTTTTCCAACTCTCTCTTATCTTTAAAGATATTAAGTATGCACATTTTTTTTTAAATGTTAGTCATTTTCATGCCAATTTTGAAAAGTATTGATGCAACATCAACCCTCTTTTTTTGGCTTACTTCTAACACTTTAAATTCTTTGATATATTAAGTATGGATAAAAAAAAATGTTGGTGATTTTCATGCAGATTTTGAAAGGCGTGCATGCAACATCAGCCTTTTTCTGGGGCAACATATTTTGCACATTTTAAATTTTTTATAATCTTATGTATCCACTTTTATTTTAAATGATCATTATTTAACCACTTTTCAAGTTGTCTTCTTCTCCTTCTTCTTCTTCTTCTTTCTTCCTAAGATACTTATTTTTTAAGGGTTTTTCAAGTTTATGTTTTGTAGTTTTCCTTCCAATATTTTTTTGTAATGATCTTTTTTTGTTGCAAAGTTTAAAAAAATAATAAAATTAACATTTTCAAGTTAGGAATTTTTTATATATTTATGTATCATTGATTAATAATTAAATACACATAAAATAATTGTCACTAAAAAGATGATAATTTTAAACATTTGACAAAAAACATATATTTTGCATAACATTTCGGGTCCTTTTTGGTAAAAAAGACATGTCAAATAAAGAATTTTTATGGAAAAAATTATACCAAAAAAAATTGAAAAAATAATAATTCGAATCAATTTTATGTCTAGAGATCATAACATATGCATTTTTTTTCAAATTAATGATTCACATGGAATTTTAATTAAACATAAGAAAATAAATATTGTTAAAAGAAAATAAAAAATAGTTTTAAAAAATAAATCAAAATAACAAATTAAAACTAAATTGTTTAAAAAAAATAAAAAATAAAAAAAACTGGAAAAATCAAGGGAAAAAAATATCACAAACAAGGAATAAAAAATCAAAACATTATAAATCAATAAAATCCAAATTTATTAAAAAAAATTATTGGAGTAAGAAAAAAAAAAAATATATATATATATATATATATATATATATATATATATATTTAATAATAATAAGAGAAACGATGGCGGCTCTGGCGATCTCCTGCATCGAGCTCACCTGACCGGCTTCCCTCAGTGCGTCTGCGCCTGGCAGCGCTGCTGCTGGGCCTGCGCTTTCCCACCGCTGACCCTCTCATTGCCTGGGGCCTCCTGCCCTTCTGACCCGCTCATCGCTTTGGGCCTCCTGCCCTTCTGACCTGCCCTCGGGTCTCTGAACTCTCCCTTCACCGGGGCCTCCCCCGGTTCCCCTTCTGAACCCTCTGTCCCCCTTCGAATGCATGAAATGGATCCTCCGTTTCAGGATCCGGACGATCTGGAGAAATCTTTCGCTGCTCTTATCCCTGAGAATGCAGCAGACAGAATCCGCCCCACAGCTTCTAAGTTCATCAAGAAGTTAGACGAAATACCGGAAGTCTCGCTCCCTCCCTCCCTTCCGAGGAGAGCAGCAGTTGCTTTAGCAGAAAGAGGCCTGGTAGGCCAGTTCACGGGATTGTGGCCTTCTCCTCGATCAGTACAAAAATGGGTTGAGAGAAACTGGAACTCGATAGTGCAAGGGAAAATAGCAATCAGGTTCTGTGGAAGGGGGTTTTTCACCTTCCTTTTTGAAACAATGGAGGATCGTAACCTCATCTTCAGGAATGGCCCCTATTTCATGGACTCTCGGGGCCTCTATCTGAATAGATGGACCCCTGATTTCGACCCAGAGTTGGACATCCCCAGCGCTGTCCCCGTCTGGGTTCGCTTGCCTCATTTGCCGCTTCACTGCTGGGGGGATGAATCAGTGAAAGCCATAGGGAACGCCGTCGGAAAATATATTGACAGATCAGAACCAAAGGAGAACATGCATGCCTGTGCACGGATTTGCGTAGAAGTAGACCTTGGTAAGGGACTGCCGGAAGCAATCAAACTCAAAGTGGACCAGTGGACGCACATACAGCAAGTGGACTACGAGCAGCTGCCATTCAAGTGTAAGGTATGTCACGAATATGGGCATTTCGCCAATAGGTGTAGTAAATCTAAATCAAATGCATCTGAAGGCAATGTAGATGCTCCTGAAGAAGCTTGGGAAATAGTAAAAAAGAAAAAATCGAATCCCCCTCCTGGCCCATCCACTAAACCCCTCCTTGAAGACCCTTTGCCCCCCTCCCAGCCCTCCGGATCTGGCCCTCCCTTCCCCTCCTCCTCCAACCCTTTTGAATCCTTGTCTGCAGAGGACCCCCCTTCCCCTCCACCATCCCCGAGAGGCCCCTCGGTCACTCCCTCCCACATCTCCCCCCCCCAGCCCTCCCCTCCCCTGACAGTGGAAAGAATCTTAACTAGGAACAAGACAAAGGAAAACAACCTCTCCACCGACCCTCCCAAAAAAGTTGGAAGGAAGTCAAACAAAGAGATAAGGGATGAAAACGCTGCAAAAGAAATGGCCACAGGGACTCAACAACCAATGGACTCATTTCTAGATAAAACAAAAGGAAGTGGGGAAAAAATGAAAGAGAAAAGCAGGGCTCACAGCAAACAAGGTAAGTGATGATATTGGTCTCCTGGAATTGTAGGGGGATGGGCTCCTCCCTAAAAGCAAACGCAGTCCGAGATCTACTCAAAGCTGAACATCCAGACATTCTCCTCCTTCAGGAGACCAAAATGACGGTCCAGGAATTTCATAATAGCATAAAAAGAAATAGAAGTTATGAAGGGACAGCACTGAGTGCAGTAGGCGCCTCAGGGGGCATAGGGACAATCTGGGACAAAAGCAAATGGAAACTCAACGACCAAATGCAGAAAAAATGGTGGATAAGATCAGATTTGCAAAACATAGCCTCGAAAGAGGTTTTCTCAATTTACAATATCTACGCCCCCAACCACTATAGAGACAAAGCCTCTTGTTGGGACTCAATCACCTCCTACCTCTTGATTGATCAGGGAAGGAATTTCTTCTTGGGTGGAGATCTAAATCTTATAAGGAATGCTGATGAGAAGTTAGGAGGAAATTTCTTTGCGGATCCCTCAAGAGATTCTTTAGAAGAAATCATTCAAGCTCATAACTTAGTGGATATTCCTCCACAAAATGGGCGTTTTACTTGGTCAAATAAAAGAACAGGCAGCAATAACATAAAAGAGAGGCTAGATCGAATTATCATCCAAGAGAGAATAGTGACAAGATTCCCAAATATCCAAAGCAAAATAATTCAAGGCTATATTTCAGATCATAAGCCTGTGGCCTTGAATCTTGACAAAGGAAAGAATATGGGACCGCTTCCATTTAAATATAATAAGGCTTGGGACAACAGCGATGAATTCAGGGATCTGATCAAGGAACAATGGGTAAAAGAAGTCGTGGGCTCTCCTCACTATATCTGGGAAACTAAGCTCAAGTCTCTCAGGAACACCATTAAGCATTGGGCAAAAACTCACGCAACAGAGGAAGGGAAAAAAAGAATGGAGCTTCAGGCAAAGCTGGAACAGTGGAGCAAAGAAAAAGAAGGAAGTCAGGACTCAGAAGAAGATCAAGACAGAGAAAACAAACTGTATAAAGAGCTGTATAAACAGAACAGAAAAGAGGAAGAAGAGCAAAGGCAGAAATCTCGCTGCCTTTGGCTCAAAGCGGGAGATAAAAATACCTCATTTTTTCATAACTGCCTTAAGCTCAGACGGGCAGGGAACCAAATAGAGAGAATTACGATGGAAGGAAGGGAACTTAGGGAACAAGAGGAAATAAAGGAGGCAGCGTCCCGGCATTTCCGTAACCTTCTAACAGCTGATCCCCAGGACTTCGAAAACTCTGATTTCCTTAACATAATTGAAAACAAAATTTCAGAAGCTCAAAATGTTGAGTTGGAGAAAGAAATCTCGACAGAGGAAATCGAGTGGTCTATATTTAGCATGGCTATGGACAAGGCTCCGGGCCCGGATGGGTTCACTGTGGCCTTCTACAGAAACCATTGGGAAGTTATCAAAAAGGACTATATCAGAATGGCTAAGAATTTCTTCTCGAAATGCAAAATGGGCAGCAGCATCAAATCCTCCCATTTAGCCCTCATTCCCAAAGACCCTAATCCCCAATCTTTTGATAGATTCCGGCCAATATCCTTGTGCAATGTTTCCTACAAAATCATCACCAAAATCCTTGCTAATAGGTTGAAAAAGGTTCTCCCTTCCCTTATCTCTGAGAATCAAGGTGGATTTGTTCCTGGAAGACAAATAACAGACAATGTTCTTATTATCCAGGAGGCAATCCACAGCAGCATAAACAGGAAGGAAAGGGGCATGATTATCAAGCTAGATATGGCGAATGCCTTTGACCGGGTTAACCACCAATACCTTCAGGCGGTCCTAAAGAAATTTGGCATCTCTGAGATCTTCATTAGCAGGGTCATGGAATGCATCTCATTTACCTGGACAACCCCCCTCATTAATGGCAGGCCCTGTAATGCTTTCCAAAGTTCAAGGGGTCTGAGGCAAGGATGCCCGCTCTCCCCCTTCCTCTACATCATCATGGCTGAAACTCTAAGTATACATCTGGAGAATTTGCGCAGGCTAAAAGAAATAACAGGGATCACCATAGTTCGGGGAACCAAGGGAATAAACCACTCCCTCTTCGCTGATGATACTCTCCTAATTGGAGGTGCTTCCAGCCTCATGGCTAGGAGATTCAAGAATGCGCTGGAACTCTTTCTTCAAGCTTCTGGAGGCAAGCTAAACAATAACAAGTGCATGATCTACACTTGGAATGTTCCCAGGCATATCATCCAATGAATCTCCACAATCTTGGAAATCCCGGCTCAAAGGAACTGGACTCATTTTACGTATCTGGGGCTACCTTTAGCCAAGGAAAAGGTTAAAACTGAAATCTGGGTCAAGTTAATTGAGAAGTTGAGAGGGAAGCTCCAGAGCTGGGGGGTGTCATGGCTCAACCTAGCAGGAAGGACAATTCTCATCAAAGCCATTCTTACAGCCCTCCCAATCTACCAGTTCGCAACCATTCTAGCCCCGGCCAGCATTCACAAACATATGGAACTTATCATCAGAAGCTTCTTATGGAAAGGAGGTAGGTAGGAATCAAAAAAGTTCAGCTTAGTTAAGTGGGATCAGGTCATCTTACCCTTCGAGAAAGGTGGGCTAGGAACTAGAATCCCAAGATTAGCCAACATGGCCATGGGATTCAAACTGATATGGAGAATCCTCAATGAAAACAGAGCTTGGTGGACAGAGGTCATCAAATCGAAATACATGAATGGGGCAAATTCCAACATCCTCTCCGACTCTATCATTGATAGGCAATGTACCCCGGTTTGGAAGCTTATTAAAAAAACTCTCCCCCTCTTCAGAGCCGGTATCTCAAGAGTCCCGGGCAATGGTAGGAACATTAACATATGGGAGGACAGAATAATGGGCACAGAAGCCAGGGCTGCCTCTATAAACTTCAGGCCCCTGCAGAGGTGGATGACAGAGGGTAATCTCAAGACTCTCTATGATATCTCCACCTGGGATCAAAACAATTAGGCAGGTTGGAAGCCCATCTCCCCTCCTAATGATCTCATGAGACTGTGGTGCGATCTTAAGCTTTCACTCATAGGATCAGCTCCCCTGAATAGAATGTCAGAAGACAAATACGTTTGGGACTCCAATGGAGGAGGTTACACAGTCAGAGAGGGTTACAAAGTCCTTCTAAGAGCCTCAGCAATAAATAACTGGCCTCTCCACAAGGTGGCTTGGAAAACTGAATGCCTACCAAAGGTAAAATTCTTCAATTGGACCCTCCTCAACAGCAAAATTCTAACAGCTGAAAACTTAAGGAAAAAGGGTATATATGGTCCCTCAATATGCTGTTTGTGCAGGGCAGCGGAAGAAAGCTGCAACCATCTTTTTCTAGAGTGTTCCTTTGCGAAGACTTGCTGGAAGCTCATCACAAGCCCATGGAGCACAGACGGCCTCCCCATCTAGTTGACTCTCCTACAGAAAAACTGGGGAAAGAGCTATCCCCTCCCCAAAAAAGGCAAGTCCCTGGCTAAAAGGCTGTGGAATAGTATTCCCCCAAACCTATGCTGGTAGATTTGGAACGCCAGAAATAAGTGCATTTTCAACAATAAGGCTCCCAGCATCTCCAATACAATAGCAAAAACAATCGCGCTTATCTCAGAAACCATTGAGGCGAATGGAACTGCCCAAGCGGATTCGAACTCGGGAGACCCAAAAGAAGCAGGGTGGATGAGCAAATTCAGTTATGAAGTTCGAATCCAAAAAACAATAGGTATAGGCAAAGGAAAATCTGATTGGAAGTTAAGAGGGACCAAAGAAGAAATCAGGGATTGGATACAAAAGCAAAGGAGGCCTTCATTATACTTTGACGGGGCCTCAAAAAATAAACCGGGCCAAGCCGGAGCTGGAGGAATCATCAAAGACCTCCAAGGCAAAACAATAGTAACCTACAAATGGGGACTGGGAGCAATGTCGAACAACAAGGCAGAGGCCTACAGCCTCCTCCTGGGGACCTCTATTGCAAGGCAACTAGGCCTTCAAAACCTATTAATTATGGGGGATTCAGCTATAGTCATAGCGGCCATGGTTACGGGAAAGGACTTCAATCAAATGGCACTTAACAGCATCAAACACAGGGTCATGGAAAATATCAAGGAAATCAGCGGGGTCGTATTCAAGCACGTTTTAAGGGCAAACAATGCGGAGGCCGATGAACAGGCTAACAAAGCAATCAGTAGGCAGATGGGTCAGGTCAGGGAAAACAATGATGTCTATGACAAAGCCATCCCTTAAGCTCCTCCATTCGAGTCATCTCAGTCCTCGCACTCCCCGAAACCGGTATCCCATCGAATCTTCACATCCCCAGCAATATCCCCTCGACTGCACAAACTGGTACCACATGGATCAGTACCGCCCCCCAACATCGACCCACACCACATCACTCAGTCAATACCACGAGTTTCAGACGCCCGCTGCAGAGATTTTTTGCCTTGACAACTTGGTCCATCTCCTTGGTATCTATTCCGCACGCAGCAAGATCTTCTCTGAGGATCTCAGTCACTTCAAGAGCCGATCTCCTCAGAATCGGTCCAAGCATCAAAGGACCCCTCATCAGCCTATTTATACTAGCTCGGGCCACAACGATCCTTCACTTCTCAGCGTTGCATGGAATCCTCAGGGTGCTTTAACCAGGCGAAGACTCCCCCCCGAAGTGGAATGCAATCATCGGGAGTTTGATCCGCGCTCCCTGAATGTGGTAATCTCAGAATTTTTCATTGTGGTTTTAAATTTTTCTAACTGGTGGATTTCTGGTTGCAGCAGAGCTCCCCGTGCTCCTCTGACCCCCTCTTTTCTCAGCTCTCCCTGTACTGCTTCGCTCCCTCCCTCGCTGACTTATCCCCTCCCTCATATCGCACACCTCCCTGGCCCACTTCCTCAGTCAGCAGATCCTCTTCTACAAGTAGCTGGGATGGCGGACCAACAGGACCAGCCAAATGCTCAGGAGCAGTCCGGTAATCCTTTAGAAAGGATCTTCAACAACAATGAGTGCACCATGTGCAAATCAAACACTTTCATGATCAACCGATTTGTTAAACACTTCAATGAATTGAAGGATGACTACCAGGCCGATAGTAGATCGAAGCGGAAGAAGCTGGAGAAAAGAAAGGCAGAAATAGAGGCGCTGAAGGAGTGGTGCAGATCGTGCACATCCGCTCCCTCACTCAGAGCTTTCAAGCGGAGGCTTCAACTAAAGCCAGCATCAGGAAAGACCCTCTTCCTGATGATTCGGTCACTCAGAAACTCTCCTAGAAGCTATGGAATGTAAATTTTGTTGGATTGGTGGTTCTTTTGTAAGGCAATATAGCCGTTTTTTCTTTGCTTTCAGTTATACTAGTAGTAGCAACGAGGAAACTGGGTCTGCGAACCCGATTTTGATCCTCAGCTCCCAGAACTACTACACTTATGTACTAGAACTCTGTTTCTATTGGCTTTTATAATACACAAGTACCCGATTCTGTTAAAAAAATAATAATAATAATAATAAAGCAAATTGAAAGGAAAATAAAAACATATTAAAATATAAATTATTAAATATATTTATTTAAAACAAACATTAAAAAAGTTTTATAAATATTGAAAAAAAAAATATTAAAACTAAATAAATAAATATATGAGCCCCTTGGTAGATCGATTCCTAGAATCAATGACACGTTACAAAGGGCCTTGCATCGGGTCGTCGATTCCAAGAATTGACCTACCACCGCCACCAAACGGTCCCTTGTCGGCTAGGAGAGAGTGGTGGGTCGATTCCCAAAGTCAACTAGCCACCCTAGCCTAGCCACCAATACGGGCTAGAGTGACAAAAGTGGCACGATGCTCCTACTGCCCTAACCTGCAACCCCTTAGCAACTGGGCAGGGGTGGGTATTATTATTATTATTATTAAATTGTTTAATATTTTAAATTATTTGCGTGTGTTTTTTTTTAATATATATATATATGATTTTTTTCTAATATGTATATTTTTTTGAATTTTCAATGTTTTATGGGTTATTTTTGTTTTTTTTTAATACAATTTTTTTATATTTGATTTTCTTTTGTTGAATTTTTTTGGGCCATTTTTAATTATCCTTTTTTTAATGTTTTAGATTAGTTTTATTATATTTTTTAGTTATTATTATTAATTTTTTGGGTTATGATTTAATTTAATTTAAACAAAACAAAAAAATGTTTATTTTATTTTTTATTTTTATTTTTTATTTGATTTATTTACTTTTGTTGTAGGGTTGTGCCGATGTTTGACTAGCAACCCGACCCCAATATGTGTTAATTTGATAGTTGATTTTTCAGTTTTCATTGCAATGAATCAGGTCCGTCTCCCTTATGTCTTAATTTAATGGTTGATTTTTAAATTTTCATTTCAATGGGTCAAGCATGCCCCCACTATGTGTCAATTTGATAGTTGATTTTTAAGTTTTCATTGCAATGTGCCAAGTTGCTTTAGGTTAGTATTTTAAAAGAACTATAATTTTAGCATTTGGTATAACGACTTTTTTATTTAGGTATCTATTTTTAAGATTTAATTTAGTCATGATATTTGATATCAAAAGATGATGAAAATCTAAAGATTATTATAATCATGATATATTTTTTAATTCCATGGATGAAAAATGTTTAAACTTTAAAGTTTTTCAGAATCATAATATTTTATCTTTAACATCATGGTTGAAAAATGCCAAAATTTTAACATTTTTGAGAGTCGTGATATTTATCTTTAATGCCATAGCTCAAAATTGTTGGAATTTTTAGGTTTTTTTGGACTCATGATATTTTATCTTGAACCTATTGTTGAAAATTATTGGAATTTTAATGATTTTTGGATTCGTGATATTTTGTTTTTATTAGCGTTGCTAAAATATGTTGGAATTTTAGCCAAAAAAATATTGATGCCAACATCAACACATTTTTATTTCAGGCTGTTTTTTCATTTTATTACACAAACATTATAGTTTTTAATGTTTTTGTTAAAAAAAATGAAATTTAACCCTCCCCTCCCCCACAAAAAAAAGGGTGTTGATGCAACATCAAGTTGCATCAACATTTTTTATTTCAGGGTGTTTTTTCATGTTTTTTGTGCAAAAAAAAAAATGGTTTACTTGTCATTTTTTTAAAATGTTGAAAATTTACACACAAAAAATGCTGTTCTAGCATACACATTCTTTGTTTTTAGGATTTTTTTTCATATTTTTGAAAACGTTTTGGCTAAAAAATCTATTTAAGATTATAGTTCTCATTAGATCAAACTTTATTGTTAATATTGATATTTAAAAAGTTTTATAAACTTAATTAAAAGAGACTAAAAAAACTTATACATAAAGAATTATTTATATCTCAACATCATTTCCTACTTATAAAAGACCACAATGATTATGCATATTTGTTATGGGTTCAACAAGCTCCTAAACACGATTAATTCCCTTTTAATTTATAATTAAAAAAAAAAAATAGATACTTCTTTCTAATATTTCAAAATAACAAAGGGCTTCATAAATAGATACTTCTTTCTAATATTCCAAAACGATGTTGCTCCCCCGGATGCGGGTGATTGAAGGGACGGGACTGGCGATTAATTGCAGCCACCTGCCAGCCATGCGTAGTAGAGCGGATCACACATGGGGGCAGGATCGTTATCAGCTACACGGGAGTGGGTTTTATGGCATCTAGTAGCGGAGCATAAATGCTTCGTTTGCCTCAGCATGCAAGCTAGGGTCCAGCTCCTCGGCTCACATGAAGGCTGCAGTAATGGCGGGAGGGCCTCGAGGTGTAGGCAGGTGTGATATATGTGGTTGTGGGTTGGGCTTCACGGCGCAAATTCATGGTCTGTTCACTGTGCACATTCATGGTATGTTTATGCAGTCTCTGGAGCTGCGAGCAGCTCCAAGCGTTTGCCTCTCTGTTTGGGCTAATCCCCCACCTGCTTTTGGTCTCCCCGGGACTATTCTGGAACTCAGTTTCGCATTGAGCTCTATTCATTTGGGCCCTGCAATCATGGTTCGGCCTTGACAGCGAATGCTCAGCCATCGAGGCACCTCCCGTGGAGGATCTTCGTGCCTCCCTGTTGACAAAATTTCTCCCCATTGCTTCCAATGCCATTGCCATCGCACTCAAGAAGTAAACCCCCTTCGGTCCAGTCAATTCCTGGATGCCAGCACTCCTGATTCTGCTTCCTCGCCCGCCTTTGGCTCTGCCATTTTCAACTTCAACAGTTCTTTGAACTGTCCCCAGATCAGCGCCCATGTTTCGGTGCTCTTCATTGAGGAGTCCCCTGATGGAAGCGATTCGAAAGACAGTCGGGGGATGATGCTAGCTTAGGGCTCCGCGAAAGCCATGGAGACTCCCTCTGCAGACCCTGTGAATGCTTCAAAAAGCCCTCTTACTGGTCCCTCGGGAGCTCAGGAGGCGATGATCAGCCAAAAAGAAGATGTCAATATGGAGACCGTTCCAACTGCAGCGGAGGTGGCGGAATTCGGGTGGTGCAGGGTAGTGGAGGAGGATCCTGAAGACTAGATGCGCCTTCTTACCCAGTCTCTGCGGCCCATCTGTGAGGGCATTCGGCCACTCTTGTTGTTTTCGGATATGTTTTGGATATGTGTTACTGTCTCTGTGTCAATGCTGATGGCAAATTGTCTATGTTTGGGTTATGGAATTTTTTTCTCTGTGGATGGAAAGTGTGTGTCTCCCCTGTGCGGGATTAGTTTGTTGTTCCACTGGCACCCCTGCGTGGGTTGGTTTTTGTTTGGTCTGGTAAGTCCTTGGAGACTGCAGTCTCAGCTGTTCTAGCTGCCATTTCTTCCAAGCAGCTGGTTCTTTCTGTTTTGTAATGACGTAATTGTTCTCTGTTTATGTATATAATAGAATAGTTTTAACGAGAAAAAAAAAAAATTGTCACTAAAAAGATGATAATTTTAAACATTTGACAAAAAACATATATTTTGCATAACATTTCGGGTCCTTTTTGGTAAAAAAGACATGTCGAATAAAGAATTTTTATGGAAAAAATTATACCAAAAAAAATTGAAAAAATAATAATTCGAATAAATTTTATGTCTAGAGATCATAACATTTGCATTTTTTTTCAAACTAATGATTCACATGGAATTTTAATTAAACATAAGAAAATAAATATTGTTAAAAGAAAATAAACAATAGTTTTAAAAAATAAATCAAAATAACAAATTAAAACTAAATTGTTTAAAAAAAAATGGAAAAATCATTTAAAATAAATAATTGAGGAAAAAAAATATCACAAACAAGGAATAAAAAATCAAAACATTATAAATCAATAAAATCCAAATTTATTAAAAAAATTATTGGAGTAAGAAAATTAAAAAAAATAAAATAATAATAATAATAATAAAGAAGAAAATTGAAAAGAAAAAACACTGCACAAATTAGGAAAATAAAAACATATTAAAATATAAATTAATAAATATATTTATTTAAAACAAACATTAAAAAAGTTTTATAAATATTGAAAAAAAAAATATTAAAACTAAATTAAAAAACTAAATAAATAAATATATGAGCCCCTTGGTAGATCGATTCCTAGAATTAATGACACGTTACAAAGGGCCTTGCATCGGGTCGTCGATTCCAAGAATTGACCTACCACTGCCACCAAATGGTCCCTTGTCGGCTAGGAGAGAGTGGTGGGTCGATTCCCAAAATCAACTAGCCACCCTAGCCTAGCCACCAATACGGGCTAGAGTGACAAAAGTGGCACGATGCTCCTACTGCCCTAACTTGCAACCCCTTAGCAGCTGGGCAGAGGTGGGTATTATTATTATTATTATTATGAAATTGTTTAATATTTTAAATTATTTGCGTGTGTTTTTTTTTTAATATATATATATATATATATATATATATATATGATTTTTTTCTAATATGTATATTTTTTTAAAATTTTCAATGCTTTATGGGTTATTTTTGTTTTTTTTTTTAATACAATTTTTTTATATTTGATTTTCTTTTGTTGAATTTTTTTAGGCCATTTTTAATTTTTTAATTATCCTTTTTTTAATGTTTTAGATTAGTTTTATTATATTTTTTTAGTTATTATTATTAATTTTTTGGGTTATGATTTAATTTAATTTAAACAAAACAAAAAAAATGTTTATTTTATTTTTTATTTGATTCATTTATTTTCGTTGTAGGGTCGTGCCGATGTTTGACTAGCAACTCGACCCCAATATGTGTTAATTTGATAGTTGATTTTTCAGTTTTCATTGCAATGAATCAAGTCCGTCTCCATTATGTCTTAATTTAATGGTTGATTTTTAAATTTTCATTTCAATGGGTCGAGCATGCCCCCACTATGTGTCAATTTGATGGTTGATTTTTAAGTTTTCATTGCAATGTGCCAAGTTGTCTTAGGTTAATATTTTAAAAGAACTATATTTTTAGCATTTGGTATAACGACTTTTTTATTTAGGTATCTATTTTTAAGATTTAATTTCGTCATGATATTTGATATCGAAAGATGATGAAAATCTAAAGATTATTATAATCATTGTATATTTTTTAATTCCATGGATGAAAAATGTTTAAACTTTAAAGTTTTTCAGAATCATAATATTTTATCTTTAACATCATGGTTGAAAAATGCCAAAATTTTAACATTTTTGAGAGTCGTGATATTTATCTTTAATGCCATAGCTCAAAATTGTTGGAATTTTTAGGTTTTTTTGGACTCATGATATTTTATCTTGAACGTATTGTTGAAAATTGTTGGAATTTTAATGACTTTTGGATTCGTGATATTTTGTTTTTATTAGCGTTGCTAAAATATGTTGGAATTTTAGCCAAAAAAATATTGATGCCAACATCAACACTTTTTTATTTCAGGCTGTTTTTTCATTTTTATTACACAAACATTATAGTTTTTAATGTTTTTGTTAAAAAAAATGAAATTTAACCCTCCCCTCCCCCACAAAAAAAAGGGTGTTGATGCAGCATCAAGTTGCATCAACATTTTTCATTTCTGGGTGTTTTTTCATGTTTTTTGTGCAAAAAAAAATGGTTTACTTGTCATTTTTTTAAAATGTTGAAAATTTACACACAAAAAATGTCGTTCTAGCATACACATTCTTTGTTTTTAGGATTTTTTTCATATTTTTGAAAATGTTTTGGCTAAAATTCTATTTAAGATTATAGTTCTCATTAAATCAAACTTTATTGTTAATATTGATATTTAAAAAGTTTTATAAACTTAATTAAAAGAGACTAAAAAACCTATACATAGAGAATTATTTATATCTCAACATAATTTCCTACTTATAAAAGACCACAATGATTATGCATATTTGTTATGGGTTCAACAAGCTCCTAAACACGATTAATTCCCTTTTAATTTACAATTTAAAAAAAAAAATAGATACTTCTTTCTGATATTTCAAAATAACAAAGGGCTTCATAGATACACAAGTTTCCTTACGTTGCTTAGAAATATACTCATAAAAGAATATGATTACATGATAAGCTTGATATTAATGAAAAGAAACTAAAGGTACATTTGTGTGCATAGAGTGAGAATTAATGAAAAGAAACTAAAGGTACATTTGTGTGCATAGAGTGAGAATGTTCATTTAAAAATCCTTTCTTTCTCATTTTACCGTGGTAGCATGGTTCATTACCCTTAAGAAGAAACGTGTTGTCAACCATTTCAAAATATCACTGCCAATAAGGACTCTAGACACCAAAACATCATGAAAATTCACATAACAATTTACACTATTAATGTAACTTAATGAACACACTAATTGTGAAGTAAATTATCGTGTATATATTTCTTTCATGAGTTCAACCGCAAAAAATATTGCATTCCTCGTGTCTAAGTTTAATAAAGCACAATGAAAACATCATGAAAATTCACATAACAATTTACACTATTAATGTAAATTAATGAACACACTAATTGTGAAGTAAATTATTGTGTATAAAATATTGCATTCCTCGTGTCTAAGTTTAATAATGCATAATGAAATAAATTCTACAACATCAATTTTGATTTCGGATTAAAGTTTTTATCTTTACAAACAATTTAAGGGGTCTTCTCATTTTGAAACATGCATTTTTATTTGGGATGGATTTTTTTTTAATCTGTGTAAACAATTCAGTGAGTCCTCTCACCATGCTGATTTGATCACAGTTTCATCACACATGTGAGGAACTTTTTTGTTCACATGTATTGCCATGTTAATTTTGAAACTCAAGTGTAATTTGTTACATATAGGAAATATGGAAAAAAAATCATATAGGTAAGTTGTTTATGAATAGAGGAAAAGAGCACTAGGTTATGATAAGGCTAAATAGTTGGGTATATCAAGGATCACATACTCTTAACTAAAATATAAGGCTAAATAATTGGGTATATCAAGGATCACATACTCTTAACTAAAATATGGGGAAATACTTATTAGTTATATCCTAGCTTTACTTGCATATTTCCTCATCCCATCCCTTCCCTCACTAGTGCCCTAACCGAGTCCTCACTATTGTCTTTCGAATGAAAGTAATGTATTCACAAACATAAGAAAAAAAATGTAACCCTTATTAAGCTACGTTAAACTAAAGCGAGAAGGGGGAAGATGACATTTAATGGAGCATAGTTCTCAAGCTTCATAAAGAAGGAGGGCCTAAAACCTTTGAATTTCAAACTTTCAATCTAATACCTAAGGAAAGTTAGTTGAAACTACTACCTAAAGTCATTAGGCCATTATTTAGCTTGTAGGCACAAGGACATAAATTATTAGTTGGGAATATCACCTGAAGTGAGGGAAATTGTATGTTGTTGAATATATTTTAATCAATAATATTCTCATCATCCATTTGATAATAAAGATAAAAACTATGTAAGGTAAGATAGAAGGGCCAAGTATTATAAGAACGTTAAGAGTTTTGAAACTAGAATGATTCATATTTTTGTGGGATTTATTGTCTAAGTTCGGATGTATAAGTTATAAAGTCATATTTTTAAGTAACAGGAAATTTGATAGATATGTAATTGATGGAGTCAAACCCAACGGATGTTGACTTTGTCAAAAATACACCTTATAAGAAGGTAATAGGGAGAGAATGAAGGCTGGGAAGGAGAGATCCCAAAAGTGGGCTCATTGCATATAATGGTTATTAATGGAATCCTTCTTCTCCAACTCTCTCTATCTATTTTCATAGTTTTGTGTTGTATTCATTTATGAATTTTTTTCAATGTTCTTGTGATTAGTTTTATGGCAGATTTGTATGTTCCTCTCTTGGTATTCAAGCCTTTTGAATCTTAGCCCCAAATATTTGAATCATAAAAGGCCAAGATTTGTTAGAAAGTATTATAAGTAGGACCATTGCAATCATGTAAAAGGGATATGTTTAATTGTTAGTTATCTATGGTTACAAGCTTGTGTTCTTATACGCTTACAAAGTTATATCTAATTGTAGACGATCATTATCTTTCATAGTTTCCTTGGGAAGGTTGTAGAAATAGATATTGCAATCTATAGACTATTCTTGTGCTTCTAATGTTTTTCCTTAATTACATTTAGTGTTATTCACAATTTGATGTAATTCATGTTCTCTATTAATGACTTATAAGCTATTAAGGGTTTTCAAATTTATTTTAAGTTTTGCATAAGTTATAATTAGTTAACTATCTCACTATTCTTTTCTTTCACTCTTTCTTTCATGTCAATTGGTTCTTAAAAACTCCTAAATAATTAAGTTAATTGCATTTATAATTATATTTCATTTTACTTTTCAAAAACCTACATTACTACCCTGCAAAAACCACTTGTAATTTCCATGATTCCCCACGCTCCCTGCTCCAAATTCCTTCAATGTTCCACATTTCAAAGGAGAAAATTAAAGATCAAAATGGGAAGAGGGAGAGTGTACAAAAAAACAGCTGTTATTGATAAAGATGTTAAAAATGATTATAGTCTAGTTTTTTTATTATTGTTATAATCAAAATTATGAAATAATATTAAATTTTTAGTAAAATTTAAATTTATAAAAATGAAATGAAATTATTAGTTTTAATTTATTAAAATTATAATAATAATTATTTATAATACAATATATTTTTTTATAATATAATATAATATATAAACTTTATTCTTATGGCCCAATTTCGTTTATCCATATATGAAATATCAAAAAGACAAATTCCTTTTAAAGGAAATCCCATATTCTGCCTTTTATGTTTGTTAAAATAAAATTAAAACTTTATGCCCAGCATAAAGATGATTGGGATGTTCAATTTAAAAATATTTTTAGAATATTCATAGTGACCCATTTATAAAGGGAAGATGGAGCTAGGTGTTGGAGGTTTGGATTTTTGTCATGAAACGTTATGTGGAATGATTTTGATGTTCCATTAAAAAAGAATTTTAAGATTTTATAGTGACCTATGTATAAAGGGAAGAAAAGGTTGCGTGTTAAAGGTTTGTGATTCTGCGAGAGATGGATTTTCAGATACATAGCTTTGCGAAAAAAATTTGTCGATAAAATTGGTTATGAATTTTATTCTATTTATTTAATAATGGATTATTAATATTTTTATTTTGATTATTAAAGTAGTTATAATTTTGGAAAATTTTATTTAAAATAATTTTTACATTATTTAAAATAAAAAAATTTAATAATTAAACTATTAATTTTTTTAATAAAATATTGAAATTGCACTCGAAAATAAATATTTTTATAATTTTTTCTTATAAGTTTGGTTTTTGAGAAATAAATTATATATATATATATATATATATATATATATATATATAAATATAAATATAAAGGAAAAGGATTAGGATTATTATTTTTCCCATCTCATTTTCAATTTTATTTTTTAACATTTTATGTGAGGGTATTAATAATAGCTCCGTTATATATAATTGTAGAAATATTATTTATATTATTTAATTATATTATATATTTTATTTATAGTAAAATTATTTAATTAAATATTTGATTATTTTCTCAGATATTTTATAATTTTAGTATTGACTCAGCAATTAATAACCTGAACATGCACTGTGTGTTCGCATGGGCCATATCTGTCTTTGTCCTTCGTGAGATACGAACACACATTAACCTCAGTTTCCAATATTGTATATATGTCTTTATTTTATATTTACTATAAATGTCCACAAAAATTAAATTTTATTTTATTTATATATGTCTTTATTTTACAAAGGTATGCGAATTGTTTGTTTGTTTTTCTTTTCCTTTATACTCTTTTTTTGTTTTTTTTTTTTCCGAAGGTGGCAAAACCTATCAAACTCAGGTGTCAAACCAACAGTGAGGACAACCATCTCTGGCTGCTATCCGCGAATGTCGATTTGACTCATCACCGTTATCAAGGAAAACCACGCCACTTGTAATAACCCGCTGGTGGTCCGTAAGGGAGCAGGCTTTCACTCCTGCCAGATGCCTCTGGGTCTTGGGCCGTTAACCTGTTTCCTTACGTCCGAGGAAGACGAGCTCTTAGCCAAGCAGAAGCAGTTTTACGGCATACTCCAGGCCGATCTTTTCCTTTATACTTAATATAAATGTCCACAAAATTTATTTTTTATATTTTTTAAAAAAAATTGAGTATTTTTATTAATTAGTCCCATCATGTCATAATCATGAAATTTCTTATCACTATATCATTTATGTCTTTTCCAATTATTTTAGAATTTATGAATAAATAATTTATTTAATTCAATCATTATTTTGAATTTGATTAATTTGACTGTATTTATTTAATTCAATTTAAACAAAGATCTCATAGATCCCTTTCTTTTATATCATGACCATAGCAGCCTTGCATGAGATTTTGACTCATTATCTATTTCCATTTTATTAAAATAGGTTGGTCATACTTTGGGTACAACTCAACATCATCCAAAATTTTCTTGCCACTTATAATACAAATACAATGGTGTATGGTTATCATTATTTTTATTGTCAATTTTTTTACTCATTTCCGAGTACCCTTTGACTAGTATAACCTAAACATGGTGTGTAGACGAAGTTAACGGTATGTTATTAAGTTTTTTATGGATATTATAATATTTCTCCCGATTTGGAAAGAGTATTAATGTGATAAATTTTTACTCATTTTCCACTATCGTTTGACTAGTATATCCTAAACATGGCGTGTACACGAAGTTAATGGTATGTTACTTTAGAGTTTATATTAGTTTTTTCAAAGTTTTATGGATATTATAATATTTTTCACAATGATTTGGAAAGAGTATTAATGTGGGAAAGATATTCACCTTTCAGTGTGTAAACACTTTCTTAAAGATTGTTAGCCAAAAAAATAGATTGTTAGCTCAAAAATAGGGAAAGAATGTTGTTTTAAGTAATAAGACATCAATTGAATTTGATATTTTTGATAATATTTTGAATTTTATTAAGATTTAAATTATAAAATTAATTTAATAATAGATTTATTAGATTTTGTTTTTTGAAATATTTAAACCAAAAATATAAGATATTATATTTATTTATTTATATATATATAATTTTTTTGGATAAAAATATATTTTATATAAAAATATATATATATATATTTCAATTTTAGAATTTTAGAATTTTTTTTGTCATATTTGATCATCGATTTCTATTCATATATAAAAAGCAAAATTACATTGGAAGTTTGTTAGAGCCCATAGAAGATTTGGTCAAAAGAACAATATCTTTCTAAAAACATAAACAAAAGATCAACCACCAGATTGTGAACAGACTGACATGGTGGATTACTAACCATACAAAAAAAACGTAGATGCTAAGAAATGAGTCTTTTATCCTCTAACATCAAGTACCATACAAGGATAATGATGACAAAAACATAAGAACAACCAACAACTATGAAACCATGAGACATAAATGAAAGCAGATATGGACTCATTTGTCCAAGATGATCACTGGGTAATTTGAAGAGGAGTTTGCACTAACCATATTGATTGGTCGAGTATTTATAACTGCTTTCCCATTTTGAGGTGCATCTGAGTCAATGTTAGAATATGAGATTATAAATCATTCCATTTTCTTCAACCTAACCACAATGTCATCCATATCATAATGGATGTCCCTCAGTATCCTCTTCAAATCCTCCTGACCTACAAAGAGCTCATAGTTATCTACATGTTTATCTTATAGTACCATGTGAAAAATAGTCTTTGTCTGCCTGTGTGTTGATATAAAATATAACTTTCTCTTCCTCAGTTTACCAAAAAAAGGAACCCATTTCATATTACCACTACAGAGTTTGAAATTTGAGTGATACATTTGATCTCCAAACTCCTTCACTTCCAAAGTCTAAATTTCATTTCACAACTCCATGGGAATAGCATCAAAGAAATTGGCAACAAACTCCCACCTAAATAGTCGTTGGTGCCTATAAGAATACGCCCATGATGCGCCTCCCCTACGACTGGGCATTTGTTGGCGAGGGGCCATAAGAGTCCAATACCTGCAAGCAAATTTAGCAAGAGCAATTTGGAATCACCAATTGAACTAACTTTGACTAAATACTATATGGGATAACCCGACTAGGACCCAAAGTACCAAGTGAGAAATAATAAAGAGCTTAAACTTCACAACTGGGAACTCAATGTATACGTCGTCAAGGAAGCTACGAGAGAATGGTTCCTAACCAGACTGGACACTGAAGCCTTTGTGTACTGCAAAAAAAGAGCAATTGACACCATGTGGCTTTGGAAAAACCTTCTGGAGAACTTGAGAGTGAACAAACTTAAAACCAAAAAGAAAAAGAACCATTATACCAGACTCGAGCGACCAAGATAGGGAAATTAAATGAGATTCCAGAGGGATCGAAGGATTGAATGTCTATAGTGAGGAGAACAACAACAAACTCAAATAAAGGCCCAAACGAAGTGTTATGCAAGAAGCACACCAAAAAAATTGGCTCCTTAGATGTAACGATGTAACTCTCGTATTTATATTTCTTGTTGAGAGACTACAATAGAACAATGACCAACAATAAAACTTGAAATGGACTAAACCAAAAAAGTTTTGGAGAGAAAAAACTAGTAACAATGAACAACACTAATACATGAATTGACCTAAACCTAGAATGGTAAACAACGATGACCAATAATAATACTTAATTAAACCTGAAAATTAGAGGTTATGGGGAGAAACCACCAGTAAGGATAATCCTCTCTTGATACAATAATTATTAGGTGAGTGAATAATACAAAAGAGTAAGCAGAAGTCCAAATAAAACCTTATATGAAGGACTAGTGATGTTCACCACCTTAAATACTCTAATGATGTTCACCACCATGAAACATTAAGTGAGATGGTATATAATATAATAGAAAAGAGGAAATGTTTATCAAACGCGAGCTAAGGTCGAAACAATACTCCCAACAAACACCAAGTGTAATGCTTCTCCCAAGGTTCTGTCATCCCAAGAGTTCGCATGATGGTGAGGTCATAAATGAACCTCGATCACCTGTTAGAGGAATGCATAGGCATATCCAATTCACCATATGTTCTCACCCCCATACCTTCACTGGTTGAACAATTGGTATGTCGAAAATCATTTATAATCTTATGTGTCCCGTCTCCCACCCTTGTGTATTTAATGTGAAAACACCTCCACCATACAGAAGCACTATGTAAACCAAAATCAAGCTATTCATGTTCTAAGTCTCACTAAGTGGAGGCAATGGAACGTTCACCGAGGGACACCTCCAAATAGGCCATAGAAACCATTTGTATGTCACTCATGACCGAAGGGATATTCTATTTGCCAAAAAATAGAAACGTTAGATGATTCGATGATCTGAAAATGATAAAGCACCCCCATCAAGGATCCTCACATTTACTCATTTCCTATCATGTTCCACCCATTATTTTAGTTCCGAGATAGAGTCGTGATGCAACCATTCATTCCATTCCTCATCCATTACTACATCTCTCCCACCACTTCCCCATTTGGCTAAAAAATCACTACCTTATTACCTTCCCTCTTAGTGTGCACAAGGTTAAAGTAATCAAAAGTTAGCAGTAATTCTCTTATGTTATTTGCAGCTTCCTGAAGGTTCAAACCGCAGATAAGTTTCTCTAGTGGATGACCTAATAAGAGTTTTTGCACCATATTGATTTCTATTTCGGAGTTCCCATGGGTCTATTACAACTATGTCCATTTTCTTTATTCTATTTGAATACCTTTTTCTAACTCCAAATATGCTTCTAGGTTATTGGTAGTTTCCTCACAATAAAAAGTGTAGACATGAATAGGATTGGAATTTTCGTCTTGCAATATCCCTTCAAAACCTACCTCTCCTGGGTTTCCTCTTAAGGACCCATAAAAACTCAATGCTACAAAGGATTATGGAGCAGGTTGGAAGAATATCTCCTCAGTCTGACCTATACGATGAACTTTGTGAAGAGAAAAAGCTTTATATATTTCCAAGTTTAGTTCTTTTAGAATAATCACTTCTTCTGCGTTCAATTTTCCATCTCCCAGATCCAGTAGATATGTTATCAGATATTCTCTAATATTATTACAAATTAACTTTTTCACCATATAGAAAGGTATACATTTACCATCAAGCACCCTCAGGTTCCTTTCCTTCCACAAATTCCATACATAAAATCCCAAAATTAAGTGTCATGCTTTCAATACTCATGGATTCTTAAACATCATTTGAAGCCATTCCTCCAACCATTATACCTTGAGATACAGTGAATTTGGCAAGTCTTGGTTAAATAAAACATGAAAAAACTTCCACAATTGTTGTGAGAAAGTCTAAGATATGAATAAATGGTTTGGTGTCTCCTCTCCCTATAGACATAACAAACATCTTGATGGACCTTCAAATCCTTTCCTTTGCAAGCGATCCCAAGTTAGCGTACAACCCCATGTTTTCATCCAAAGAAAAGTGGAGACTTTGGGCCATCCAATTTTACTCCAAATATTACCCCATATTTGGATATCCAACTGAGGCTAAGCTCGAAGTAATAAAGAATAAGTGTTTCCTAGATAAAAGGTTCTAGATTGTCGTTTCCCCCAATGCAACATATCTATTTTGAAAGGTATTATTATCTGTATACTTTGAAGGGACTGATAAAAATCTCCCCAAGGTAAAAAGTCATTTGAATTTGACCTATTTGATTGTGTTTTCCACCATCTCCAACCAAGTGGTGAATTCGTCGGCTTCTAGTAATCTACTACTTTGAAGGATCCTTAGGATTGTGTCCACGTTTTTATATCCTGGAGATTCCTTCTCTCAACTAGATGGGGATATTGTGTCCATGATTCCTCCTAGAAAGACACAGTTTTACCATCTCTTATCTCCCAAAAAGCAAATTTCTTCACCAAACCCTTTGCCTCGTTAACCCAGTTCCATATTTCCAAACCTTTTATATGATCTTCATATTATAATCTATCAACCTGTGAAGTGAGGGCCATGTATTTCCTTTCCCAAACCCATTTCCAAATTTGATTGCATCCCTACGCCCGTGACTACCATACCTTCATAGCATAAGATTTTCTAATAAGAAAGGGATCCCAAAGGCCCAAACCACCACAATTTTGGTAAAATAAACTTCTCCCATGCAACCAAGGCCCACTTTCATGTTTTTATTAAAGATTTACATGAAAAATGTGTCCAAAGAGATCTTAGTGTTTGACTCACAATGCTTGGGAGGGGCATCCATGACAGTTGATATTTTTGTAGTGCTTCAAGAACTACTTTAGTCATGACAAGATGACCGGGGAAACTTATGAACCTGAGCACCCAATTATTCACTCTACTAAATGTCTTCACCAAAATCTCTTCCCAAGTAGACACTCTATGATAATTCAATACAATCAGTACTCCCAAATACTTAGATGGTATAAGTCCTCTAGTATATACTATTGCATAATAGAGCCTTTGTTGAACATGTTCTAGATAGTTGAAAATGAACATTTTTGTTTTGCCTTTGTTCAACTCAGTCTGAGAGGATGACATAAAAATTTGAAGAAGATTGTTCATTCTTTCCACGTCTCTCCATGTAGGTAAACCAAACAATATTACATCATCAAAAAACTAAATATTGGTGATTGGAAAGTCCATCCCACACAATCGAAGGCCATATATATAGTCATAATCTCTTTATGTTTGGAACATTCTCCCAAGTCCTTCCATAGCTAGAATAAAAAGAAATGGAGACAAAGGATCTCCCTGCTTGATACCTCTAGAAGGATGTATGATTTTTGAAGGTGACCCATTAACCAATATAGAAAAAAGGTTGTGGGGATAGTGATCCCACCCTCTACAACCATTGCTCTGAAAAACCAAAAGCTTGTAGAACCTATAATAAAAAATACCAACTAATTATGTCATATGCCTTAGATAAATACAACTTTATGAACATACCTGGGCATTTAGAATTTTTCAATGAGTGAATTATTTCTTGTACTACTATGATTCCATCCACAATCTGTGGACCTTTGACAGAACTAGTTTGAGCTAGAGATATCAAGATTGACAACAATGGCTTAATTCTAGCAAGCCTGATAGAAATATGTTATGTAACAGTCTCGTCCTAGTGCATTATTTTTTGGCATAATCATAACTACTGCTTCTACTTTCGACAAGGATATAGGTCTCATCAGTGATTTATTTTGTTCCTTACTAATCATTCTTGGAATATGATTAATTATTTAGGCGGTATATGCAGATGAGCTTGGAATGGTCTCAATCCATATATCATTGAAATGATGAACTAATTCGACTTTGATACCATATTGTAAAAGTTCCCTTCCACCATCCCTATCAGTAATGGAGAATATTCAGTGGCAAATATGATGTATCATAGCATTATAAAAAAACTTAGTGTTTCAGTCCCCCTCCTTCAGCCATTGGATCGTGGATTTTTTATTCCATAATATCTTGTCCTGCTTACGTATTTATTCTAACTTATAAAGACTATGTTCCTCCTCCAATTCCAGCTTTGTGGTTCTACCCTCCCATATAATCCTTTGTTGAATGAGTGACATCTTGTTTTCCAACTCTCTCCTATCTTTAAATATATTTCCAAAGACTTTTTTATTCTAGGTTTTAATGTGATATTTCAAATGTTTAAATTTCAGTTGAAATATTCTTGTCTTAGAGTGACCTTCAATAGTATCTCTTCCCACCATTCCTTCAGTAGGTCCATAAAAATTTCCGACTAAAATCATAAACTTTTGAATCGAAAATGTCTATTCAATGGAGTTTAGTTTAAATCACTTTCCAACCTAACTCGCCAATGATCATAACCCATACATGACAATATAGAGGCTTCAATAAAGAAATATCTTTGTATAATTGATTCAGAAAGAAAAAACTTATCTTGTCAACAAGCAACTTAATTCCTTCCCTCCTTGTGATTAGTCCATGTTAAGCATCCATTTATTGTAGGAATATCCACCAAACAGAGAGTTTTTATAAATTCATCGAATTCCACTTATAAAGAATCCAACATATGAGTACCACCCTTTTTATCTTGGATTTATCTTATGATATTAAAATAGAAACCCACAACCCACAATGAATTACCTACTAATTGTTTCATAGCCTACATCTACTTAAAAAAAAAAAAAAAAAAAAAAAAAAAAAAAAAAAAAAAAAAAAAAAAACTTAAGGGATAGAGGGACCATATACTGCCGATAGGAAGAAAAATTCTTTCACTCCAAAACATAAAAATTTACTAGTTAGAATTATGTATGAAGCAAACCATTCCTGCAATAAAACTAGTTGGTAGTTCCACCACACTGTTATCTTCTTTGCATTCCCAAGAGGTTCTATGCACATGTGTCCGCATCCTTTCCAACAAAAACTAATTATTGTATGCATTTTTTCCTCTGCCAATTTTCTTTCTTGTATAATTACAAATGTTGGACTTTCCTTTCTAATTTGATCTCTAAGGTATTGTTGTTTACCTCTACTATTGAGGCCCCTTATGTTCAAAGAAATAATTTTCATTTATAAGGGGTTAATGATTGGCAAACCCTTCTTAGGGGTAACTAATTCTTGATTAGTTTTTCTCTTATTTGTGATTGTGTTCTCCCTTTCTTCTCACTTTGGTTTTATTTCCTTCTTCTTTGGTTCCTTGTTTAATTATTTAGCTAAAACATCTTTACCTTTCTCTTTGAAGGCTTGCAAGGTTTGAGCTACTGGATCCCCTAGTGAGGTCTCGCACTTATACCTTCATCGACTGAACAATTGGGATGTCGAAAATAATTTATAATCTCACATGACCCATCTCCCACCCTTGTGTATTTAATGTGAAAGCACCTCCACCATACAAAGGCACTATGTAAACCAAAATAAAGCTATGCATGTTCTAAGTCTCACTAAGTGGAGGCAATGGCACGTTCACCAAGGGACACCTCCAACTAGGCCATAGAAACCATTTATATGTCACTCATGACCGGAGGGATATTCTATTTGCCAAAAAAAGGAAACATTATATGATATGATGATCTGAAAACTATAAAGCAACCCCATCAAGGATCCTCACATCTATTCATTTCCTATCATGTTCCACCCATTATTTCAGTTTTGAGATAGAGTCGTGATGCAACCATTCCTTCCATTCCTCATCCATTGCTACACCTCTCCCATCGCTTCCCCATTTCGCTAAAAAAATCCACTACCTTATTACCTTCCCTCTTAGTGTGCACAGGGATAACATAATCAAAAGTTAGCAGTAATTCTCTTATGTTATTTGTAGCTTCCTGAAGGTGCGAACTGTAGATAAGTTTCTCTAGTGGATGACCTAATAAGAGTTTTTGCACCATATTGATTTCTATTTTGGAGTTCACGTGGGTTTGTAAAAACCGTACCTCTTTCCTTTATGCTATTTGAATACCTTTTTCTAACTCCCAAAATTTTGCTAGGTTATTAGTAGTTTCCCCACAATAAAAAGATATACATGAATAGGATTGGAATTTTTGTCTTGCCATACCCCTTCAAAGCCTACCTCTCCTAGGTTTCCTCTTGAGGCACCATCAAAACTCAATGCTACAAAGTATTTTTTTCCAAAGGAAAAAGCAGTAACTTTTATTAAAAGAATAATGAAAGTTACACTAGCATATGCCACTAAGGCTCGAGTGCTTTCGCACCCCCCGCAACGTTAGGAGGCTAACGTGCAAAAGAAAAAAGAGAAAAATGTGAAGAGAGGAAAGAGAGAGAAAAAAGAAACAGAACAAAAAATCCGGCAGCAAGTGAGATTCGCGCTTCAAGTTTTTCTCCCCTTTTTCTTTTCGACCTTACGCCACTCTCCTTGAGAGGGTTCGATCGAAGCTATGACTATCTGTGTTTCTGCATTCTGTGGGATGGTTTCTTTGTCTGAGTCTGAAGTATCAGAGTGGTGATGACGTTTGATGCCTCCCATGCTTGGATCCACCCTTGTCATCTCTGTCTTGTCATGCGGACTGGTTCCCTTCTGATTCTCCATTTCTTGTGATATCTCAGTCTTCTCTGCAGGGGTCACTTCCTCCTCTGCTTCTGACTCTTCTTCCTCAGAATCTGGAGGTGAGAATTGCCATCCTTTCTTCTGCTTCCCTTTCTGCTTCTTGTTGGTTTTCTTTGCTTCTGGGCATGTGCTTTGCAGGTGTCCTGTCTGCCTACATAGCCTGCATCTGAAGGCGGTGTTTTCATAATCTAGTACTTGCTGCCAGTTTTGTTGTTTGTAGATCAGCCTTATACTGTCCGGCAACCCTTTACTTAAATCTACTTCCACACAAATACGTGCGAAAGTATAGATCCTGTCATCAATCCTTTCCAGATCTGTTTTAATGTATTTCCCTATACTGTTTCCAATGCCTTCCAAGACTCGATCGTTCCAGAAGTGCAAAGGAAGATTGTATAGTCTGACCCAGACTGGCATTTTGGTTACAGTCATTTTGTTTGGATCAAAATCTGGGAACCATGGGGTCATAAACAGCCCCGAAGTACCCCAGAACCATGGCCCTGTACTGATGACTGTATCTCTGACTTCCTGGGATGTAAATTTTACGATAAAAAACCCCTTAGAACATAGGTGAATCTCACATTCCATGGTCCATCTGGTAAAAATCCAATGGAATAGATCCAAGGGTTTGGGCCAATAGCTGTTAAATCGGCAGATTAGAGCTTGTGTTTCATAGGATTTGACGAAATCGTCAAGCCCTGTAGAATCTAGATTTAAGGCTGGGGTTTGTTCTGCCTGATCTACAATGTATGGCCTGGGTACGTTTCTGCTTGGATCTGAAGATGGCCCTGCGTCTCTGCTGCCCTGAAGAATGTTTTTGTAGGATGCAGTTTTTTTCCCCTTGTCTCCGTTTTGCTGTCCTTGAGGTGGAGCCCCTCCTCTCAATCTGAAGTTTAAAGTAATAATGGATCCTGGCCCAATCTCATAGCTTTCCATCGATCTACAGTCCTGGAGTGACCGCCTACCACTGACCAGGTGTTGAATCTGCACAGGATATCCCATTTCTACCCAGATTTGTTGTTTCAACTGCAGAGAAGTGCTTCCTGCATGGACCCATACTAAACGAGTTTTCCCCTGTGGGGGTTTAATCAGAATCTGAAAACAAAAAGTTTTTACCTGCTCTGGTTGTAGGCAAACTTCCAGATCTGGCCCTGATTTTGCTCGTTTTTCCTTTTGCATGTCAAGATCTGCAGGAGTTCGACCCGATCTATGATTGAAGCCTTCGGGCTGCTGCCTGGGGTCGACTGAATGCTACAAAGTATTATGGAGGAGGTTGGAAGAATATCTCCTCAGTTTGATCTGTACGAGGAACTTTCTGAAGAGAAAAAACTTTATATATCTCCAAGTTTAGTTCTTTTAGGATAATCACTTCTTTTTCTTTCCACAGGGGGCCACAGGAGAGCTTAATCATTGATCTAGCCCTGCAACGTCCATTGTTTTTATATACCAAGAGAATTTTTGAGTGTTCACCGAATTTGTCAATGCATCTGCATTATTCTTTGAAGTGTCCACCATTACCAGTAACACCTTTTTGTCCTCAACCATATCCCTCATAAAGTGATACTGAACATCAATGTGCTTTATCTTTGAATGATAAGTAGGGTTCTTTTCCAAGAAAATTACACTTTGGCTGTCACAGTCTATCCTTATAGCTCGTTGTACTAACCCCATAATTGAACACAGTCTTTGCAACCAAACTGCTTCCTTGCTTCCATGAGTGGCTGCCATGTATTTTGCCTCTGTAGTTCAAAGTGCCACTAGAGATTGTCTCTTACTCATCCAACTAACTACACCTCCAAATAGGTTAAACACATACCCACTTGTAGATATTCTTTGATCCATATCTCTAGCAGAGTTTGCATCAACAAAGCCACAGATGTCCAAAATTTTGTCAAAATCATGGTCTTCCTTGGTAGCACAAACCATAATCACTAGTGCCATGCAAATACCAGAAAATCCTCTTCACTACTATCCAATGCTCCTTCCCTGGTTTTGACATAAACTTGCTTCATACTCCCACTGCATGTGAAATGTCTGGTCTAGCATAGACCACTACATACATCAGGCTACCAACTGCACTTGCATATGGAACATGGGACATGCCCTCTTCCTCTTCTTATGTCTTGGGACATTGTTCAACAGATAAATTTACACCTACAAGAATAGGAACCTTCATTGTTTTACTATTCTGCATATTAAACATCTACAGTATTGTCTCAACATACTTCCTCTGGTTTAACAAGAGCTTCCTCTTTGCCTAATCTTGTTTAATTTCCATGCCTAAAATATAGTTTACAACACCAATATATTTCATGTTGAATTTGGAGGACAATTGGGTCTTCAAATCCTAGATAATTTCTTTGTCATTTCAAACCACCAACATATCATCCATATACATGACCAGATAAATAACATGGTCACCAATTAATTTAAAATACATACAATGATATGATTTGCATCTGGTGAAGCCAAGTCCCCATATAAATGTATCAAATTTCTGATACCACATCCTTGGTGACTGTTTTTATGCATACAAAGACTTTTTTAACTTGCATACCAGTTCTTTCTTACCCTTCACCATAAATCCTTCAGGTTTCTTCATGTAGATATCTTCTTCCAAATCTCCATGAGGAAATGATTTAGTCACTTCCATTTGTTCTATCTCAAAATCAAAAGAAACAGCAATAAATAAGAGTAATATAATAGAAGCTACATTGGAAATAGGAGAAAAAAATTACCAAAATCAATTCCCAACACATGGGAATAACCTTTTGCTACCAACTGAGCTTTTTATTTCTCCACCTTTCCTTCTACATTCATCTTATTTTTGAACACCCATTTTCTTCCAATGGGTTTCCTTCCAGCCGACAACTCCACCAGATCCCAAACCTCATTTTTGTGCAAATATGTCATTTCATCAACCATGGCCTCTTTCCATAGTTTTCCATCCTCTAAATCTAATGCTTCCCTCACAATTCTAGGATCATCATCAGTAATAGATATAGCAAAATTTGAACAGAAAGCAGATGGACTATACCTTTCTGGCTATCTTCTTTCTCGAACTAATCTTCTCATAGCCGGAGTTTGTGGCTCTTCATCTTGTGATTACTCTTCTAGTGTAGAGTCTGATTCTTCCTCCTTTAGCTCAAACACTATCTTCTCAAGTTCATTTGGTAGGAATTCATGTTTAATAACATCTTTCACCTCTCTAAAAACTACATCTCGTCTATACACAACCTTCCTTGTTACTAGGTTCCAAAGCTTATAACCTTTTAAACTATCCTTATACCCAATAAAGATGCACTTTTCAGATTTACTATCCAACTTGGTTCTTTTATCCTTTAGAAATGTACATATGCATCACATCCAAATACCCTCAGATATGATATAAAAGGTTTCTTACCAGTCTGTACCTCTTGTCGAGTATTACCTTCGAATGTTGATGAAGGTGATCTGTTGACCAGGTAACATGCAGTCTCCGCCACCTCTGCCTAGAATTCTTGTCCTAACCTAACACCACTTAGCATGCTTCTTTTCATTTCCATCAACATCTTGTTCATTCTTTTTGCAACTCTATTTTTATCAGGTGTGTATGGAGTAGTCTTATGTCATGTTATACCACACTTCTTACAGAACTCTTCAAATTACTTCCTGCAAAACTCTCCACCGTTATCTGTCCTCAACACCTTTATCTTCTTATCTGTCTGGTTTTCCACCAGAGCCTTAGATTATTTAAACCTATCAAAGACTTCATATTTATTCATGAGGAAATATATCCATGTATTCCTTGAGAATTCATATATAAATGATACATAGTACATAGACTTACCCAGTGATGGAACCGATACAGGTCCAACACACCACTATGCACAAGCTCTAACATTTGTTTCACCCTCTTACCACCAGAGGGGAAAATCACCATAATTTTCTTCCCATATACACAATTTTCACAAAAATAAAACTCCAGAGAGAAATTAGACATACCTTCTACCATACCATTACGATGAAGTATTCAAAGGCCATTCTCTCCAATATGTCCAAGCCTTTGATGCCATAGCATGGTATTTTTTCCAGAGACCACTAGATTTTCTGCTTCATTTTCAGGAGCCACAGAACTGTTGCACCCATCAATATTAGTGCTACCTTGAAGCTTGTACAAAGTTCCAATTCGAACTCCCTGCATCAACACTAGTGCTCCCTAAACCCTCTTATAGGTATCTTTCCCGAACACTATTTTTACACCTGCATCATCTACATTACTTACAGAAATTCAATTTCTCGCCAATGCAGCAACATGAAGAACACCCGGAAGTGTTCTAATCCTTCCACCTTGCAACTTCAACTTGAATTTTCCACAACCAATGGTTCGAGCCTTCCTTTTATCCCCTACGAAGACATTGTTGGAAATAATACTGAGAGGGGGGGGGGGGGGTGAATCAGTATTATCAGATCAATCAAACTTTTCAATTTCATACTCAGAAACATATACGCTACTTCAATTAAGTGAACCCGCGTGTACACGCTACTGTGTCTAATGAAACTCGCGTATATCCAGAGATCTTATAATTCAGTTAGCTTAATCTTCAGTGAATGCATCAGATCATTATTAAGCATATTAACAGTAAACAAGTGCAGAATAACAGAACAGAACATCACACAAGAGCCACACACATGAACACAAAGATATAAGGTGGAAACCCAATGTGGGTGAAAACCACCTGCTGCAAGTCATCTCAATCTTCTTCTTAATAAGAAAATCCTTTTACAATATTTGTACTGGTGCAGTCTTATACCAGTACGGGAGCTACAACCCCCTTTGCTCTTGTACTAGCCGATCCATTTACTAGTACGCAGGCTGCTACCTGCTACAATGCTCCAAAGATCTCCTTTAGCTTTTGTACTAGCTTAGATACTAGTACGTAGGTGCTTGCCTACAATCTTTCTCACCTCCAGGTACCACGTTTCATCAATTTTCAGACTGGATACACTGAATCACAACACATAATCTGTAAGGCCACTTTTCATCCAATTTTCATACTGGACCCATAACTATCATTGAAGCTCAAAACAATCATCAAACTCTGAATCACTGAAACCCTGTTAACAACAGTCACCAGAACACAGAGCAGACACAGAACTCTGTAATAACCATCAGATCCATCTGCAACTTCAAATATTAAGATTTACAATGTATACGCTACTTCGATGAATCAAACCCGCGTGTATACGCGCTTTTATCAAAGACAACACGCGTACAGATCTAAAAATAATTTCTCATAACTTGCAGCTGTACCAGACATCAGTCATACTCATAACACTTATAGAACAATACATGCGTCAGTATGTAGATCTAGAATAAGCATCATAAAGATAGTTCATTTCAAACCATTTGATCCCGATCTCTCCTTAGATCTAGTTCTCCATCAAACAGGTGAGATCTCTCCTTAGCTCAGATCAAGCAATGCATCATCAACCCATAACCCTGCATACTAGATCTAATGCTTCATCAGATTCAAGACATTTCAGATGCACTTGCCTAATGATTTCCTTCCCTTTATATAGCCTTAGGCCTTGTTCAATACCAAGAGCCAAAACCATAGAAATCCAATACCATCAACTTCAAAACTAGGGATCAACACGTCCGCCGAGACGCCAAGGTCCAAAACCACAGGCACAACTTCCAAGGAATAACCGCCATGGACCAAAGGTACTTTTCCACATACACGCGCTTTTGCTGAAGCCAACCAGCGTGTACACGCGACTTGGGCTTAACGAACCTGCGTGTATGAACTTTCTCTTCTTCTTATAGTCTGATCATCAATTCCTTGCTGCTGACCTTCTGTACTATGATTTGTCATCAGTGAGGTTTGCCATCAAGGACAACACTTATCTCATAATGCCAACAGACATCACTACCATCATATTTCTCATACTCGCAGAACCACTCTCTATGGGGAGTGAAGTGAAAGGATGCACATGATTCAATCAACCATGCCTCATGATCTACATGTGTACTTGAAGAAGAAGCCAAGTACACATCCCCACCTTCATCTGAGGTGGTTTTCACCTCTATAGAAGGAGCATCATTACATCCATTTCCTTTCTCAAGAGCTTTAGATTTACAGTCCCTTTTGTAGTGCCCTTCCTTCCCGCATTTCCAGCACACGTTTATAGGTTTTCCTAGAGATTTAGATCTCCCTCTAGATTTAAATCTCCCACTCGAGGACTTATTTTTGTTTATGTTCTGCGACTGTCCTCGTACAAATAAGGCATCACCATTCTGGCCCTCCATATTTTTCTATCTCATATCCTCTGACAGCAAGGATGAGACTATTTCGCGAAACTACAAGGTAGTTTCATTGCTGCCTATTGCAATAACCAGATTATCCCACAAATCTGGTAAAGAAAAAAACAAACTGATGCACTTATATTCATCTGAAATTCTAATATCAACAGATAATAACTGCCTTACCATAGTATTAAATGAATTTAGATGCTCTGTCACCGAGTCTCCATATTTTATCCTCAAGTTCCACAACTTTTTTCGTAGGAATAGTTTATTCACCAGAGACTTAGATTTATACAAATTCCCTAACTTGTCCCATAAAGCCTTCACCAAAACTTCCCCTGTTACATTCAGCAATACTGAATCTGAGACACGCAA
Source organism: Pinus tabuliformis (assembly GCA_031772625.1). Taxonomy (NCBI): domain Eukaryota; kingdom Viridiplantae; phylum Streptophyta; class Pinopsida; order Pinales; family Pinaceae; genus Pinus; species Pinus tabuliformis. Next base: position 503,802,291 of record CM062820.1, read on the forward strand.
TCGTATTTTGCTCTTTTACTTTCGATCCAACATTGCCTAGTCTTCAACTGACATTGTTATTGGTTTAGTACTCGGATCTACCGCGATTCACTAATATTTATCCACCAACAGCTCCTCCATCTTGAGTTTCCACAACTCAAAACTCTGACTATTAAATTTCTCGATCTTTATATTTCCACTGCTCGCCATCTTCTTTCACCACAAGATTCGATCTCATAGATCTCCCACTGAACAAGGTCTACAACAAGCCTGAGCAAAAAATCTCTTACCAACAAAGGCATCCCCTTGAATCCAAAACAACTCTAATACCAAATGTAGGTTTTAACCCCGTACAGAAATTACCTGCATACGAATTCTAAAAAACAGAAAATAAACAATGGCAAGGGCATAAAACGTAAAATAGGTATACATAGAGATTTTCCCTCGATCCCAAAACCAGGACTACCAGCTTGATTTTTCATTATTTTCATTTCAATTTTACAATACATATATATATATACATGTCGAAGCATCCATAACCCCTAATCCATTAACCCTGGATTAGAACATAACTTTAGTTCCCTTGACCGGACCTACAAAATACCATGGACTAAAAACCATCATGCCCAGAAACATTCTCGAAATCCATGCACAAAACCATAGGTACGTCGGCCCACCTAATATAGGGTCTAATTTGTTTTTCCCGGGGTGCTGCCCTAGACCCTGTGTAGGGGGGCTACTACCCCCCTGCATACCCCCAACAGTGTGTGGGATAGTCATGGAAGGAATATAACACAACCCAACACATGGAAACCCTATAGTCACTATTTAGATTCATGGATATAATTTTCCAAACACTTTAGTGGACGTGGGAGTGCCCATAAATATTATAAAACTTGAAACTTGTGGAATCCTTAGAATAACCAGATTTAAATCAACTCCAACCATGTTGGAGCTAGCTAACTATTGAAAATTGGCAACAAGAAATTTCTAAAAATAGAAGTGCTAAAAATAGCACTGCTAAAAATAGTAGTTTGGGCATCAGCACTGGATTGGGCAACAGTGAATGAAAAATGGAAGTGTTAAAAATAGAAGTTCTATTTTTAGCAATTCAAGTTGGATTCCTATTTTAGACAGTCCCTAGTCTAAAATAGGAAGTAAAACTCGAATTTGGTCTTACTAGTAGTTTGAATATTAATTATTTAATTCTCCATGAGTTAATTAGTTAAGGAAAATCAAACTTGAAGTCTTTGTGAGAACATGCAACTATTTCTCCACTAATTGGGGAATGTGTCCTTGATTTTCTCCACTGATTGAGGAATTAAGGATGAGTTCTATATTGAGAGGATCAGTTGACTTAGTTTAACTTAGTCATGTTTAGTTAGATTAATTTAACAAGTTGTTAAATTAATGAGATATAGTTTGTTGATGCTTGCATGCATGTGACAACTATTATTTTCAGATAACTGTGTATTCACTCATGGATAACTGATGCATGTTAGTTCTGTCAGAGACCCAGTTGAGATCAGATGTGGGACAGTGTACTATCAATTGGATGAATATTTTTCCTATAAGGGAAGGTCATCCATGATGAGGATTTATCTCCTTCAAGTTTGTGTAGTTAGATCAGAGGTTAGTGAGTGTGTGAAGAGGCCAATTCACACAGGTGTCAGCACTAGACCCCAAGGAAACTGCACAAGGAAATAGGGGGCTTGGAGGGCAGAGGAGAAGGTTTGTGAGAAGCCTTTGACTATCTATGAGCAGAAGAGGGATTGTACTGAGAGTTGGATAGCTTCCGAGCTAAGGCTTTGTGTAATCCGAACTATATTTTCACTTGTATGATAATAAAGAGATGGGGTTTTAGGCTAGTTCTTTCCCCTCGTTATATCTTCTTTGTTATGTGTGATTGATTCCTTCTTATCAATTATATGTGTTCTTATTAATGTTGCTCATGGTTGATTAAGCTTCCGCTCAATTTTTTATAGAAGTAGATCAAGTGTTTTTCTTTAGTACATTGCATTACCAGGTGATCTATAGTGGGAATTTCTACATGGTATCAGAGCTAGCTGATTTGTAGAAAAAATTCTACATGGTATCAGAGCTAGCTGATTTGTAGAAAAATTCTACAAAATTTCTACACTGACAGATTCATAGTAAAAATAGAAGGGAATTTATATAATGTCATTGTTTCTATAGATTCTTGGGAATGCCTAGTGGATTTTCTGGTCCTCAATCCTGAAAACAAACTAGAAGGAAACCCTTTGATATTAGGCAGACCATCGCTTGCCACTGCAAAAGCATAGATTGGGTGTCAAACCAGAAGTTTGACTATCACTAAAGGACCGACTATGAAGAATTGTATCTTATATTTTACCCTCCCACTAGACCCAGCATGTAGAATAACAATTTTTAGATGTTCCCTGTCTGAATATCAGGAAGGAAATTTAAGCTCTCCTCTTATTGTCGACAAAACTATTATCTTTAAAAGATAGACTGAGGATGATATAATTAACGAGTTTATTAATCAACCTTCCACTATAGGGATCACAAATTATCAAATGATGAAATTTGTGCTTGACAACGAAGCCCAAGGAGATCCACTAAAGGACTTGAACACTGAACATATACCCACAACTGTAGTTCACAATAGCATTCCCATTGAAATTGAGCCTAACAAGACCCTGAATATTAATGCCAATCTTAATGACCTTCAATGTGAAAGGTTGATTCAAATTCTTCAAAAATATAAACAAGATTTTTCCTGGGAATATTCTGATATGAAGGGCATCGATCCACAACTCTACACACATCATATTTATATCGAGAAATATGCTTGAGCTATTCACCAGCCTCAAAGAAAACTAAATCCACATCTCAAGGACATAGTAAAATAAGAACTTCAAAAAATTCTTGATGTTAATTTCATATATCCTATTTGTGATAGTAAGTGGGTTTCACCATTGGTAGTAGTCCCTAAAATGAATGGCAAATGGATAATTTGTGTCGACTATAGAGAACTAAATAAATCTAAACTAAAGGATCATTTTCCCCTTCCATTTGTGGACCAATTTGTTGACACTCTTACTGGAAAGAAATATTTTTCTTTCCTGGATGGGTTCAACGTATATAATCCAATCCATATTTCCCCTTAATACTAAGATAAAACTGTGTTCACCTGTCTGTGGGAACATTTTCATATAGATTCTTACCATTCGGACTATGTAATGCACCAATGACTTTTCAAAGGGAAATTATCGCTATTTTCTCAGATTTATTTAACAAATGAATTAAACTATATATGGATGATTTTACTCCTTATGGTAATGATTTTGAACAATCCTTACATAATCTTGAGAGGGTTCTTGCATGATGCATCGCTACCAGGTTGTGCCTCTGCCATGAAAAATGTAATATGATGGTGTCAAAGGGAATAGTTCTAGTACATTTTATTTTTGCTATAGGCATTCAGGTAGACCCAACTAAGATCGATGTAATTATTAAAATCCCTATCTCTTGAATGGAGATAGAGGTACGTAGTTTCCTTGGTTATGCTGGTTATTATCATCGGTTTATAGCAAATTTTTCAAAAATTGTAGCACCACTATATGTATTAACTAGACATGTGGAATTTGAGTGGGCTGATAAATGTGACATTACTTTTACAAATCTAAAAAATTTGGTCTCAACAACTCCTGTGTTGCGAGGACCAAACTGGAATATACCATTCCATATATCCTCAGATGCATCAGATACGATGATAGGAGCAATCCTTGGACAAGAAGAGGATAAAAATCCTTATGCGATTTATTACATCAGCAAAAATCTTATGTCTGTTAAGTTAAACTATACTACAAAAAAAAAAAAAAAAAAAAAAAAATTCCTATTGTTTATGCCATAAATAATTTTTTCCATTAGAAACAAGATATCTAGTTTTTCTGTATATTGATCATTCTATCATTCATTATTTAGCTAACAACCCTGTTACTAATGGTAGAATAACTCGTTGGTTACTGTTATTTTAGGAGTTTGACATTACTATAAAGGATCACCCAGGAAAAGAGAACCTTTTTGTAGAATTCTTATCAAGAGCTCTAGCTGCAGTCGATTCTTCCCCAGTTGAGGACTAATTCCTAGATGAACATTTGTTTGTTCTAACAATAAAAAAAACCTGGTACAATGATGTTGCAAATTATTTGGAAGGTAGGAAATTACCATCACACATGTCATCCCTGGAAAATATTCTTATCATTCAACATAATTCACACTTTTCATGGATGGATGGTTACCTTTTTCATATAGGGGTTGATCTTCAAATTCGAAGATGTGTGAGAGAAGATGAAATTTATCATATCCTTAGGGCTTTTCATGATGAGCCATGTGGAGGTCATTTCGTTGATCATAGAACTAGATGCAAGGTATTAGATATGGGCTATTTTTGCCCACAATATTTAAAGATGAAAAGAAATATGTCTAAAGTTGTGATAACTGCTAAAGGATGGGTCATCCCATTCAAGATGACAAAATTCCCCTCCAACCAGAAATTGTATTCAACCCATTTGAAAGATGGGCAATGGAATTTGTAGGTCCCTTTAATCCACCTTCAAATTAGAAAACATATATTCTAGTTTGTACATATTACATGACTAAATGGGTCGAAGCCATAGCACTCCCAATAGACGCAGAAGAAGCAGTCATCAATTATTTGTTCAAACTATTTCTTCGATATGGGATGCCTCGGGATCTTGTAAGAGATGGTGGATCATAGTTCATTGCTCATAAAATTTCAACCACGCTTCAAAATTACCATATTAAACACAAAATAACTTCTCCTTACCATCAACAAGTGAATAGGTAAGTGGAAAGCACCAATAAATCCTTAAAGGTGATTTTAACTAAAAACAATATCTATAAACCACCGAGATTGGGCTGCCAAGCTTTTGGAAGCCTTATGGGCTTATCAGACAGCCTAGTGCAATACCACTAGCTATTCACCTTATCAGCTCTTTTTTGGTAAGGAACCCATTTTTCGGATTGAGGTTTAATTTAAGACTCTCAGAACTACCATGGAAGTCATATTGGATCTTACAGAAGCACATAAATAACACTTACAACAACTCAATGAACTTGATCAAATGCATGTTCTTGCTTTACGACGTACTACCATAGTCCAAAAATAGAGAGATAAAAGGCACAATCGGTTGATTAAAAATAAAATACTTTCAGAAAGGTCATTAGGCCTTTTTATGTGACTCTAGATTCGAAGACTTTCCAAGAAAACCTCAAATAATGTTGCTCGACCCTTACGAAATTACTGAGGTTTATGACAATGGAAGGATATGCCTTACCACAATTGATAATTATTGTATTTCGTTCCTTGCCAGTGGGCATCGTCTCCATCTATACCACCAAAAACTTACTCAAGGATCTCTCCTTCACGAAATTCATAATGAAGTCAATTTGCAAGTTGTAGCTAACTGGGGAAATTTCCCCGCAACCATAACTAGGTAAATTTTTCATTAAAACCTTTTTTTACTTTGTACATAATGTAATTAATTTTTTTTGTTTTTTATTATGAATATGGAAAAATCTTTGATATTTTAATCATAGTTGTTGTTTCCTTTGTTACAGTTTATGTGTCAGTCATTGTGTCCTTAGTTACAGTTGTTGTTTCTTTAGTCTAAATTGTTATTTCCTTTATCACAGTTGTTGTTTCCTTAGTATCAATTATTGTTTCCTTTACCACAGTTGTCATTTCCTTAGTTAAAACTATTGTTTCTTTAATTACATTCGTTATTTCCTTCATCTTAGCCATTATTTCCTTAGTCACAGTGTTGTTTCCTTAACCACAGTCGTTGTTTCTTCACAGGCGATTATTATTTCCACTAGCTTATTAATGTTTTTATTTCTTTAGGGTAAGGAAAAAAAATTAGCCTTCCTTTCATATGGTGATGGAAAACTAACTTGTTTAATGGTTTTCATTGGAGAATTCTTTATGAGAAATCATTATCAGAATTATGAAATTTCCATGACTTTCAATCCATTTTAGTATTGTAGAAAATCCATAAAATTACTCATGATGCATTCCTCGCATCACCACATAAGGAGCATTTGTTCAACCCAATATTTAAAGAATAAACAATCATAAGTTTTGAGGAAAACATTATCAAGTTAAAAAAAGTAATTATTATAATACTTTTTATACCATCCCTAGATCTTAAGGAGTTGGCATGCCACCGCATTTACTAAGTAATCTACTAGAATCAATAAAAATCACAATTTAACAAAGGATAGGAGGATTGATCACGATTTGTCCTACCATGATCATAGGATCTAATGGAGTGACATTACCACTTCTGGTTACCAAGCCAGGGTAATGGCCTTTGGCCTCGCGGTCAAAGGACAAGAGGTCTCATCACAAGCTGGCTTGTTGACCTCATTAGCTCTAGTGAATGACATTATTATCAACTAGTTACCATGCTAGAATAATGGCCCTCTGTAAATGATATATATATATATATATATAGACCTGTAGTAGAGTAGTACCTACCTATATCTGATAGCTTAAAGAGACCTGATGCTTAAGGAAAATAGGTAATACATAGATCGAAATTACTACAGATCAACTACAGGAAAGGACGGATGCCGACAGACCGATTGAAAGAAAGAACGGACAGCTCTACCGATTGAGACAGCTACCGGGCAGGAGAGCTAGATTGAATAAAAGATTTCCTGTACGTATTGGAATGGTATTCGCCTTTTCTTGCATCTGTTTCCAATGCCTAAAATCCTGCTGAAGCAATTGTTTCAGAATAAGCTTCTCTTGATTTAGCACCTACAGGAATACTTACCGAAGCCACTATGCATGCAAGCGTTACCAGTTGCCCCTTACCTTCAGACAGAAGAAAGAAGACCTATTGCAAGAGAAAAAGAAGAGCAGGCAGGAAGAAATAGATTGAAAGAACGGGAATCAAATTGATTTGATTACATGCCACGATAGCAGTAAGAATGAAGTACTATATTAGAGGAGACTCATGTCCTAAACTCTAGGCTAATGCATTCACTTAGCTTAGTAGCCTAGCTCTTTCAGGGGGAGCTAAAGAAAGAGATCGAACGCAAGGACTGTGCCCATGCTACAGGGAAGAAGCAGGGGGCGTTTATGTCTTCAACATAGAAGACAGATACGATCCTTACCCTAGCAGTGAGAAAGAAAGGTCTGAAGTAGAGCCGGAGAGTGAATAGACATGAAAGGAACTTCGTGAATAGACCAGTAAGGATGATGTCGTCGTCCACATAGACAAGCAGAATCAAAATATGGCTATTTCTGCTTCGTCGAGTGAAAGAGAGGGAAGGGACTCCTTTCTTTTTTGATTGGATGATGGAACCTTCCTTCTCGCAGTCAGCTATGTAAACTCAGGCAGCAAAGGTTCGAACAGGATGGAGGTTAGTCTTCCTCCTCTCTTTAGGGTGGGGCGGCGGGAATAGCTCTTGACGCATCAGCATGGATTGACCAGAGACTGGGAGTAGTCGTCATGTTTGCCTATAGTAGTCATCCAGCCAGCAAGGAAAAGACCACTTAGCGTAGTGGAATAGGAATAGGAAAGAGAGCGTCGAGCACAGCTTTCGCAGCAATCCTTTTTCTTTTGTTGGGAGACTGAAAAAGGGAACTTTCCTAGTTCGATAGACCATTCCGTCATCTGAGCTCTCGTAAAACGTACACATGTATCAATCACACACCCCGCGATCCGCTATTTGTAAAAACTCATTTGGCCACGATCACCTGCCTGCAGAGCCGGGCCAAAGGCCGTATATCCGGAAGGAATAAATATCCATCAAAACGAGTAAGAACTATCAGGTAAGGTAGGTAGATCATTCGGGTGGAGGTACTACCAAGACATGGCTGAAGCATGGGCATCGAGGCTAGAAAACCTACCTTTTTTAACCAACGCAGGAATAGCTCTCCTTGCGATTGAGGCAACCGAACCGCCCTCATCTGACGAATCTCTTGGGGAGGCCTCTTCAGAGGTAGTGAAACCCTCACCATATGAATAGTGAGTGACTTCGTCCCTTTATTTCAGCGAGGCAAGAGAGGCAATGATAATTTTTTTAGGACCACATACCCTATTTGATTGAGACCCCGAGGGAGAAGCGAAAGCTGGATCGACTCTAAAGTAGAGTAATTGTACTTGCCTTTTTCTTAGAGTGGATTGAGGAAGAAGTGGAACTCCGATGAGAACGTAGTCTTGTTGCATCCCCTGAAGGAGAAGAGGCTAACCTATCCTTAAAAGAAGATGGATCATCTGGAGTTAGATCAGCTGGAGTAGCTACTTACCTTACTGGTGTCCGAAGAAGTCTGTTGGTACAGATGTCATATGAGATGTGAAAGCGATTTCCGACTGAAAGACTACTAGTTGACTAAGAAGTAGAGCCGACTGTAACATCCGACCAGAGAGGTCAGTCAGTGCTGGGGAAGCAAAGAATGGAATGTTTGTTCTGTAACAAGCTTGATTTGATTATTCTTTTTCAAGAGCAAGCCATAAGGACTCTGTAGATCGCGAGAATGCATGTTCTGATGCTTGCATGGGTGAGACTCATCTGCTTCCTTAAAAGTAAGTTTCACAGAAGGGAGGTTAGCGAGATGCCTTATCTGAGGAAATAAAAGTGACCATGAAAAGGAGTTGAAACCTGAGACCAAAGGAGTGTACGTTACTTAAGGAAGTGTACTTAACGAGGGGCTGTTGAGTAAGGGAGGGGTCGGTATACTAATAGTTGTCTTTGTCTCTACCCTAGCTAGAAGAAAGAAAGGGTATGCCTGCGCATAGAAGACCTAAAAGCCTAAGCCTAATTCGGATCAGCCTATGAAAAGTAGTTCCCCGTGGAAAGCGAGAGAGCTGTTTGTTGATGGAAGAGGAATCACCGGGTTGTTCGGTTCAATGGTTGGGAAACTAAGCTCCTTAGAAAGGATTGACCGAGAAGGCCTTTTGTTTGCTTTTCCTGTTTGCTACCTAATAAGCAATTGACTCTTTGTTTGCAATGAAGTTCCCAAGGAACGTGAAAGTGGGAACTTCTGTCTTTAATAGCGGTCATTGCAGGCAGCAGTGGAAGGGGGAATCAAGGAAGGAACGAGAAACCTAGAAAACTCCGGATGTGAGGAGCTTAAGCCTCTTCCTATCGGTCGAGTGAAGATGACTGAGAAGACGCATCTCCTCCGGCTACTAACTATGGGCTCCTAACTCAACTCGAAACCCCCTTACCCCTCCTATAGCTCTTAGGAAAGGACCGGTCAAAGGAATTCCAGCAAGAAAGGGCCTTACTATAGATAGTCTAACGCGCCTTATCTTATTAGTAAAGCAACGTGGCATAAAAAAGTAAGAATTGATAAATAACACATAAATCGGTACAACCATATGAAATGAATGAGCGTTCCTGACGTACTGGGGTTCACCACTCTTCTGACTAAATGGGCTATTTGCGATTGAAAAGATTTATTTGTAATTGACCTCTGAAGAAAATCTATAACGAAAACAATAAAGCAAGAGACTTACTTCCCTTGCTTGGGCAAGCAGGAAGTTCTCTCGTCGATATATATATATATATATATATATATATATATATATATATATATATATATATATATATATATATATATATATATATATATAATTTGAAAATTCCTTAGTAAATGGGACAATGGCATCTCAAAGGGTTAAAAATGCAACCTTGTAAAGGCTATGGAAGCCTGCTGGCAGCAGAGGCCATGTCTATGGTATTGAAGTAAAACAAAAAATTACAGTGTATCATGTCTATTTTGTTACTTCATAATTAATAAGGAAATGTCATTAAATTTATTATGGATGTCTATAAAATCCTCCCAAAAAGCGGTGATTTTTTGTTGTCCATGAGTTCTTCATCATAATTCTACATACTAGGAATTTTTTTTTTTTTTTTGGAAATACAACACTCTAAATTAATATCCTTTATTCTCTCTAATGATGTACTTGGCACAACTATTGTTTCCATCCATATATTCTTTGTATAAATATTTGAACCCTCTTGACCATCTACCAGAAGAAAACTTGACTCAAGATTTCGTCAATATAGAAGAGATGCACCAAGAAACCCATAGAGAAAAAATAGTTCAAAATTTATCAGCTTCAAAAAGGATAGAGCAGGAAATGAAAATAGCTCAATCATTAGAAGGGCTAGAGAGTTTACTGGAAACTTCAAATTTCGGAGAGGTCATGACCAATTCAGTACAAGACCTAGTAGCTCATTAGGTAAATCCTCTTGACTAGAAAGCTTCATCCAATTCACGAGTTGCAACCTCTCCTATTAAATTTCCATCTATTGTTATTCTGGAATCAGATAATGACCCTGAGGTTGTTCCTTCTCAAGAGTGTTCTGGGGACTCCATTTCTACTATAATGGATCCCTCCTCTTTGGAGGGCATGACTCCATAGACTTTTGAAGATTTGATTAATGAAGGACAAGAAGATGGAACTAGATTTTCAGCTGAACCTCAGACTAACTTTCCTGATGAGGACTTTCTGAAGTCTAGAACTAATGAGAAGGCAAGGGAAGTTGATAATTCATTGATTGATCCATTGACATTCGAACCTACTCTTGAAATTGTTGCCGAAAAGACCAAGATAGTAATTTTTGTTGCTTCTCCTTCTATTTCGGTAGCCTTGGTTAGTAGTTTTGATCAGAAGACCACAAATACCATATTTGTGAAGAATAAGGGAAAATGAAAATTTCATGAGGAGATTGATAAATTGAAAAAATAAAAAAAGAAACTCTAAAAGAAGGTACAACAACTAAAAAATTGGGTGCATTGCAATAAGCATTTTCATAAAGGTCATGAGAAGAGACCTAGAAGAAAGATAAAAACTCAGGAAAAGGAAGCCTATACGGATTTCATATCTGTATTTAATAAAGCAAGAACCCATACAGATTTTGTTCTTGTTTCTACCGAAGTAGGAACTTAGACTGACTTTGAGGTACAACTGATTCATGTTCCTCCTAGCCTTTTTCAAGTAGGAACTCAAACAAACTCACCATTTACCTTTTATGACAGAGGAGTACAAACATAGGATGTGCTGCCCTATACTCCCTCGATTATAGAATCCATTAGGGGAATTTTGAGGTCTAAAATGGGCCTCCTCAGGAAATTATAAAATAATAGTGGAAATAATAAAATAATATTTGATTACATCATCAAATTTTAGAGGGAAAAAGAAAAAGCTTTTTTTTTCAACTCGTAATCTCAACTTATCTCTCAATGGGTTTACTCAAATTTTGAGCGGAAACATTCGTTGGATGCAAAATTTTATTCCTCATCTAAGGAGTACCCATGTTGCATACTTTCGATGGACCTTGCTACATGAAAAATGAGAAATACATGAAAAAATGTGATTGCAATCATGTTTTTCATGTATTGAGAAAGTAGGGTCCATCAAAGGTATGCAACATGGGTACTCCTTGGATGAGGAATTAAATATTTCATCCAATGAGTACTCTTGCTCAAAATTTGAGTAAAACCTTAAGGAGATAAGTTGAAAATAAGAGTTGAAAAAGTAGTTTTATTATTTTATTATTTTTTAATCTTTTACTTTTTACTCCAAAAATGGTGAATCATACCCCATGGTTGAAATCATCGTCTTGAATCCTATTGGTTTCTTATAAAGTTTATTTTCGTTGTAAAATTTTCTTAGGAGTCCCATTTTGGACCTCAAAATTCACCTAATGAACCATTAAAGTCGTGCACAAAACTATGGTGAAACAACAGGAGACCATAACAATATATCAGGGGGAAGTGGTACCTTGGAGGGAACATCGGGAGTTACTCCAACGATTCATAGCATTGAAAATAATAAAAGATGATACTTGTACACAATTGAGGGCATATAAGAAGAAAGCACAAAAATTAAAGGGTTGCCTTCAAAAGGCTACAGAACAAACAGAGGAAAACTGCACCATATATTCAAATGTCTTGGCATGCAGGTTCCCAGCTCAGAATTATTCATTGTATTTACTTGTGTGATATCTATTGCTAAAAGTTAAAGCTATTCAATCTTGACAACCATATGAGTTTATAAATGTACTAGATTTCATTTCTACTTTCCACAAATAGGATGAGTATACACAATATCTTCTATGTGAATTATATATGCATAATTTATTTTTAGAAGAGAATGTGGAAGAAATATTGTCCCTTTTATTGGAGACATTCAATTTCAGGCCTTCATATCATTTTCCAGACATCAAGTGAAATGGGAAAAATCTTATCACACCTTCCATAGGAGAGAACATGTTATTGATGTTTGGGCCAAAGGGGAGCCTAATAACCCCTTTTGTACACAAATTCGATATGGTATATTCATATAAAAACTTTGTGTTGCTTTTGTGCTTGCATAGATCCATTATGATGTCGTGCATCCAAGGATGTAAATATCTAGAAGATATCAGGGATGAGGCTCTTCGTGGAGATAAATTAAGATGGCAGACATGACCTAATGAACTTAAGAATAGAGAGCCCTTTGGCTATCACAATTTCTAGTATTGCATGACCATAGTAGAGGACTATGTTCACTTGGTATTGGATATATGTATCAATTGGATAGGATGTAGGTACATATGTTCCATGATATGGTGCCATCAATCTTTTTATAAATCTAATTCTGACTTATCAAACACATGTAAGTATGTGGCTTTTGAAGAACTCTGAAGTAGGAATGGATTTAGGAATAGAGGAGGGGAAGCTTATGAATCTTACTCCTTGACTTCCTTACATGTTAATCATTTGTTTGCATGAGTTCATGCAAAAAGGTTAGTTGGGGGGTGATGTTGGGCCTCATAATTGTCATAAATTCCTTTCCTTATTTCTTAGCGTTCATATTATTTTCTAAGTAATTTTTGTAAATAGGCCATGATAACTTATGTAGTATGGATTCTAGTAGTTTTTTATATGTATTTATTATTTTATTATTTTCATGAACGGATTTGACCAATAAAGTGTTATTTACTTACGAATGAATTCTTATTTTGGACAGGAATTTGTTGATGCATTGGCATTTGATGTTTCTTCTTGGAATGATCGTAGGAGATCGGATAGCCTCAGACTGTTATACTCCATTTGGAGAAAATTAGTTAAATAAAATCTTCCGACCTGATCCTCCAGATGTATTAAGGTCTTTGTAGCTTAAATGAGCATCATGAGAATCTTTAGATTCTCAAGATCACTCATTATTAGAAATAGATTTTTTGTCCTTATCTTTTATCGACATAATATAAAAACTCGCATTAAGCCTTAAAAGGGGTTGTTCAATTTGTAATATTGTTTTTGACATAAGCTCAACCTTGCGAAGACATTATTTGTAATTGGTTCTATGTAATTGAGTGAAAGTGTTTACTACTCAAGGCTAATCTGCTGTGTTGATTATTTTAGTAAGGTAGTTTGACTCAGGTGATTTGGGTCTGATCATTGATGCAACAGTGTCTTCACTTGTATCATTACATGAGTGTTTGATTCTCTTGTTTCAACTATTTCTCTTTGCGTAATTGTTCTTAATTTATCATTATTTTGTTATTAAATTTAATGCTATGTTTTGAATCATATTTATCAAAATCATTATAGAATAGATTTTTTGTAGTTATTTTGTTAAAAGCATTGTCATTTCTTACCATTTCCTATAGATTATCATAGATCGTTATCTTTCATACTTAATCTCTTTTCATATTACAATCTTATATTACTATTTTTCTACTCTATAGTTAATGTTCCCTAAGAAACAACTTGATCTCAGTAGGTTTTCTTTTGTTGTTTCCTTAGAAGCATTTAGAATTTAATTTTTTGAATGGTTTGATATAATTAGAAATTTCATTCTGAGTTGATTTATTTGATATTGCATCTTTTCTTCTCAATAGGATGGCAATAACTTGTCATACCAACATTTTTCTTGCATAAACTATGTCTATAACCTTGAAATAGAAAAACGAAACCTAAAGTTTATAAGTTAATGTGTACTAGTTAGTTGGTCGTTTTAGGAACAATTAATTGTCTCAATATCTAGTAAATAAATTATTTGGTTACAAAGGTTTGTGGATGAATTGGGCAAGAAGATGGAGATGGGCGGGTTATACAGTGACATCCAGAGTTCCATTCATTGTGCAAAGAACTAAACATTTCATTCCAAGACTAAATATATAGATCTCAATTACCATTTCATATGGTTACTGTTGGAAGATGGAAAATTGAAGTTGGAAAAGATCCACACTAGACAGAATCCTGCAGATATGTTAACAAAGTTAGTAACCAGGGATAAACTAAAATTCTACTTAGTTTCAATAGGTCTTCAAATATGATGGTCAAGATGAGAAATAACCAATTCCAAAGTGGAACCATTGTCCAATGAGTGAAGAAGTCGTGGAGTTTATATAATCATTCTCCCAGTGGGTGATTGTTGGGTTTGGTGCCTAATTATCTTCATGATTATTCCAAGTTTTTTTGTTTCAGCCATGTTGGATCCTTGTTCGTAGTGGGGCAGCAATGCTTCCCATTTAATTGCCAACATGGGGGTCCAAGGGTGGCGATGATGGTTTTATGTGCCCCCCCCCTTGGCGGGGGTTGGGGAGCAGCACCCCCGAAGCTAAAAGTAGGTGAAAAATTGCCTTGTAAAATATTGTAATTCGTAGTCAATATGGCCCATTCATTAAGAAAATGATTTGATAGTAGAAATGTTAATTTAGGGTTTTTTTCTGTAGAAGGGAACCCTCGGTTTTTATAATGGAATTGTATTATGGTTATGTATTAGTATTTTGAGCAAGAAAGAGAGAGGGGATTGTGTGAGAGTGAACAGGAAATTACAATCGATCTATTGTAGGGCGTATCTCTTTAATTTGATGGATAATATAAAAGGAAGGATTGGCTATTTCTATGTGGATGTAGAGTTAATTGGGTGAACCAGTAATATTTGTGTCTCTATTGTTTTATGCATTTCTTTTTTTGTGTTTATGCAATATTTTATGTGTTTCATTGCTCCATTAATTCATTTCTAACACTTTTAGCTAAGTATTTACGATATTAAGTGTCATACCAGGCATGTGAACAAGCTTATAAGTATAGAAAAGGTTTTTAATTTTGAGGATTGTCCCCTTAGTTTAGGGTTTGATTTATAATTTTGGTGATTGGGGGCATTTAGCCCTATCTCCTAATTACATGGTCCAACAAGAGTTGTGTCTAAGGTATTAGTTGTGGAGGGGGATTAAGCATCGATTCCATTCAGTATAACATCCTTAAGCCTCTCTAAAGTCTTCCTTAGTTCTTTAGTGGCTCAATGTTTGGGGACCAAGGATGTATTTATTTGTAGCAAGGTTGAGGTCTAATGAAGGGCCTAATGACCTGGTGCCTAGTTACTAATATATAATTTGATATTATTTGTTATTTATATCAATCAATGTCCATCAATTAGACCAACTCAGGATTTTGGAGAACTTCCTCAATCCTCCTAGTGGCTCAGTGGTTTTTCAACTGAACCAAAAAGGAGAAAGATTTGGATTTTGTTAAAAGTTATAGATGAAACTAGTGGGATATGTCAAGTAATGAGACCAGGGATCTGGAGTTTATCAAGGTCCATATATCTAAGCATCTGAAATTTCCTATAAAAAGGTTTTATTGAAAAAAATATATCAAGTTTTTATTATAGAAAACCACATGGAAGTCTCATGGAATCCACATTAGCATTCCTAGACCCTATGGGTAGGCAAGTGTTGACATGGAAGGATGGTGTGTCATGATAATGTGGCACAAGGGGCAGGTTTTAAGATGGTGGCATGCTAATATGATGCTAACATGGCATGTTGGCATGGTGAGGTGGAATAACATGGTAGTCCAAAGAAGTTGATGCAGTAGTAAATATGTGACCAATCATGGCAAGTGACATGTAATCAAAAAATATAAAGACTTAGAGTCTTATAAAATGATCCCTTTTGGGTTTTTATAGATCCAAACAAATATGTACAATATAAAAGACTTATATATTTAATTAAGCATGGGTTTGATCATGTGGACCCAGTCTAACATGGCAGTTGTTAATGAGTATTGGAGTGATGCAATGGTGTTGTGGAGGATGGGTGAAAACCAAGGTAGGCTTGACATGAATGGAAGAAAATTCCATATAGAAAAAGATCCAAGGATATAGAAATATCTTAACAGGCGACTTTTGCACTTTCCTATATCTAGATTATCTAGATGGTCAACTTGTTGATCATGGCAAGAAAAAGGGAAAATCTCAAATCTATATGCATCTATAAGTTCTAAAATCCTAGATAAATTTTTAAGTTTAGAGATTTGGTAAATCACTATATTAGGGATTTTTGGAAATCCCAAATCTTGACATGATCCTTTGGTTGGTATGCCCCTTCGAGGATGTGGTCCTATAGAACTGACACATGTCAACCACATGAAGATGAGGGTACACAAGGGTAAAAGGACTACCACATTGCTACCATTTGGTAATAGTATGGATGCCAATGTGGTGCTTGCAGGGGGGATCTTCAAATGAGAATAAAATTTTGTCCATATCTTAGATTTTGATGAAATTTATATCATTGGAAATCTCACACTAAGAAAGAGACAACGATGATCTTAAAAATGATTTTAAGATGGTTGAAGGTTCAATATTTTTTATAACTCCATCTCCATAAAGTAAAATTGTAATTCAATTATAAACATTGTTCCATTAAAAATTCCTTAAGGTGGCTAGTGTCATTACATCATGGTAGTGGCGACTTAAACTTCATGGTGAAATTAATGCAAGAGTATGATCATTCTCATTAACCTTGTCAAGGTCTTGATTGATCATTGTGAAATGATATACATGATAATAGATTGTTAGAGTGGAACGAGAGACTATTCCTAAAACATGATACATTACATTCTCTGAAGGGTACTATACAATTGTTGTTTCTTCACAAACTATCATTCTACAAAATGAAGGTAGAAATGTTTTTCATTCCCCATTTGTAGTTGAAATCAAGATATATACGAATCATAAATGCTCTCACCAATGATTTTTTTCATCTCCTAATGCATGTCATTTATCCAATAAAATATGCATTGAATCTAAAAACTGTGAATCTCTCCTTAAATATGGGGTTTCAATTTCAATGTAAGGGCATGGACTTCCTCATAACCTTTCCTTGTAAATATGAGGAAATCCTTTTATTTTTTTCTGCTAGTTTCAATGTCCTTTCTCCACTTAAATATATAAGAGTATTTTTGGCCTTTAATTTTCCATTTAGTTTGGAATTTTCCCAAAATTTCCTTAGCTCATTCATGGGTTTCCTCCCTTTGTGTTTCCCACCTAGTGTTGCTTGTTTGGATGGGTTCTAATTTTCTATCCTAAGACCTGTAGGGTAAGTGTTTCCAATTGGAATAGGAAAAATATATCTTACTGATTGAGCACTCTCATGACATAAGGTGAGTAAATGTAAGAGTGAGAGAATGACCTATAGTTGATGTTGGTTACTTCAAGAATGATTTGTCTCAAGTAGTTCAATTAGGTATGAACACTCCCTATTGACTCATGTGAGAGCAATTAGGTTTCGCACACATCCCCCTATTTAGATCTTTTACTTTTATAAAAAATAAGATATTTCATTGCACTAGCTTTCACCTAGATCGAGGATTATCATCATTATTCTAACCATTCAAATGTTTGGGGTATCGTTTAATGCATTGGGAAACTCATCGAGATCTGTTAAGTATGAAGAGGATAGATGAAATTGTATCTAATGATATGTTAGGATAATGTCATGATATGTATGAAATGGAATGCAAGAACAATGCATGTTGAAGACACATGTCATGTCAACATGGAAGGGGATTAGGAGGAATATTGGTGGCATGCTTAGCTAGACACAACATCATTTGAAGGAAGGGAGCAGTGAAATCCATTTTCCACTTGTCTTGGACATGTGTTGAATGATAAAGGAGTCAAAGAGTAGGGAAGCAAAG
The DNA here is from genome assembly GCA_031772625.1 of Pinus tabuliformis. Taxonomy (NCBI): domain Eukaryota; kingdom Viridiplantae; phylum Streptophyta; class Pinopsida; order Pinales; family Pinaceae; genus Pinus; species Pinus tabuliformis. The sequence goes on from CM062820.1 coordinate 503,820,283, forward strand.
AGGCCATCATCCCACAAAAATTCTATAATAACAAAATCCCGCTGGCCATTCATATGGAAAATTACTGGAAAATTAATGTATTATTCTGTCAAGGAAAAATCAATATAACCCAAAGGGAAGAGGTTAAGAGAAAGAACCAAGCATCATGCCATGTGGAAAATATATGTGTTGTGTGGTCATAAATTCAAGGTGTTTAGTAGTTAAGGTAAGGAGATTGGAAAAGAAAAGGCTCTATAGAATAGGCCTGATGAGGGATTCCCCCACTATCATGATATGTATGGCGACACACATTATAATATTGATGAGTAGGAGAGCATGTATCAAGGAAAAAAGATGAAGTTGATTGTTCAATGAACCTAATAATGGAATAAAACTAGCCTACACATGTACAACTAGAAAAGAGTTAGTGTGGTGGTTCATAAAGGGGAAATATGATCAGAGTATTAGTGATCCCCCCAATAACAAAAGCCTATTGCCCTTATACATAGATGACCAATGGGAAGGAAAGCTTTTATATAAAAATATTATCAATGACTCATGTTGATTTGTTATTGAACAACTAGAAACCAAGGCTAAGACAAAAACATGTCCAAACAATGGTCAAGGGGAAAATAATAAACAATAAAAAACTAATCATTATTACTTAACCCAAGAATTCCAAAAGGTGAGGAGTAATTAAAAGGTACCCAAGAAAATTGGGGTTGTTGAACAATTTTATGGCATATATTAAGGCTTCAACACACGAGAAATGCATTTTCAACCCAAATGCACATCACAATTATTTATTGTGTTTTTGGCATGCCCAAGTAGTCATTAATGGACTTTTGCACCAAAAAATCCTTGCTCCATATCTATGTTCAAATTAGCAACCATGCAGAGAATTCTCTCAAATGAAATAAGTGTGTTGTGCCTCTTGCTAACCAAGAGGAACATAATTACTCTGAAATAATTGTTCATCCCTAACAACTGGAAAAACCCTAAAGAGATAAAATTGCAAGCACTGAATGATGTTGGAAATATGTCATTCTCATTCACATGTCTTCATTAATGTTTGTCTAGCTATGATTCTTTATGTTTTGATTTTATGAGAAAATTCATGTCATTCTTTCACTTCTCACAAAGTTAAAATGTCATTGCTTGGATTCTTATGTGGAAGTTCAATTGCGAGAGGAAAGATAAATAACGAGGTAACCCAATGTTTCTTTTTTATGGGTAATATATAGGTTTCTTCATTTATTATGAGTTAGGTTGTTGTAGTTGGTTTAGTTTGAATTTTTCATAAAACTGCCTATCAATGTTTATTTTCCTAGATTTCACCAATGAATGCAACATGAATATTGGATTAACTTTCTCATGGCTTATATTTCTATTTTAATAGATTTGTATGTAACAAATTTTTAGGTACCTTAGCAGGGGGTTTGAAAGTCAAATGGGTTTTCATGTTCTAGTACACAGAAGTTATTTAGCCATCTTGTTACTTTGTGAATGAGGCATTGAATCCTTTCTCAACCATGTTGTTGTGAGGATATTTGTTTGATAAGAAAAGGAAAGGCTTGGTCATAAGGATTCATAAGCTTCCTTACTCATAATATATAAACTTTTCATCTCTTGTTCCCCAATTTTAAAGGTTTAACAAAGTTACTAAGTTAATGGGAACTGTACCGAGTTTTCACTCTTTAGAGGTTGCAAAAAATCATCTGATTTTGAAAAGCCTTGATCCAGAATACACTTTTTTAGCATATTTGTGACACTTTAAATTTTCTTATGTATTAAGTATGCACATTTTTTTAAAATGTCAGTCATTTTCATGCCAATTTTGAAAAGTATTGATGCAACATCGACCCTCTTTTTTTGGCTTATTTTTAACACTTTAAATTTTCTCATATATTAAGTATGGATTAAAAAAAAAAGTTGGTGATTTTCATTCAGATTTTGAAATGGATTCATGCAACATCAACCTTTTTATGAGGCGACATATTTTTGACATTTTAAACCTTTTTATATCTTAAGTATGCACTTTTCTTTTACATGTTGGTTATTTAACCACTTTTCAAGTTGTCTTCTTCTCCTTCTTCTTCTTCTTCTTCTTCCTAAGATACCTACTTTTTAAGGGCTTTTCAAGTTTATGTTTTGTAGTTTTCCTTCCAATATTTTTTTGTAATGATTGCTTTTATTTTTTTGCAAACGTTAAAAAAATAATAAAATTAACATTTTGAAGTTAGGATTTTTTTATATATTTATGTATCGTTAATTAATAATTCAATGCACATGAAATAATTATCACTAAAGAGATGATAATTTTAAACATTTGACAAAAAAAAAATTATTTTGCATAACATTTCAGGACCTTTTTGCTAAAAACGTCACGTCAAATAAAGGATTTTTATGGAAAAAAATTACACCAAAAAAATTTGAAAAAATAACCCTTTGAATAAATTTTATGTCCAGAGATCATAATATTTGCATTTTTTTAAAACTAATGATTCACGTAGAATTTTAAGTAAACATAACAAAAAAAAACAAGTTTTAAAAAATAAATCAAAATAACAAACTAAAACTGATTTGTTTAAAAAAAAATGGAAAAATCATTTAAAATAAATACTTGACGAAAAAAATATCACAAACAAGGAATAAAAAATCAAAACATTTTTTTTTATCAGCAAAGACTAATTCTATTAACTGAAAAGTAAAATAATATTACAAGGAGTTGAGGCTTCGGATAACATCACCCGAGAACACTCAACGCAGCAAAACTGCCCCAGTATAGGGAGAACCTAGGAGAACTAGTTATAGAAAGCTAGAGAACAGATGTAGAAACCAGAGATAGACCAGCATAACATAAGAAGAGACCCAAAAGCAAGACAAAAACTTTCCCTAGCTACCCAGAAGATCTTTATATTGCCACTGCCCGAGAGGAATAACAAAACCATCTGGCTGTAGATGTTGAACCAGAACTACAAACAAAACTCCTGAAGTTGGCCATATGAGACATCAACAAAACCAAAAAAGTTTGGGCAAGCCTAGGTGGCCTTATACAGCCATGTCCTCATTCGGAGGCATCTCCACCACCAGACATGCCATGCCAATCCACATATCTTCGTTTCCTGCCTTCTCGCCCTCTGGGCCTGCCGTGGGGTGATGAGTGGCAATGGAATTACCTTCCTCGTCCATCGGGACAATGGCTTCAGGAGGCAGAGTAACACTGGGAGCAGCACCCTTGTCCAGCATCTTTCCCTTTCAATTCTTTGGGCTTCCCTCTACTGTAAACTGCTCATTGCTCTGAGAAGGCTCAAACGCCACGCGCACCATAGGATGAAGCTGGTTTTCTTCTTCAGAAAGGATAATAGTGATATGAGCGGTGATCATTGGCCTATTGAGATTGCTCTGGAACTTGAAGTGAGTGGTCTGAAATGCGCTGTTCGGAATCGGCCTGCGAGCAGGGCTAAGAGGAGGCGAATCCACCGGAGAGGAGGGGATATTAATAGGAGGCAGGGCAGGATCCTCGGAACAGCCAGCCTTCGAATGCCTTCAACTACCTCAGCATCCCCCGGAGTGACTCCTCAAACACTGGCGTACCATGTTGAGGTGCGGAGGGGGATGCATAGTAAGACTAGGGTCCATGTCAAGAGGGCAATAAAACAGCACAGGGAACCACTTCAGCAGCACAATTCGAACCTCAGGGGCAATTGAAAGCTTACCGCTGATTGCAGAGACTAACCTGCCATCAAGACCCTTAGCATAACAAGACCACAGACAGGAGGGCGGGGTGCAGACAGGAAGCTTGCCTCTGTTAGCAGAGACCAGCTTTCCACCAAGACCCGCAGCAAGCCAGAGCCTGGAGCATGAAGGCTGAACACTAATTGTGGGAAGAATAATCCAGAGCACCATGATTATAACAGCCATAGCTTCACCTTGGACGGAGCGAGCCATTAATACAGAAATCCTACCAAATCTGCCTCTCTTAAGGTTATCCATCTTGCGCCGGATGAAATCCTGGGATGCCACGCTGATCTGCAGCTGGCAGTACCATGCCTGTCCGTCAATCATTAAGAGCATTAGATTTCATTAATTTCACCCGCATCCGGGTAAAAATTCAAAACATTATAAATCAATAAAATCAAAATTTATTATAAAAAAATATTAGAGTAAGAAAATTAAAAAACTGATATGTGTATGTAAAAAATTAAAATAAGATTTAAATTTGAAAGGAAAATAATAATAATAATAATAAACCAATTGAAAAGAAAAAAATAATAAACAAATTAGGAAAAAATAAACATATTAAAATATAAATTAATAAATATATTTATTTAAAAGAAACATTAAAAAATGTTTATAAATATTGAAAAAAAAATTAAAAATATGAAAACTAAATTAAAAACTAAATAAATAAATATATGAACCCCTTGGTAGACCGATTCCCAGAATTAATGACACATTACAAGGTGCCTTACATCGAGTCGTTGATTCCAAGAATTGACCTGTCATCCCCACTAAATGGCCCCTTGCTAGCTAGGAGAGATGTGTGAGTCGATTCCCAAAACCAACCAACCACCCTAGCCTGGCCACCAAGGGGCTATGGGCTAGAGCGATAGAAGTGGCAAGATGCTCTTGATGCCCTGACCTGCGACCCCTTAGCAATTGGGCAAAGGTGGGTGGCATCATCATCATCATCATGATCATCATCTAAATTATTTAATATTTTAAATTATTTGTGCGTGTTTTTTTAATTTTTTTAGTATATATATATAATTATAATTTTTGGTTTTTTTTATAATTTTGTTTTTTGAATTTTCATTGTTTTAAGGGTATTTTTTTGTTTAATACAATTTTCTTATATTTGATTTTCTATTGTTAATTTTTTTTTTGGGCCATTTTTAATTTTAATTTTATCTTATTAATGTTTTAGATTAGTTTTATTATATTATTATTATTATTATTTGGGTTATGATTTAATTAATTTATTTTTTATTCTAAAATTTTTGTTTTATTTTGTTTTTTACTTTTATTATTTGATTTATTTATTTTTGTTGTAGGGTTGTGTCGATCTTCGATTAGCAACTCGACCTCAATATGTGTTAATTGATAGTTGATTTTTCAATTTTAGTTTGCAATGAATCAAGTCCATCTCCATTATGTGTTAATTTGATGGTTGATTTTTAATTTTTGATTGCAATGGGTCAAGCATGCCCCCACTATGTGTCAATTTGATGGTTTATTTTTAAGTTTTCATTGCAATGTGTCAAGTTGTCTTAAGCTAATATTTTAAAAGAACTATATTTTTAACATTTGGTATAATGACTTTTTTATTTAAGTATCTATTTTTAATATTTCATTTAGTCATGATATTTGATATCGAAATATGATGAAAATCTAAAGATTATTATAATCATGATATATTTTTTTAATTCCATGAATGAAAAATGTTTAAACTTTAAAGTTTTTCAGAATCGTGATATTTTATCTTTAACATCATAGCTGAAAATGCCAAAATTTTAACATTTTTTAGAGTCATGATATTTATCTTTAATGCTATGGCTGAAAATTGTTGGAATTTTTAGGTTCTTTTGGAGACCTGATATTTTATCTTCAACTTATTGTTGAAAACTATTGGAATTTTAATGATTTTTGGATTCGTGATATTTTATTTTTATTGGCATTGCTAAAATATGTTGGAATTTTAGCCAAAAAAATATTGATGCCAGCATCAACACTTTTTTATATCAGGGTGTTTTTTCATGTTTATTACACGAACATTTTAGTTTTTAATGCTTTTGTTAAAAAAAAAAAATGAAATTTTGCAGCATCAAGTTGCATCAAGCTTTTTATGCATCATCATGTTGCATCAACATTTTTCATTTCAGAGTGTTTTTCATGGTTTTTGCGCAAAAAAATTGGCTTTTACTTGTCATTTTTTAAAATTGTTGAAAATATACAAAAAAAAATTGTTGTTCCAGCGTACACATTCTTCGTTTTTGGGTTGTTTTTTCATATTTTTAAGGGGTTTTTTACTAGGTTTTTTTTTGAGATTATAGTTCTTATTAAATCAAACTTTATCGTTAATATTGATACTTAAATTTTTTTATAAAGTTAATTAAAAGAGACTACAAAAACCTATACATATGTAAGGAATTATTTGTGTCTCAACATAATTTCCTGCTTATAAAATTCCACAAAGAAAATGCATATTTGTTACAGTTCAACAAGCTCTTAAACAAGATTAATTCCCTCTTAATTTACAATTTCAAAAAAAATTAACATAGATAATTCTTTCTAATAATTGAAAATAAGAAAGGGTTTCATAAATACACAAATTTCCTTGGGTGGTTTAATTGGTGAAGGAGCCATATACTCATAAAAGAATATGACTAGCATGATGAGCTTGATATTAATGAAAAGCAGCTAAATGTACATTGGTGTGCATAGAGTGAGAATGCTCATTTAAAAATCCTTTTTTTGTCATTTTACCTTGTTAGCATGGTTCATTACCATTAAGAAGAAACGTGTTCTCCAACATTTCAAAATATCACTGCCAATAAGAACTCTAGACACCAAAACATCATGAAAATTCACATAACAATTTACACTATTAATGTAACTTAATGAGCACACTAATTGTGATGTAAGTTATTGTGTATATATTGCATTCCTCGTGTCTAAGTTTAATAAAGCACAATGAAATAAATTCTAAAGCATGAATTTTGATTTCGGATTAAATTTCTTTATTTTACAAACAATTTAATGGGTCTTCTAATTTTTAAACATGCATTTACATGCGTTTTTATTTGGGATAGATTTTTTTTATTTAGTGAGTCTTCTCACCATGCTAATTTGATCACAGTTTCATTACACATGTGATCCATGTTAATTTTGAAACTTAAGTGTAATTTGTTATATATAAGAAATATGGGAAAAAAATCACATATGTAAGCTGTCTATGAAAAGGGTTTTTTTTAATGGATATTATAATATTTTTCACGATTTGGAAAGAGTATTAATGTGAGAATTTTTTACTCATTTTCCACTTTTGACTAGTATATCCTAAGCATGGCGTGTACACGAAGTTAATGGTATGTTACTTTAGAGTTTATATTAGTTTTTTCAAAATTTTTATGGATATCATAATATTTTTCACAGTGATTTGGAAAGAGTATTAATGTGAGAAAGATATTCACATTTCAGTGTGTAAACACTTACTTAAAGATTGTTAGCCAAAAAGTAAATTGTAGCTCAAAAATAGAGAAAGAATGTTGTTTTAAGTAATAAGAAATCATTTGAATTTGATATTTTTGATAATATTCAAAAATATAAGATATTATTTATATAAATAAAATTATATTTAATTCTTTTTGATAAAAAAATATTTTATAAAAAATATATATATTTCAATTTTAGAAACATTTGTTTTGTAATATTTATCATCGTTTTTTATTAATATTTAAAAAAAAATACATTGGAAGTTTGTTAGAGCCCATAGATGATTTGGTCAAAAGAACAATATTTTGTTAAAAATATAAACAAAAGATCAACTACTAGATTGTGAACAGACTCACATGGTGGATTACCAATCATACTAAAAAAAACCGTAGATGCTAACAAATGAGTCTTTTATCCTCTAACATCAAGTACCATACAAGGATAATGACGACAAAAACATAAGAAAAACCACCAAATATGAAACCATGAGACAAAAATGAAAGCAGAGATGGACTCATTTGTCCAAGATGATCACCGAGTAATCTGGAGAGGAGTTTGCACTAACCATATTGATTGGTTGAGTATTTATAACTGCTTCCCCATTTTGAGATGCATTTGAGTAAGTGTTAGACTCTGAGATTATAAAGCATTCCATTTTCTTCAACCTAACCACAATGTCATCCATATCATAATGGATGTCCCTCAGTATCCTCTTCAAATCCTCCTAACCTACAAAGAGCTCGTAGTTATCTATACGTTTATCTCATAGCACCATGTGAAAAAGAGTCTCTGTATGTCTGTGTGTCGATATAAAATGCATAAAATATAACTTTCTCTTCCTCAGTTTATCAAAAAAGGAACCCATTTCATATTACCACTACAAACTTCAGAATTTGAGTGATACATTTGATCTCCAAACTCCTTCACTTCCAAAGTGTGAATTTCATTTCACACCTCCATGGGAATAGCATCAAAGAAATTGGCAACACACTCCCACCCAAATAGTCGTCAGTGCGTAGAATAAGATGCCCCTGATGCACCTCCCCTACGACAGGGCATTTGTTGGCGAGGGGCCATAAGAGTCCAATACCTGCAAGTAAATTCAGCAAGAGTAGTTTGGAATGACCAATTGAACTAACTTTGATTAAATACTATATGGGATAACCCGAATAGGACCCAAAGTACCAAGTGAGAAATAACAAAGAGCTTAAACTTCAGAATTGGGAACTCAATGTATATGGCATCGAGGAAGCTACGAGAGAATGATTCCTAGCCATATTGGACACTGAAGCCTTTGTGTTCCAAAAAAAAAGAGAAATTAACACCCTGTGACTTTGGAAAAACCTTTTGGAGAACTCGAGAGTGAACTAACTTGAAACCAAATAGAAAAAGAACCACTCTACCAGACTCCAGCGACCAGGACAGGGCAATTAAATGATATTCCAGAGGGCTCAAGGGATTGAATGTTTGTAGTGGGGAGAACAACAACCAACTCGAATGAAGGCCCAAATGAAGTGTTATGCAGGAAGCACACAAAAAACATTGGCTCCTTAGATGTAAAGATGTAACTTTCATAGTTATATTTCTTGCTGAGGGACTACAATAGAACAATGACCAACAATAAAACTTGAAATGGACTGAACCATCAAAGTTTTGGAAAGAAAACACCAATAACAATGAACAACACTAATACATGAATTGACCTAAACCTCGAATGGTAAAAGACGATGACTAACACTAATACTTAATTTAACCTGAAAATTGGAGGTTATGGGGAGAAATGACCAGGAAGGATAATCCTCTCTTGAGACAGTAATTATTAAGTGAGTGAATAACACAGAAGAGTAAGAAGAAGGCCAAAGAAAACCTTATACGAAGGACTAGTGAGGTTCGCCACCTTAAACACTCTAGTGATGTTCACCACCCTGAAACATTAAACGAGGTGGTATATAATACAATAAACAAGAGGCAATGTTTACCAAACATGAGCCAAGGTCGAAACAATACTCCCAACAAACACCAAGTGTAACGTTTCTCCCAAGGTTCTTCCATCCCAAGAGTTCACATGATGGTGAGGTCATAAATGAACCTCGATTGCTTGTTAGAGGAATGCACAGGAATATCGAATTCACCATATGTTCTCGCCCCCATACCTTCACCGGATGAACAATTGGGATGTTGAAAATCATTTCTAATCTCACATGCCCCATCTCCCACCCTCGTGTATTTAATGTGAAAACACCTCCACCATACGGAGGCACTAAGTAAACCAAAATCAAGCTATGTGTGTTCTAAGTCTCGCTAAGTGGAGGCCATGGCATTCACCAAGGGACACCTCCAACTAGGCCATAGAAACCATTTGTATGTCACTCATGACAAGAGGGATATTCTATTTACCAAAAAATGGAAACATTAGATGATCCAATGACCTGAAAATGGTAAAGAACCCCCATCGAGGATCCTCACATCTACTCATTTCCTATCATGTTCCACCCATTATTTAAGTTCTGAGATAGAGTCATGGTGCAGCCATTCCATCCATTCCTTGTCCATTCCTACATCTCTCCCACCACTTCCCCATTTGGGTAAATAATCCACTGCCTTATTACCTTCCCTATTAGTGTGCACACGGGTAATCTAATCAAGAGTTAGTAGTAATTCTCTTATGTTATTTGTAGTTTCCTAAAGGTTCCAAATGCAGATAATTTTCTCTAGTGGATGACCTAATAAGAGTTTTTGCACAATATTGATTGCTATTTCAGAGTTCCCATGGGTCTGTAACAACTGTGTCCCTTTCCTTTATGCTATTTGAATACCCTTTTCCAACTCCCAAAAGTCTGCTAGGTTATTAGTAGTTTTCCACAATAAAAAGCATAGGCATGAATAGGATTGTAATTTTCATCTTGAAATACCCCTTCAAAGCTTACCTCTCCTAGGTTTCCTCTTGAGGTACCATCAAAAATCAATGCTGCAAAGGATTATGGAGGAGGTTGGAAGAATATCTCCTCAGTCTGACCTCTACGATGAACTTTGTGAAGAGAAAAAACTTTATATATCTCCAAGTTTAGTTCTTTTAGGATATTCACTTCTTTTTCTTTCCATAGGGGGCCACAAGAGAGCTTAGTCATTGATCTAGCCCTACAACATCCATTGTTTTTCTATACCAAGAGAACTTCTGAGTGTTCACAGAATTTGTCAATGCATCTACATTATTCTTTGAAGTGTCCTTCATTACTAACAACACCTTTTTTCCTCAACCATATCCCTCACAAAGTGATATTGAACGTCAATGTGATTTATCTTTGAATGATACGCAGGGTTCTTATCCAAGAAAATTGCACTTTTCCTGTCACAATCTATCCTTATAGCTCATTGTACTAACCCTATACTTGAACACAATTTCTGCAACCAAACTGCTTCCTTGCTTCCATGAGTTGTTGCCATGTATTCTGCCTCTGTAGTTGAAAGTGCCACTAGAGATCGTCTCTTACTCATCCAACTAACTGCACCTCCAAATAGGTTAAAAACATACACACATGTAGATATTCTCTAATCCATATCTCCAGCACCGTCTGCATCAACAAAGCCATGGATGTTCAAAACTCTGTCAAATCCTGGTCTTCCTTGGTAGCACAAACCATAATCACTAGTGCCACACAAATACCTAAAAATCCGCTTCACTGTTGTCCAATTCTCTTTCCTTGGTTTTGACATAAACTTGCTCAATACTCCCACTGCATGTGCACTGTCTGGTTTAGTATATACCATTGCATACATCAGGCTACTGACTGCACTTGCATATGGAACACGGGACATGTCCTCTTCCTCTTCTTGTGTCTTGCAGACACTGTTCAGCAGATAACTTTACACCTACAAGAATAGGAACCTTCATTGTTTTACTGTTCTGCATATTAAACATCTTCAGTATTGTCTCGACATACTTCCTCTGTTTTAACCAGAGCTTCCTATTTGCCCAAGCTTGTTTAATTTCCATGCCTAAAACATAGTTTGTAGCACCAAGATATTTCATGTCGAATTTGGAGGACAATTGGGTCTTCAAATCCTAGATAATTTCTTTGTCATTTCAAACCACCAACATATCATCCATATACATGACTAGATAAATAACATGGTCACCAATTAATTTAAAATACATACAGTGATATGCTTTGCGTCTGGTGAAGCCAAGTCCCCATATAAATGTATCAAACTTTTGATACCACATCCTTCGTCACTGTTTTAACGCATACATAGACTTTTCTAACTTGCATACTAGTTATTTCTTACCCTTCACCACAAAGCCTTCAAGTTTCTTCATATAGATCTCTTCTTCCAAATCCCCATGAAGAAATGATTTATTCACATCCATTTGTTCTACCTCAAAATCAAAAGCAACAACAACAAATAAGAGTAATATAATAGAAGCTACCTTGGTAATAGGAGAATAAATATCACCAAAATCAATTCCTGGCACTTGGGAATAACCTTTTCCTACCAACTGAGCTTTGTATTTCTCCACCTTCCCTTCTGCATTCATATTCTTCTTGAACACCCATTTTCTTCCAATGGGTTTTCTTCCAATCGACAACTCGACCGAATCCCAAGCCTCATTTTTGTGCAAATATGCCATTTCATCAACCATGGCCTCTTTTTAGAGTTTTCCATCCTCTAAATCTACTGCTTCCCTCACAGTTCTGGGATCATCAACAGTAATAGATAGGGGTGATTTTAGGGGCGAATGTTCACCCTTTGGCGAAATTAAGGGGTTTTAAATTTTTAGTGGGCAAATGTTTTGTATCATAGTACATTTTTACAAATCACCTCAAATAGCCCACCTTATTTTAAGGGAGAGGGTAAAAAAGGTAAATTTAGCCCTTGAAATTAGGAGTTACAACCTTCCATTTGCCCATTTTCAAGAATAGGTTTTATTTAAGTGAATCCTATGGGCAAAAGGCCCAAATACCATATTTATAAAAGAGGTATGGTAAATTAATAAAAATATAAATAAATGAGAGGTATGGTAAATAAATAAAGCATTTTTTATATTTACTCCATAAGTCACCTTATATACATGCAAGGGTGTAAACAAATAAAAATATAAGTGGAGGTATGGTAAATAAATAAAACGTCTTTTTATACTTACTCAAAATGTATGGTAAATAAATAAAAATATAAATAAACTAGACACATGGTAAATAAATAAAACCTCTTTTTATATTTAGTCCATAACCCTCGTTCTATTTATGAAGGCTCAAGAAAGAGGTTTTATTTAAGTGAATCCTATGGGCCAAATACCATATTTGTAAAAGAGGTATGGTAAATTAATAAAAATATAAATAAGCAAGAGGTATGGTAAACAAATAAAGCATTTTTTTATATTTACTCCATAAGTCACCTTGTATTTATGAATGGTATGGTAAATTAATAAAAATATAAATAAACAAGAGGTATGGTAAACAAATAAAACATTTTTTTTATATTTACTCCATAAGTCACCTTATATTTATACTATGGGACAAATACCATGGACTAGATTTTTATTAATACCATGCAAAAAAACATTATTAACCCTAATATTAATATTAATAAAAATAAAAATGGCACATGGTATTGACCCATGGTATTCACCAAAATGGCACATGGTATTGACCCATGGTATTCACTTGGAATGTAGACTATTTAAATGGGGTAATTAAACCAGCATAGATCCATCTTTACTCTGGATCTACTAACCCCCGAGAGGTATCAAATATCGGGATATGCAAACTAGCATAGAGTGAAAAAATATTTGATCCGATCGAGTAAAAATGGATGTTGTAATTTAATGTATGTTAAACATTTTAGCTTGGTTAAAATAAAAATAAAATAAAAATCAACTATTAATTTTATTAATTTTTATAAATTACTAATAGTAATTTTTAAGCTCCAGGTTTATGATAACCCATGGTATTGACCCATGGTATTCATGTGAGCATAGACTATTTAAAGGGGAAATTCTATCTTAGATCCATCTTAATTCTGGGTCTACTAAGTGCTCAGAGGGATAAATAGATTTCATCCCCCTAAGAGTGGTAGATGTGGAGTTAAGATGGATATAGGTTGGTTTTTATGATAATGAAGATATTAAATAGACTCAGGAAATTATATTGTAAAAACATCTTAAGGTGAATGGTTAAAGCATAGACATTGGACAAATATATTTGTATACTTCTGTTTTAAACTGAAACAAATCCAAGGCTAAAAGGAATGGATTGATTGCACTAGTCATCCTTCTATAACTTTCCAACATATGCTGGAGTAAATAGATTGTAATTTGGGTAATTTTTTTAACTGAAAACGGGAACATACTTGTGTATTGGCAGGGTGGTTACGAGGTACCTAGAAGTGGAGTAAACAGATTGTAATTTGGGTAATTTTTCTAATTGCAAACAGGAACATACTTGTGTATTGGCAGGGTGGTTACGAGGTCCCTAGAAGTGATGAATTTGAATTTTTCTTGGTTTTATATCTAGTATTTTGTTTTTTCTCATGCTTTCTGTGAATGGCACAGGTGAATTTTATGCTACACCCACTAGGTTATCGATATGTAATTTTGGTAATTTTGATTCTAAAAGATATTTTAAAGAAATGCAATGATTTCATTTGTGTATTCAATAAACACAAGATTTTATAATTGAGTAAAATATTCGCCATGCCTGGTGAGAGATTCGCCAAAAAATTATATATCCATATCATATTATTGATAAAATAGCCTTCCATTTTTCCTATATACCATGGAGATTCGCCCATTTATTATACATGTAAATTTAGGGGGGTTCTTAAAATTTTCCCTGGTAACAGATAAAGAAAAATTTGAACAAAAAACAGATGGACTATACCTTTCTAGATGCCTTCTTTCTTGAACTGACCTTCTCATAGTAAGAGTTTATCTTGTGATTCCTCTTCTAGTGTAGAGTCTGATTCTTCCTCCTTTAGCTCAAACACTATCTTCTCAGGTTCCTTTGGTAGGACTTCATGTTTAATCACATCTTTCACCTCTCTAAAAACCACATCTTGGCTATACACAACCTTCCTTGTTACTGGGTTCCAAAGCTTATAACCTTTTAAACTATCTTTATACCCAACAAAGATGCACTTTTCAGATTTACTATCCAACTTGGTTCTTTTCTCCTTTAGAAATGTACATATGCATCACATCCAAATACCCTCAGATGTGAAATAAAATGTTTCTTAACAGTCCATACCTCTTTTCGAGTATTATCTTCGAATGTTGATGAAGGTGATTTGTTGACCAGGTAACATGCAGTCTCCACCACCTCTACCCAAAATTCCTATCCTAACCTAACACCATTGAACATGCTTCTTATCATTTCCATCAACATCTTGTTCATTCTTTCCGAAAATCTATTTTTCTCAGTTGTGTATGGAGTAGTCTTATGTCATGTTATGCCACACTTCTTACAGAACTCTTCAAATTACTTCCTGCAAAACTCTCCACTGTTATCTATCATCAACACCTTTATCTTCTTCTCTGTCTAGTTTTCCACCAGATCCTTAGATTCTTTAAACCTATCAAAGACTTCATATTTATTCTTGAGGAAATATATCCATGTGTTCCTTGAGAAGTCATATATAAATAATACATAGTACACAGACTTACCTAGTGATGGAATCGACACAAGTCCAAACACATCACTATGCAGAAGTTCTAATATTTGTTTCGCCCTCTTACCACCAGAGGGGAAAATCACCAAAATTTTCTTCCTATATACACAATTTTCACAAAAATCAAACTCCAGAGAAAAATTAGACATACCTTCTACCATACCATTACGATTAAGTATTCAAAGGTCATTCTCTTCAATATGTCCTAGCCTTTGATGCCATAGCGTGGTCTTTTCTCCAGAGACCACTAGATTTTCTACTCCACTTTCAGGAACCACAAAACTATTGCACCCATCAATAACAGTGCTACCTTGAAGCTTGTACAAAGTTCCAATCCAAACTCCCTACATCAATACTAGTTCTCCCTGAACCCTATTACAGGTATTTTTCCCGAACACTATTTTTACACCTGCATCATCTAGATTGCTTACAAAAATTAGATTTCTGGCCAATGCATCAATATGAAGAACACCCGAAAGTGTTCTAATCCTTCCACCTTGCAACTTCAACTTGAATTTTCCGTGACCAATGATTCGAGCCTTCCTTCATCCCCTACAAAGACATCACCACCATCATATTTCTCATACTCGCAGAACCACTCTCTATGGGGAGTGAAGTGAAAGGATGCACCTAATTCAATCAACCATGCCTCATGATCTACATGTGTACTTGAAGAAGAAGCAAAATACACATCCCCACTTTCATCTGAGGTGGTTTTCACCTCTACAAAAGGAGCATCATCAAATCCATTTCCTTTCTCGGGAGCTTTAGATTTACAGTCCCTTTTGTAGTGCCCTTCCTTTCCGCATTTCCAACATACCTTTACAGGTTTTCCTAGAGATTTAGATATCCCTCTAGATTTAGATCTCCCACTCGAGGACCTATTTTTTGTTTTTGTTTTGGGACCATCCTCATATAGAGAAGGCATCACCATTCTGGCCCTCCATACTTTTCTATCTCATCTCCTCCAACAGCTAGGATGAGACTATTTCATCAAACTGCAAGGCAGTTGAATTGCTACCTATTGCAACAACTAGATTATCCCACGAATCTGGTAGAGAAAAAAACAAACTAATGCACTTATCTTCATCTGAAATTTTAATATCAACAGATAATAACTAGCTTACCACAATATTAAATGAATTTAGATGCTCTGTCATCGAGTCTCCATCTTTCAACCTCCAGTTATTCAACTTTTTTTGTAAGAATAGTTTATTCACCAGAGACTTAGATTTATACAAAGTCCCTAACTTGTCCCACAAAGCCTTCACCGAAGCTTCCCATGATACATTTATCAATACTGAATTTGAGACACACAATCGTATTGTGCTCTTTTCCTTTCGATCCAACTTTTCCCAGTCTTCAACTAACACTACTATTGGTTTAGTACCTGGATCTACCGTGAGCCACTGATATTTATCCACCAACAGATCCTCCATATTGAGTTTCCACAACTCAAAACTCTGACTATTAAATTTCTCAATCTCTATATTTCCACTGTTGGCCATATTCTTTCACCACAAGAATCGATCCCGCAGATCTCCCATTGAACAAGGCCTACCCAAGCCCAAGCAAAAAATCCCTCACCAACAAAGGCGTCCCCTTGAAGCCAAAACAACTCTAATACCAAATGTAGGTTTTAACCCTGTACATAAATTACCTGTATATGAATTCTAAAAAATAGAAAATAAAAAATGGTGACGGCATAAAATGTAAAATAGGTATACACAGAGATTTTCCCCTGGATCCCAAAACCAGGACTACCAGCTTGATTTTTCATTATTTTCATTTCAATTTTACAATACATATATATACATGCTGAAGCATCCATAACCCCCAATCCATTAACCCTGGATTAGAACATAACTGTAGTTCCTTTGACATGATGGACCAAAAACCATCATGCCCAAAAACATTCTCGAAATCCATGCACAAAACCACAGGTACGTCCGCCCACCTAATATAGGGTCCAATTTTTTTTTTCCCGGGGCACTGCCCTAGACCCTGTGCAGGGGGGCTACTACCCCCTTGCATACCCCCCGACAGTGCGTGGGCTAATCATGGAAAGAATATAGCACAACCCAACACATGGAAACCCTATAGTCATTGTTTAGATTCATGGATATAATTTACCAAACAATTTAGTGGACCTGGGAGCACCCATAAATATTATAAAACTTGAAACTTATGGAATCCTTAGAATAACTAGATATAAATTGACTCCAACCATGTTGAAACTAGTTGACAGATCCATAGTAAAAATGGAAGGGACTTTATATGATGTCATTGTTTCTATAGATTCTTGGGAATGCCTAGTGGATTTTCTAGTCCTCAATCCTAAAAACAAACTAGAAGGACACCCTTTGATATTAGGCAGATAATCGCTTGCCATTAAAAACGCATAGATCGGGTGTCAAACCAGAAGTGTGACAATCACTAAAGTACTGACTATGGAGAATCGTATCTTATCTTTTACCTTCCCGCTAGACCCAGCATGTAGAATAACAATTCTAGATGTTCCCCGTCTGAATATTAGGAAGGAAATTTACACTCTCCTCATACTGCCGACAAAACTCTTATCTTTAAAAGATAGACTGAGGATGATATAATTAACGAGTTTATTAATCAACCTTCAACTATTGGGAGCACAACTTATCAAATGATGAAAATTGTGCTTGACAATGAAGCCTAAGGAGATCCATTAGAGGACTTGAACACTGAACATATACCTACAACTGTAGTTCACAATAGCATTCTCATTGAAAATGATCCTAACAAGACCCTGAATATTAAATCCAATCTTAATGACCTTCAATGTGAAAGGTTGATTCAAATTATTCAAAAATATAAACAATATTTTTCTTGGGAATATTCTTATATGAAGGGCATCGATCCACAACTCTGCACACATCATATTTATATCATGAAATATGCTCGAGCCATTCATCAGCCTCAAAGAAAACTAAGTCCACATCTCAAGGGCATAGTAAAATAAGAGCTTCAAAAAATTCTTGATGTTAATTTCATATATCCTATTTGTGATAGTAAGTTGGTTTCACCGCTGGTAGTAGTGTTGGCATTATGATACAGGTGTTGTCCTTGGTGGAAACTCACTTAGATGAAAGATCAACATACTGCATGTTAACAACAAAGAATTAGAGTTCATGCTACATAGAATGAAGAAAGAAAGGTATACGCAGGTTCACCTTGACCAAGTCGCGTATACACATAGGTTCATTGAACAAAATGAGTGTATACATACACACGCATTTTCATAGAAGGAAAAGCATGTATGTCTTGGGAAAACAAGTTTTTGGGTCCAAGGTATCTGACCAAAGGTATTTGGTCCGTGCTATTGATCTGAGGTATTTGGTCCAAGGTATTGGTCCTAAGTGGTTTTGGTCCATGGTATTGAGAAAGGCCTAAAACTATATAAGGAGGAGAAGATCATTAGGCCAAGTCAAGCAAGTATTGAATATATGATGAGATATGAGATCAAGTATGTAGGTTATGGGTTTCTGATCTGAACTAAAGATGCACCTATTTGGCTAATGATGATTGATGGACCGGAATCATGAAGGCTTTGATGTATTAGCATTATGTGGTTGGCTTTGGTAAAACAATGTATACATGCTGGTTCAGCATACAAAAGTAGTGTATATATCACATAATGGAATTTGCAGATATGTACGCTGGTTCCCCTTGATAAAAGGGCATATACACGCTGGTTTGGCTTATGTATGTAGCGTATATCTCATGAAGTATGATTTATAAGGGTTTTGTTTGCTGTTACAGTGTTTAGGGTTTTGCATTGTGTTTTGGTGACTATTTTCTTGTGACAGTATTCTGCATATTTAGATTGGTTGATTGTGATTAGCTTGAGTGTTGATGGATGAAATCTAATGATGGATTAGGATCATAATAACTTATCATTATGTGATCTGATAATGGACGGGCTAGATCTGATCACTAACACATGTTTTATCCTCTATGTGTGATTATGTCTGAAGTCTAGAAGTGCAGCAAAGTATTTGCAGATCTATATGTTGGTTTGCTTTAGGAAAGCTGCGTATACACACAGGTTGGCTTCTGCCAAATAGAGTATACACTCTGAAGCATGGTTTTAAGATTACAACTGATTGTGAATGATAATGTAGTGATCTGAACTGAGATCTGTGTATTGGTTACAGTGATCTGTCTATTCCAGTTGATCGATTGAATTTGATTAAGGTTGAATGAATGGTTGATTCAGTTGGATAGAGGTTCAGTAAGTGTTTGATTCAGTTGTGTCAGAGATTCATGAGTTGTCAGTGACTGATTGAGTTTGGTTGATTCAGAAATTAATTGCAGTGGTGATTGATTTTGAGCTTCAATGTTGTTGATGGTTCCAGTATGAAAATTGGAGAAAAAGTGGCCTTCAGATTATGATGTTGTGTTCCAGGAGTATCCAGTCTAAAAATTTATGAAATGTGGTACCTGGAGGAAGAGAGAAGGTTTTAGCCTTCTGTAGGTCGGCGCCTACGTGCTAGTAAACATATCAACTAGTACAAGAGCTAGGGGGTTGTAGCTCCCTTCCAGTAGAAGCTGGAGAACGAGAGAAGGTTGTAGCCTTCTGTAGGTAGAAGCCTACGTACTGGTATGAGTCTACACCAGTACAATGTTGTAAACAAATTTTCTTATTATTAAAAGAAGACAGAGACGACAACAACATGTGGTTTTTACCCACATTGGGTTTCCACCTTACATCCTGGTGTTCATGTGTGTTTCTTATGTGTGATGGTTCTTTATGTTATTAACTACACATGGTTAATGTTTAATGGTTAATAAATTATTGATGCACAGATTAAAGATCAACATATGATGAATTAAATGAATCATTAGTTTTCTAGATATATGCTTGTTTCTTTAAACACAGTTGCGTGCACACACGGGTTACCTTCATTGAAGTGGCGTATATGAAATTGAGTATAAAAGAGAAAAAGATTATTGACTTCACTAATGCTGATTCATCCCCCCTCTCAGAATTATTTCCAACAATTGGTTTCAGAGCAGGTCCTTTGGTAGAAGCTTGATCGCTTGAAGGAGATTCATAGAATAATGGGAAAGAAGCTAAAGAAGAAAGTGCCTAAGAAGAAGAAGACATCTCAAAGGAGCTATGACAGTGGGAGAATCGATTTGGGATTATGTGGAAGCAACTCTTTAGATTTAGAATCACCTCAGAATGAAGATGAACAATCAAAAGAACTATCAGGTATGAATTTGTTATCCTCTAGTGATACATTTATCCATCCATTTGAAGATGATGAAAGTGATAGCGAAACAACTGAATTAACTCTTATGGGTGAGGAAGAAAGATATCAAATAGAGGTAGATTTTAAAAGGCTTATGAACAAAATTAGAGAACAACAAGATCTATTGGACAAAAGGGAATGTGCCTTCAAAGAAGAAACTACCAAACTAAAAGCACAACTAGAGGAAGGAAACAAAGTAAGGAAGCAATTCAAGGAAAAGGAAGATCATTGTCAAAAACTGCAGGATGAAGTGACATCATTAAGAAATGAAGTAAATTAAAGGAGCACAACAATCAAGAAACTCAGAGATAGATCTAGTTACTATGAAAGTCTTGAAGCTAAGATCCTCTCACTAAAAGGAGATCTTGAAAAATCAAATAAGTAGAATAAAGAACTACTCCAAGCTCTTGAAAAATAAGAAAACGAAATTCTTGAATTAAGGCATCGGATGGAAGAAAGAAGAAAAGCTAAAGGAATAATGAAGAAGCAATATCTTGAAAAGGAAGAGCAACATCAGGTTGAGGTAAATTGATCCAGGTGGATTTTGGTGGCCACCTGCCAAGTCCACCTGGACCCCCACCATTGTTTCTCTCAGCATTTTCAGTTTCCTTAATTGTAGCACAACTTACTATTTTTAGCAGTTTTCGGGTCCTAAACTTTTGGAGCCGTTTTGAGGCCCTAAATGACGTTTTTTGGGAAATCTGGGGGCAACATGGGTCCATGGACCCATGTTGCCCTTCCCAAAGTGGTAGTGCTCGGATAGATCTTTCTAACAAGCTATTGTACGCGTCAAACGGAGATCGTATGCCAAAGTTACGACCCTGGGAAGTTGATGTACCAATTTACCCAAACGGGGCCCACAGTTTGGCATTTCATCTCCTAGGGTTAGGTTTTGGAATGTTAAGGGTTTTCCATTGTTTCTCAACAATAAATAGGCCTTCGAGCCTCATTGTAACACAGTTCAGAGGCATGTAGCCACCACATCTCTTCTCAGAGATAAGCTACCATTGCCCTAGCAGGTTTATTTCCATTTCTGGTTGTAAGCATATTTCAGTATTTTCCATTAATAAAATGAAGTATTATTTCCACTGCATCTTTATGTATATGGTTATCTCTGTAATTTTTTGCATTCCTATTTAAATCCGGATCAGTGGTATCAGAGCGGTCTACTTTTTCTCTATTTTTCTTTGCATGTCCCCAACAAGGTCAGGATATAAGGAGTTAGGGCTTGAACTGGTCGAACCTTTGCAAGACCAGCCTCGCAAATCCCGACGGCCTCCCATGGTGGATGAGAAGAAAGACGAGGGGGCAGGAGATCCCATCAAAATCTTGCTCGAAGAAGCCCTCGAGCGACAACAAAATGCGATGATGGACAGCTTTGCCCAGATCCTTTAGCAGCTACCCAGAAGCGACCATCGGCTTCCAGTAGCTACTCTGGAAACGCCACGCCCTTTAAGGTACAAGTTAATTTTGAAATCCCCATATTCGAGGGTCAGATAGACGCAGATGCCGTAGATAAATGGTTAAATCTGCTAGAGGGTTATTTTTCTGTTCACGAATTTTCGAGTCGGGAAAAGATTGTTTTCGCTCTTCTCAAAGCAGCCCCCCACGTCAAGGACTGGTGGGAAACCTACTGCGAGCAGAAGGATGAAAGTACTGGCTCACTATTTTCAGCCACACCCACTTGGAATTCATTCCGGGATGCCATCAAGGAGCAGTACTACCCTATCGGAAGCTATGAGGATGAATACATAAAGTGGACCATGCTGCGGCAGGGAAGGGACCAAGACGTGCCAGAGTTCACCAATCTTTTCCATACCCTTCGCACAAAGTTGAGTATTAAGGATTCGGAGCAACATTTGATACTCAAATACCGTGGCTGCCTGCACAAGTACATCCAGGAAGATATACAATTCCTCAACATCTCCTCGCTCGGCGCAGCATACCGATATGCCGTCAAGGTCGAGCAGAAGTTTAAACAAAAGAAGCGAGACTTTGGATCTGCGAATCCAAAGCAGGGGAAAGGTGCCCCTAAACCACATAACAAAGGACAAAGCCAAGGCGGGACAACCCAAGACAACCCGCCGAAGCTGCAAGCAAAGAACAGCGCCGTGAAGCCGAAAAAGGACACTGGAAAATGGTGTGAGTTCCATAAGAGCTCCACTCACAACACAAGTGAGTGTCGGGCCAAGTAGTCACTGGTGGCTGAGCTAAAGGTTTTAGAATCAGATGCATGTTCCGACTCTGAGTCAGAACCCGATAAGGGGAATGACAAAGGGAAGCAGATCATTGATGCGGATCCCAACGCCACTGTTGCTACTGCCAAGATCCAGAAAAATGAACCCGAAGATCTAGAGGAGGAGGAGCGTCTCTTCCACTCCCAGATGTGGGTAAAGGGCTCCCCGATACAGTTCATTGTTGATAGCGGGAGTCAAAAGAACCTCATTTCAGCAAAGGTCATGAAGTGGTTGGGCTTACCAACCATAGCACATCCACAACCATACACCATTGGGTGGCTTCACCAAGGACGAGATCTTTGCGTGAGCCAGCAGTGTCGCCTTCCATACAACATCAAGCCCTTCACGGATGAGGTATTGTGTGACATTGCTCCCCTTGAAGTTTGTGATGTATTATTAGGACAACCATACTTGTGGAAGCGACATGCTGTGTATGAATCAAGGCCCCGTGCTGTTATTATTACATTGGGGAATAAGTTGTACAGGATACCAGAGGTAGCACCACCTACCGCCATCTCTTTGATTACTGCAAAACAATGCAGTAAGATCATTTCCAAAACCAGGAAATTTGCTTTCCTGATGATACGCCCTCAAGGAAAGAAGAAGACAGTGGCCGCAGCCTCCAGATGGGGTCCCTCTGCACGAAAACTACAGATGGACAAGGTTGTGGAGGAGTACGAGGACATATTCACCTCCCCTGCAGGGATTCCTCTGCACTGTTAGGTTAAGCACTCCATCGATCTGACCCCAGGTGCGCCGCTACCCAATGGACCAATTTATCGGTGCTCCGTTCTAGAGAACAATGAAATCAAGAGGCAGATTCAGGAGCTCCTGCAGAAAGTTCACATCCGTTCGAGTTCATCGCCTTGTGGGAGCCCGATCGTGTTGGTACAGAAGAAGGATGGGACGTCGAGACTCTGTATTGACTATCGGGCGCTGAACAAGATCATTGTCCGTAATAGGTACCCGATCCCGCGGATTGATGACCTCCTGGACCAACTAAAGGGGGTAAAATATTTCAGCAAGATCGATCTGAAGTCAGGATATCACTAGGTACCAATCGAACCCTCTGATGTGTGGAAGACTGCCTTCAAATCCAAGGAGGGCCTTTTCGAATGGTTGGTTATGCCTTTCGGATTGACGAATGCTCCTGCAACCTTCACGAGGCTAATGGATGACATCTTGCGGCCATTCACCAACTCCTTTGTAGTATTATACTTGGATGACATTCTGATCTTCAGCCAGAGTTGGGAAGAGCACCTCCACCACATCCGACAGGTTCTCCAAACACTGTGGCAACACAAGCTATGTGCCAACTTGGAGAAATGCACTTTTGGCATGACCCAGGTTCAGTATCTGGGATACATCATTGATGAATAGGGGGTGCATGTCGATCCAGCCAAGATCCAAGTCATTCGGGATTGGCCATCTCCAACCACTCTAACAGAGCTCCACAACTTTCTAGGTCTTGCCAACTTCTACCGCAGGTTTGTGTTGGAGTTTTCTCATATTACTTGGCCTTTGAGTCAAGGCACCAAGGGAGGGGCGAAAGCAAAATTCTTTTGGTCTAAATCTCAATAGAAGGCATTCATGGAGTTGAAGGATCGCCTCTGCACGACACCAATGCTCGCGTTACCAGATTTACAAGAACCATTTGAGGTCGAGACAGATGCCTCTGACTATGCTATTGGGGCAGTCCTTACTCAACATGGACATCCAGCGGCATATCACAGTGAAACACTTTCAGACACAGTCCAGAAGTACCCCACTTATGATAAAGAGATGTATTCCATTGTACAGGCCCGCCGACAATGGAAGCATTACATTTTAGGGAAGGAAACGGTCATCCACACAGACCACCGACCCCTGCAGTTCATATAGACCCAAGGGAAATTGTAGAATGATCGCCATCAGAAGTGGTCTACATACCTGCAACAGTTCCACTTGAATATCAAGTATAAGAAGGGCAGCACCAATAATGTTGCAGATTGCCTTAGTCGACCACCGATCATGGCGTTAACCACCGTGCTCAACTCTTGTGGGCACGAGACCTCTGATTGGCCACTTCTCTACAAAAGTTACCCAGAATTCGGCCACACATACCAGACACTCTTGGAGGGTCGACATGTTCCAGATTTTCACCTCCAGGATGCCCTATTATGCCACCTGGGTCACCTTTGTGTTCCTTCAAGCGAGTGTGCCAAGATGATTTGGGAAGCACACTACAGTCGGGCTGCTGGGCATTTCGGGGTCGAGAAAACAGTGGCAGTACTGCAAAATTATTTCTATTGGCCGAATCTTCGATAGGATGTTGGGAAGTACATCAGATCATATACTGCCTGTGCCATTGCCAAACCAACCATTAAGAAGCACGGCCTCTATACCCCATTGCCTACCCCTAGTCGACCTTGGGAATCCATCTCCATGGATTACATGTCAGGCCTTCCTTCCAGTAAACATGGAAATTACTGTGTTTTTGTGGTCGTTGATAGGTTCTCGAAGATGGCCGTTATGGCGGCCTATAAGAAGAATATCACAGCAGAAGCCACTGCTAAACTCTTCTTTGAACGAGTGTGGGTGCACTTTGGGATCCCACAGTCTATCATCTCAGATCGGGACAGTCGGTTTCTCAACACATTTTGGTCTAGTCTCTGGTCAATGCTGGACACCAAACTCACGAAGTCCACAGCCTTCCATCCTCAAACTGATGGCTAGACAGAGGCTGTCAATAGGATGATTGTGCACATTCTGCACATGTATAACTCAAAGAATCCACGCACATGGGACGAGAGCCTCCCCTATGTTCAGCACAGCTACAACCGAGCTCTTCACAGCTCCACTGGCCATAGCCATTTTCAGGTGGGTTTGGGATTCCAGCCACTATGCCCCATTGATGTGGCCATGCCACTTGCAGCTACTCACGCAAATTCAGCTCATGTCCAGTCTGATACAGATAAGGCCACTAGCTTCATTGAGCGCATCCAACATATTTTCCAGCAGGTCCATGACATTCTAGGGAAATCAAATGCCAAGTACAAGCAGCGACATGATCAACATCGGGTGCCACACAAGTTTCAGGTGGGTGACAAAGTATGGTTGCATTTGCAAAAGGAATGCCTTACTGGAGCCTATCGGAAATTGAGACCACTTTGATATGGTCCTTACACCATTACTAAGGCTATGGGAGACAATGCATTTGAGCTCAACATTCCCCCATTCCTTGGCTTGCACCCAGTGTTCAATGTGGACCGCCTTCGGCCATACTTTCCACCATTGCTAAACACATCCGACATTGCAAAACAGCTCAAACCCATAGAATTAAATCTAGATTGCATGGAACAAGCCGCAACTGATTGGATCATGGACACACAGATCAAGAACACTCGCCAACAGAATATCCAACTGTATCGAGTTGTCAAAGCAGGCCAACTCCTTCAGCAAGGCAAGTGGCTTACCAGGGAACAAGTTCAGCAAAAGTTTCCTCATCTCATGGAGGAACTCAACGCAATGGGGACCATTGCTTCCTAAGGGGGGAGGAATGATCCAGGTGGATATTGGTGGCCACCTACCAAGTCCACCTAGACCCCCACCATTGTTTCTCTCAGCATTTTCAGTTTCCTTAATTGTAGCACAACTTACTATTTTTAGCAGTTTTCGGGTCCTGAACTTCTGGAGTCGTTTTGAGGCCCTAAACGACGTTTTTTGGGAAATCTAGGGGCAACATGGGTCCATGGACCGATGTTGCCCTTCCTAAAGTGGTAGTGCTCAGATAGATCTTTCTAATGAGCTATTGTACACGTCAAACGGAGATCGTATGCCAAAGTTACGACCCCGGGAAGTTGATGTACCAATTTACCCAAACGGGGCCCACAGTTTGGTGTTTCATCTCCTAGGGTTAGGTTTTGGAATGTTAAGAGTTTTCCATTGTTTCTCAACAATAAATAGGCCTTCGAGCCTCATTGTAACACAGTTCAGAGGCATGCAGCCACCACATCTCTTCTCAGAGATAAGCTACCATCGCCCTAGCTGGTTTATTTCCATTTCTGGTTGTAAGCATATTTCAGTATTTTCCATTAATAAAATGAAGTATTATTTCCGCTGCATCTTTATGTATATGGTTATCTCTGTAATTTGTTGCGTTCTTGTTTAAATCCAGATCATAAATATTCTAAAAGATAAATTAGAAGGAAAGGATAAGCTCTTACGATTTCAAGATAGTACTAAGATCTTGGATGATATTCGTAGTAGTCAAAGGTCTCCTGCCATCAAAACAGGTCTTGGTTTTCATCAATCTGTTAAAGGTGAATCTAACTCACAAGCTAAGGCAAGGAACTCTAATGTAAAACTTGAAATGCTCAACAAGGAAATTAGAGGTCAACTCCAGCTACAACCAAGGAGAGAAATTCTTCAAAGAAAATCTTTCACTCCTAAATATGCAAGTGATAGTCGGTCATTTCCCCAAATGAATAATACCAAATGATTTATATGTCATAATCTTGGACATGTTGCAGGGAGATGCGGAAGGAGAATGGTTCAAGACCATCATACAAAAAGATCATCAGCTTCCAGGTCCTTTAAGGGATATTGTTTTTCTTGCAATATGTTTGGTCACAAAACCATTGACTGTTATAGAAGAAACATGAAACATTTAAGATGTTATGCATGTAACAAGTTTGGACATATAGCAAAGGAATGTAGGAGAAAACATCATCACACTCGAAGATATGGAAGAAGAAGGAAGTACAGTCAGAAAAATGTGGCATGGCACAGTGTACAGACATGACAGACTCAGGAGAAGCCGAAAGTATGAAACTTCAATGTTCTAAATCTCATACGCAAGTTTCATGAAGACAAGTCGCGTATATATGCGAGTTCAAAGCTGCACAGTCGCGTATATGTAGTTTGAGAAAAATGTTGTGGGACAGTCTTAGAAAAACTGATGTGATATGATTCAGACAATTATCAGTTATCTTTTCTGTCGTATATGACTACAGTCTATAGATATTATTTAGAAGTGTTTTGATCCTAACAAGTTGTTGATAACTTGATGTATATCTGATTGATGATGATGCCTTGATACTTCTTGTTAATATATGCAATGATCAGATCTGATAGTGAACAGGTGGAACAGGTTCAGGGGGAGAACATGCTATGCTTCTAATAAGGCATTGTTGGCATTATGTTTAGAAGTATTTTCGATGATGATGATGCTTATGTCATACATCTTGCTATGTGACGGTTATAAGTTTCCCATAATGAAATCTCAGATGATACTTATATTGATAGGGGTTACATAGTTGTTATTCAAATCAGATTTATGGATGATTGTGGATGACTTTTTGATGATATATATATATATATCTATATATATATATATATATATATATATATATATATATATATATATGTTGCTTACATGGTGATCTTCATAAGGACAAGGAGAAGTACAAAGCTTGAGTACACAACTTCATTAATTGATGATGAGCCACTCATTTCTTCTATGTTGCAGTCATCATGCCTTCAAAGATGCATAAAGTTCATATGGTGCAGTTATGATACAGGATTCCTATAGATCTTGGCTCTCACATGGTTGAGGATTGTTGCTGTTGATGATATCAAGAAATCTTGACAAATGACCATGAGCTCATGGTTTGCTAGATACATATTGATATCTCTTTGATGGATACATGGATGATTACTTAAGTTTCATATTGTTGGTTGGCCAAGAGAATGATGTTGTTGCCAGTCTCATGAAGACATATCTATTTGAATACATGGCTTACTTAGTCACATAATGATGATGAGTTCTTACCTTATGATGATAGGTTGATACTCACATATGTTGATTATCATGGCTGATACTTATCAGATATGGGATGTTCCCTAGTGATGATACATGTTTGATATATTGAAGGAAAGATCATGTAGTTCTTGATAATGATGTTATGATCATGGATGATGTCTATGGTATTTTCACACACATATGATATGATGTGAATGATTTGGTGTTACCGCTTCGAGATATGAAATTTTCTTAGTTGATTCATGGAAGGTTATGGAAACAAAGCAAGTTGATCTTGATGAGATCAAGAGGATGAGTTGATATCTATATGCAGACATACTTGATCACAGGTTGATGACTGTCATATCTTGGGAACTAATGATGGACATATTCAGGTTGCTGGACTGGATGCTACATGGTGTATGATAGTTACTAAATACTATCATGGTCTTGTTTTAGATATTTAGTCTCTGTTATATAAGTCATGTACATCTTTTAATGTAAAGGTCATGAAAATACCTAATTTGTAACCCCACTATGCATGGCATGGATGATGTAATGTTTTTGTTTTTCCATGAATAAACAATTGAATATTCTCACTTGGTTGGGTGGATGAGTCAAGTTTCGTATATCCCCACTTGGTTGGGAGAATGGATGAATGTATGAGTCATTGATGATAGGAAGGTCAAACTCACATAGTTGAGTTATAGATTCATGTTTTCTTCTTGAAAATATTTGCAGACTCTGCATGTGCTCAGGGGGAGCATGGATGATATAGTATATCTTAGCATGAACAAGGGGGGAGCTCAATTAGCACACTTCATCATATCAAAGAAGTTAGCATACACTCAGGGGGAGCATGACCCTTTTCCCTTGATGTCAAAGGGGTAGAGTAACTTGGTGTGGTTGTTGTTTCCATCAAGTCCAAAGGGGGAGATTGTTGGCATTATGATGTATGTGTTGTACTTGATGGCAACCCACTTGTAGCAAAACAACTCTCTTATATATGGTAACTAAATGAATCTACATGAGAGATATCAAATGTAACAGAATACATGGTAGTTGTGTTAACAGATGTGATGCAGGGTAGTTCAAAGGAATCAATTCAGAAATAATGTACAATGGCAAGTCACTAAGATGACAGTTCACAGTGTAGCAAGTTAACAACAAAGAATTGTTGCCATCAAGTACAAAGGGGGAGATTGTTGGCATTATGATACATGTGTTGTCCTTGATGGCAGCTCACTCAAATGAAAGATCAACATACTGCATGTTAACATCAAAGAATTACAGTTCAAGCTACACAGAATGAAGAAAGAAAGGTATATGTAGGTTCACCTTGACCAAGCCGCATATACACGTAGGTTCATTGAACAAAAGGAGCGTATACGTACACATGCACTTTCACAGAAGGAAAAGCGCATATATCTTGGGAAAACAAGTTTTTGGGTCCAAGGTATTTCTTTGGTCCAAGGTATCTGACCCAAGGTATTTGGTCTGTGGTATTGATCCGAGGTATTTGGTCCAAGGTATTGGTCCTAAGTGGTTTTGGTCCATGGTATTGAGAAAGGCCTAAAACTATATAAGGAGGAGAAGATCATTAGGCCAAGTCAAGCAAGTATTGAATATTTGATGAGATATGAGATCAAGTATGCAGGTTATGGGTTTCTGATCTGAACTAAGGATGTACCTATTTAGCTGATGATGATTGATGGACTGGAATCATGAAGGATTATATGTATTATCATTATGTGGTTGGCTTTGGTAAAATAGCATATACACGCTAGTTCGGAATACATAAGTAGCATATACATCACAGAATGGAATTTGCAGATATGTACGTTGGTTCCCCTTGATAAAGGGGCGTATACATGTTGGTTCAACTTATGTATGTAGCGTATATCTTTTGAAGTATGATCTATAAGGGTTCTATTTCCTATTGCAGTGTTCAGGGTTTTGCATTGTGTTCTGGTGACTATTTTCTTATGACAGTATTCTGCATATTCAGATTGGTTGATTGTGATTAGCTTCAGTGTTGATGGATGAAATCTAATGATGGATCAAGATCATAATGACTTATCATTATGTGATCTGATAATGGATGGGCTAGATCTGATCACTAAAACATGTTTTATCCTCTATGTGTGATTATGTTTAAAGTCTGGAAGTGTAGCAAAGTGTTTACAGATCTATACGCTGGTTTGCTTCAGGAAAGCTACGTATACACACAGATTAGCTTCTGCCAAATAACGTATACACTCTAAAGCATGATTTTAAGATTACAACTGATTCTAAATGATAATGTAGTGATCTGAACTCAGATCTATTTATTGGTTACAGTGATCTGTCTGTTCCAATTGATTGATTGAATTTGATTAAGGTTGAATGAATGGTTGATTCAGTTGTGATAGAGGTTCAGTAAGTGTTTGATTCAGTTGTGTCAGAGATTCATGAGTTGTCAGTGACTGATTGAGTTTGGTTGATTTAGAAAGTAATTGCAGTGTTGATTGATTTTGAGCTTCAATGTTGTTGATGGGTCCAGTATGAAAATTGGATGAAACGTGGCCTTCAGATTATGATGTTGTGTTCTAGGAGTATCCAGTCTGAAAATTTATGAAACGTGGTACCTGGAGGAAGAGAGAAGGTTGTAACCTTCTGTAGGTCGGTGCCTACGTGCTAGTAAAAATATCGGCTAGTATAAGAGATAGGGGGTTGCAGCTCCCTTCCAGTAAAAGCTAGAGAACGAGAGAAGGTTGTAGCCTTCTACAGGTAGAAGCCTACGTACTGGTATGAGTCTACACCAGTAAAATGTTGTAAATAGATTTTCTTATTATTAAAAGAAGACAGAGACAATAGCAGCAGGTGGTTTTTACCCACATTAGGTTTCCACCTTACATCCTAGTGTTCATGTGTGTTGCTTATGTATGATGGTTCTTTCTGTTATTAACTACACATGGTTACTGTTTAATGGTTAATAAAGTACTGATGCAAAGATTAAAGATCAACATATGATGAATTAAATGGACCATTAGTTTTCTAGAAATACACTTGTTTCTTTAAACACAGTTGCCTTCACATGTGGGTTACCTTCGTTGAAGTGGCGTATATGAAATTGAGTAAGAAAAAGAAAAAGATTATTGACTTGACTAATACTGATTCACCCCCCCTCTCAGTATTATTTCCAACAAGTAGTCCCTAAAACGAATGGCAAATGGATAATTTGTGTCGACTATAGAGAAATAAATAAATCTAAACAGAAGGATCATTTTCCCCTTCCATTTGTGGACCAATTCCTTGACACTCTTACTGGAAAGAAATAATTTTCTTTCCTAGATGGGTTCAACGGATATAATCCAATCCATATTTCCCCTTAATGCTAAGATAAAACTATGTTCACCTATATGTGGGAACATTTTCATATAGATTCTTACCATTCGGTCTATGCAATGCACCAATGAATTTTCAAAGGGAAATTATCGCTATTTTCTCTGATTTATTTAACAAATGAATTAAACTATATATGGATGATTTGAATCCTTATGGTAATGATTTTTAACAAGCGTTGCATAATCTTGAGAGGGTTCTTGCACGATGCATCGCTACCAGGTTGTGCCTCTGTCATGAAAAATGTCATATGATGGTGTCAAAGGGAATAGTTATAGGACATTTTATTTTTGCTATAGGCATTCAGGTAGACCCAACTAAGATCGAGGTAATTATTAAACTCCCTACCCTTGAATGGAGACAAAGCTACATAGTTTCCTTGGTTATGCTCATTATTATCATCAGTTTATAGCAAATTTTTCAAAAATTGCAACACCACTATATGTATTAACTAGACATGTGAAATTTGAGTGGGATGATAAAAGTGACATTACTTTTATGGATCTGAAAAATTTGGTCTCAACAGTTCCTGTGTTGCGAGGACCAAACAGGAACATACCATTCCATATATCCTTAGATGCA
The DNA here is from genome assembly GCA_031772625.1 of Pinus tabuliformis. Lineage (NCBI taxonomy): Eukaryota > Viridiplantae > Streptophyta > Pinopsida > Pinales > Pinaceae > Pinus > Pinus tabuliformis. The sequence continues at coordinate 503,852,421 of CM062820.1, forward strand.
TCAGATACGACGATAGGAGTAATCCTTGGACAAGAAGAGGATAAAAATTCTTATGCAATTTATTACATTAGCAAAAATCTTACATCAGTTAAGTTAAACTATACTACAAAAAAATAAAAAATAAAAAAAAAATTGCCTATTGTTTATGCCATAAATAAAATTTTCCATTAGAAATGAGATATCTAGTTTTTCTGTATATTGATCATTCTGTCATTCATTATTTAGCTAAAAAACCTATTACTAATGGTAGAATAACTTGTTGGTCACTGTTATTGCAAGAGTTCAACATTACTATAAAGGTTCACCCAGGAAAAGAGAACCTTGTTGTAGAATTCTTATCAAGAGTTCCAGCTGTAGTCGATTCTTCCCCAATTGAGGACTAATTCCTAGATGAACATTTGTTTGTTGTAACAATCAAAAAAACCTGGTACGATGATGTTGCAAATTATCTGGAAGGCAGGAAATTACCATCACACATGTCATCTCAAGAAAATATTCTTATCATTCAACGTAGTGCACACTTTTCATGGATGGACGGTTACCTTTTTCATATAAGGGTTGATCTTCAAATTCGAAGATGTGTGAGAGAAGATGAAATTTATGATATCCTCAGGGCTTGTCATGATGAGCCCTATGGAGGTCATTTTGTTGATCAAAGAACTGAACACAAGGTATTAGAGATGGGCTATTTTTGCCCACAATATTTAAAGATGAAAAGAAATATGTCTGGAGTTGCAATAACTGCTAAAGGATGGGTCATCCCATTCAAGATGATGAAATGCCCCTCCAACCACAAATTGTATTCAACCCATTTGAAAGATGGGCAATGGAATTTGTAGGTCCCTTTAATCCACCTTCAAATCAGAAAATATATATTCTAGTTTGTACATATTATATGACTAAATGGGTTGAAGCCATAGCACTCCCAATGGTCGCGGAAGAAGTAGTCATCAATTTTTTGTTCAAACTATTTCTTCAATATGGGATGCCTCAAGATCTTGTAACAAATGGTGGATCATAATTCACTACTCATAAAATTTCAACCACGCTGCAAAATTACCATATTAAACACAAAATAACTTCTCCTTACCATGAAAAAGTGAATAGGTAGGTGGAAAGCACCAATAAATCCTTAAAGGCGATTTTAACTAAAACAATATCTATAAACCACTGAGATTGGGCTGCCAAGCTTTCGAAAGGCTTATGGGCTTATCAGACAACCTAGCTCAATACCACTATCTATTCACCTTATCAGCTCATTTTCGGTAAGGAACCCATTTTTCCGATTGAGCTTGAATTTAAGACTCTCAAAACTGCCACGGAAGTCATATTGGATCTTACAGAAGCACAGAAATAACACTTACAACAACTCAATGAGCTAGATCAAATGCATGTTCTTGATTTACGACGTACCGCCATAGTCCAACAACAAAGAGATAAATGGCACGATCAGTTGATTAAAAATAAGATACTTTCAGAAAGGGGATTGGGCATTTTATATGAATCTAGATTCCAATACTTTCCAGGAAAACTTCAAATAATTTTGCTCGACCCTTACGAAATTACTGAGGTTTATAACAATCGAAGGATATGCCTTACCACAATTGATAATTATGGTATCTCATTCCTTGCCAATGGGCATCGACTCCATCTATACCATCAGCAACTTACTCAAGAACATCTCCCTCACGAAATTCATAATGAAGTCAATTTGCAGGTTGTAGCTAACTGGGGAAATTTCCCCACAGCCATAACTAGATAAATTTTTCGTTAAAACATTTTTTTTACTTTTTACATAATGTAAATTTTTTTTTTGTTTTTTATTATGAATATGGAAAAATCATTGATATTTACTCATAGTTGTTGTTTCCTTTGTTACATTTTAGGTCTCGGTCGTTGTGTCCTTAGTTACAGTTGTTATTTCTTTAGTGTCAATTGTTGTTTCCTTTATCACAGTTGTTGTTTCCTTAGTCTCAATTGTTGTTTCCTTTATCACAGTTGTTGTTTCCTTAGTTAAAACTATTGTTTCTTTAATTACATTCGTTATTTCCTTCATCTCAACCACTATTTCCTTTGTCACAGTGTTGTTTCCTTAACCACGGTCGTTGTTTCTTCACAGGCGATTATTATTTCCACTAGCTTATTAATGTTTTTATTTCTTTAGGGTAAGGAAAAAAAAACTTAGCCTTCCTTTCATATGGTGATGGAAAACTAACTTGTTTAATGGTTTTCATTGGAGAATGCCTTATGAGAAATCATTATCAGAATTATGAAATTTCCATGACTTTCAATCCTTTTTAGTATTGTAGAAAATTCATAAAATTACTCATGATGCATTCCTCCCATGACCACTTAAGGAGCATTCGTTCACTCCAATATTTAAAGAATAAACAATCATAAGTTTTGAGGAAAACATTAGCAAGTTAAAAAAGTAATTATTATAATACTTTTTATACCATCCCTAGATCTTAACAAGTTGACATGCCACCCCATTTACTAAGTAATCTACTAGAATAAATAGAGATCGCAATTTAACAGAGGATAGGAGGTTTGATCACGATCCATCCTACCATGATCATAGGATCTAATGGAGTGACATTACCACTTCTGGTTACCAAGCCAGGGTAATGGCCTTTGGCCTTCAGGTCGAAGGACAAGAGGTCTCATCACAAGCTGGCTTGTTCACCTCATTAGCTCTAGTGAATGACATTATTATCAACCAGTTACCATGCAAGAATAATGGCCTTTTGTAGATATATATATATATATATATATATATATATATATATATATATATATATATATATATATATATATATATATATATATATATATATATATATATATATATATATATATATATATATATATATATATATATATATATATATATATATATATATATATATATATATATATATATATATATATATGTATGTATATATAATTTGAAACTTCCTTAGTAAATGGGACAATGGCATCTCAAAGGGTTAAAAATGCAACCTTGTCAAGGCTATGGACTCCTATTGGTAGCAGAGGCCATGTCTATGGTATTGAAGTAAAATTGAAAATTACAATGTAGCTTCTCTAATTTTTTCCTTCAAAATTAATAAGGAAAGATCATTAAATTTATTATGGATATCTATAAAATCCTCCTAGAAAGTGGTGATGTTTGGTTGTCCATGAGTTTTTCATTATAATTCTACACAATATGAATATGTTTTTTTTATTTGGAAATACAACACTCTAAATTAATATCCTTTATTCTCTCTAATGATGTACTTGGTGCAACTATTGTTTCCATCCATCTATTATTTGTATAAATATTTGCACGCCTTTATTTTGTCTGCACCCTCTATGGATCATAATAATTCGAGTTATCATTACATCACATGAGTCATAAAAGTCTCAATGATCTCCTCACATGTCATAGATACACTCTGCTTTCTATTATTTCCTTTTGATGGTTACTTTGTTGCACTACATTAATACACCCTTATCCTTCAATCAAGTGAAACCTGCCATCCACTAAAACTTGATTAACAGTCACAAACATTCATTATCTTTTTTGGGGGGTGAGTTGGCACTGACAAATGAATTTTTATCCAAATTTTCAAATACCATTGCATGTCATGATCATTGAGCCTCTATACTCTGTGAATAATTACTATTATCATATATTTTGAACTCTGTTGTTTCAAGCTGCAAAATTGTGTCATGTTGAACAATAAAAATGTGTGGCCATTTGGTCTAATTTGAACCTGCTCAATTACAAGCTTCGGAATAGGTGTGCAAAATCTTGATTCAATATGGATGGATGGAGTATTTTGAATGGTTACAGGGTTTCGATAATGAGATAGCATTAGATTTCACAAACAATTTGGACCATGGAATAACAATAGTGAGAAATATACAGATACAAGCAAGTGAAGGTGTAATAGTAGAAGTAACAGGTCTTCCGACAGAAGGAGAAAAGTGGTACGAGATACACACTTCACTCTAGAACACAACCCTCTTATTTCTAAATACATGTGAAGAATTTATCAGAAACAAAAATGGGTATAACCCCAATTCATTATCGGAGCCATGAAAAGAAGTAGCAAGGATTGTCTAGTGATACATTACATGTGATTAAAGGTACGATGTGGTGAGGGTAATTCATCTCAAACTAATGGCATCCCAGAGGTGAAAGGTAACTCTAAACCTTCCCTACTCTCTCAATTCACTATTCTAGAAGACTGCTACTAGGTTAAGAAGATCCAAGGACCAAGTCTCAGTTGTAAGTCACCATGGACTTATCAAGCTATTAATTATAAGGAGTCTTAATCAAGTTCAACAAACTTGGGATGGGTTCCTTGGAAACCGTAACCTTGTTCAAGACATTCCTTTAGGGGATGAAATAGCCATTAGAACACTTGGGAATGTTTTCTTTAATGATGAGAAGCTATAAAAATGCAATGAGGAAAATCTGAATGAAATTCTAGGACCAAAAGATGTCATATAGGGAACTACACAAACGATAAAACCTCAGAAATCAATAGATAAGAGAAAACAATGGCATCAGTTCTATATTTTCTACCTAAGAAAAGAAGGAGATCATCTCTTTGAACCCTCTTGAGCAACTACCAGAAGAAAATTGACTCAAGATTTCGTCAATATAAAAGAGATGCACCAAGAAACCCTTACAGAAAAATCAGTTCAAAATTTATCAGCCTAAAAAAGGATAGAGTAGGAAATGAAAATAGCTCAATCATTAAAAGGGCTAGAGAGTTTACTGGAAACTAAAAATTTTGGAGAGGTCATGACCACTTCAGTAGAATACTTGTTAGCTCATTCTGGAAATCCTCTTGACTAGAGAAATTCATCCAATTCACGAACTGCAACCTCTCCTATTAAATTTCCATCTATTTTTATTCTATAATCGGATAATGACCCTAAAGTTGTTCCTTATCAAGAGTGTTCTGAGGACTCAATTTCTACTATAATAGATCCCTCCTCTTCAGAGGGCACGACTCCATAGTCCTTTGAAGATTTGATTAATGAAGGACGAGACGATGGCACTAGATTTTCAGCTGAATCTCGGACTAATTTTCCTGATGATGACTTTCTGAAGTATAGAACTAACGAGAAGACAAGGGAAGTTGATAATTCATTGACTGATCCATTGACATTCAAACCTACTCATGAAATTGTTGCCGAAAAGAACAAGATAGTAGTTGTTGTTTCTTCTCCTTTTTATTCTGGTAGCTTTGGTTAGTAGTTTTGATCAGAAGACCATAGATACCAGAGTTGTGAAGAATAAGGGAAAATGAAAATTCCATGAGGAGATTCATAAAATGAAAAAATAAAAAAATAAACTATGAAGGAAGGTACAACAACTAAAAAATTGGGTGCATTGCAGTAAACATTTTCTTTAAGGTCATGAGAAGAGACCTAGAAGAAAGAAAAGAACTCAGGAAATGGAAGCCTATACTGATTTCATATCTGACTTTAATAAAGTAAGCACCCATATAGATTTTGTTCTTGTTTCTACTGAAGTAGGAACTTAGAGTGACTTTGAGGTACAACTGATTCATGTTCCTCCTAGCCTTGTTCAAGTAGGAACTCAGACAAACTCACCATTTACCTTTAATGACAAAGGAGTACAAACATAGGATGTGCCTCCCTATACTCTCTTGATTATAGAATCCATTAGGGGAATTTTGAGGTCTAAAATGGCCTCCTCGGGAAATTATAAAATAATAGTGGAAATAATAAAACAATATTTGATTACATCATCAAATTTTAGAGGGAAAAAAGAAAAAACTATTTTTTCAACTCGTATTCTTAACTTATCTCCCTATGGGTTTACTCAAATTTCGAGCAGAAATACTCGTTGAATGCATAATTTGATTCCTCATCTAAGGAGTACCCATGCTGCATACTTTCGATGGACCTTGCTACATGAAAAATGAGAAATACATGAAAAAGGTGATTGCAATCACGTTTTTCATGTATTTCTCATTTTTCATGTATTAGGGTCCATCAAAGGTGTGAAACATGGGTACTCCTTGGATAAGGAACTAAATCTTTCATCCAATGAGTACTCTTGCTCAAAATTTGAGTAAAACCTTAGGGAGATAAGTTGAAAAAGAAGTTATATTGTTTTATTATTTTTTAATTTTTACTTTTTTGCACCAAAAATGGTGAATCATCCCCCATGGTTGAAATCATCATGTTGAATCCTATTGAATTCTTATAAATTTTATTTTTTTTGTAATTTTTTCTTAGGAGGCTCATTTTAGACCTCAAAATTCACCTAATGAACCATTAAAGTCGTGCATAAAACGATGGTGAAACAATAGGAGACCATAGCAAGATATCAGGGAGAAGTGGTACCTTGGAGGGAACATCAGGAGTTACTCGAATGATTCAGATCACTGAAAACAATATAAGATGAGACTTGCACGCAGCTAAGGGCATCTGAGAAGAAAGTGCAAAAATTAAAGGACCACTTTCAAAAGGCTACAGAACAAACAAAGGAAAATTGCTCCATATATTCAGATGTCTTGGCATGTAGGTTCCCAGCTCAGAATTATGCTTTGTATTTACTTGAGTGATATCTATTGCTAAAAATTAAAGCTATTCAATCTCGAAAACCATATGAGTTTATAAATGTACTAGATTTCATTTCTACTTTCCACAAATAGGATGAGTATAGACAATATCTTCTATGTGAATTATATATGCATAATTTATTTTTAGAAGAGCATGTGGAAGAAAATATTGTCCCATTTATTGGAGACATTCAATTTTAGGCCTTCATATCATTTGCTAGACATCAAGTGAAATGGGAAAAATCTTATTACACCTTCCATAGGAGAGAACATGTTATTGATTTTTGGGTCAGAGTGGAGCCTAATAACCCCTTTTGCACACAAACTCAACATGGTATATTCATGGAAAAACTTGGTGTTGCTTTTGTGCTTGCATAGATCCATTATGATGTCATGCATTCAAGGATGTAAATATCTGGAAGATATCAAGGATGAGGCTCTTCGTGGAGATAAATTAAGATGGCAGACATGACCTAATGAAGTTAAGAATAGAGAGCCCTTTGGCTATCACAATTTCTGGTATCGCATGACCATAGTAGAGGACTATGTTCACTTGGTATTGGATAGAGGTATCAATTAGATAGGAGGCAGGTACATATGTTCCATGATATGGTGCCATCAATCTTTTTATAAATCTAATTATGTCTTATCAAATGCATGTAAGTATGTGGCTTTTGAAGAACTTTGAAGTAGGAATGGGTTCAAGAATAGAGGAGGGGAAGCTTATGAATCTTACTCCTTGACTTCCCTACATGTTAATCATTTGTTTGCACGAGTTCATGCAAAAAGGTTTGTTGGCGGGTGATCTTGGGCATCATAATTGTCATAAATTCCTTTCCTTACTTCTTAGTTTTCGTATTATTTTCTAAGTATTTTTTGTAAATAGGCCATGATAACTTATGTAGTATGGATTCTAGTAGTGTTTTATATGCATTTATTATATTATTATTTTCATGAACGGATTTGACCAATAAATTGTTATTTACTTACAAATGAATTCTTATTTTGGACATGAATTTGTTGACCCATTGGCATTTGATGTTGCTTCTTGGAATGATCGTAGGAGATCAGATAGCCTCAGACTGTTATACTCCATTTGGAGAAAATTAGTTAAATAAAATATTCCGACATGATACTCCAGATGTATTAAGGTCTTTGTAGCTTAAATGAGCATCATGATAATCTTTAGATTCTCAGGATCACTCATTATTAGAAATAGATTTTTTGTCCTTATCTTTTATCGACATAATATAAAAACTCACATTAAGCCTTGAAAGGGGTTGTTCAAGTTGTAATATTGTTTTTGACATAAGCTCAGACTTGCAAAGACATTATTTTTAATTGGTTCTCTGTAATTGAATGGAAGTGTTTACTACTCAAGGTTAATCTGTTGTGTTGATTCTTTTAGTAAGGTAGTTTGATTCAGGTGATTTGGGTCTGATCCTTGATGCAATAGTGTCTTCACTTGTATCATTACATGAGTGTTTGATTCTCTTGTTTCAACTATTTCTCTTTACATAATTGTTCTTAATTTCTCATTATTTTCTTATTAAATTGAATGCTCTGTTTTGAATCATATTTATCAAAATCGTTACAAAATAGATTTGTTGTAGTTATTATGTTAAAATAATTGTCATTTCTTACCATTTCCTATAGATTATCATAGATCGTTATCTTTCTTACTTAAACTCTTTTGATATTACGATCCTATAGTACTGTTTTTCTACTCTATAGTTAATGTCCCCTAAGAAGCAACTTGATGTCAGTAGGTTTTCTTTTGTTGTTTCCTTAGAAGCATTTAGAATTTAATCTTTTGAATGGTTTGATATAATAATAAATTTCATTCTGAGTTGATTTATTTGATATTGCATATTTTCTTCTCAATAGGATGGCAGTAACTTGTCATACCAACATTTCTCTTGCATAAACTGTGTCGATAACCTTGAAATAGAAAAACAAAACCTCAAGTTTATAAGTTAATGTGTATTAGTTAGTTGGTCGTTTTAGGAACAATTAATTGGCTCAATATCTAGTAAATAAATTATTTGGTTAGAAAGGTTTATGGATGAATTGGGCAAGCAGATGGAGATGGGCGGGTTATACAGTGACAACTAGAGTTCCATTCATTATGCAAAGAACTAAACACTTCATTCCAAGACTAAACATATAGATCTCAAGTACCATTTCATATGGTTAGTGTTGGAAGATGAACAGTTGAAGCTGGAAAAGATACACACTAGCCAGAATCCTGCAGATATGTTAACAAAATTTGTAACCAGGGAAAAACTAAAATTCTACTTAGTTTCAATAGGTCTTCAAATATGACGGTGAAGATGAGAAACAACCAAGTCCAAAGTGGAACCATTTTCCAACGAGTGAAGAAGTCATGGAGTTTATATAATCATTCTCCCTTCGGGAGATTGTTGGGTGTGGTGCCTAATTATCTTCATGATTATTCTGAGGTTTTTTGTTTCAGCCATGTTGGATCCTTGTTCCTAGTGGGGCAGCAACGCTTCCCATTTAATCACCATCATGGGGGTCCAAGGGGGGTGATGATGGTTTTATGTGCTCCCCCATGGTGGGGTTTTGGGAGCAACACCCCCGAAGCTAAGAGTAGGTGAAAAGTTGCCTTGTAAAATATTGTCATTTCGTAGTCAATATGGTCCATTCATTAAGAAAATGATCTGTTAGTAGAATTTATGTTAATTTAGGTGTTTTTTCCGTAGAAGGGAACCCTCAGTTTATATGATGGAATTTTATTATGGTTATGTATTAGTATTTTGAGCGAGAAAGAGAGAGGGGATTGTGTGAGAGCGAAGAGGAAATTACAGTCGATCTATTGCAGGTTGTATCTCTTTAATTTGATGGATAATATAAAAAGAAGGACTGGCTATTTCTCTATGGATGTAGAGTTAATTGGGTCAACCAGTAATATTTGTGTCTCTATTGTTTTATGTGTTTATTTTTTGGGTTTATGCAATATTTTATGTGTTTCATTGCTTCATTAATTAATTTATAACACTTTTAGCTAGGTATTTACCATATTAAGTTTCATACCAAGCATGTGAACAAGCTTATAAGTATAGAAAAGGTTTTTAATTTTGAGGATTGTCCCCTTAGGATAGGGTTTGATTTATAATTTTGGTGATTGGGGCATTTATCCCTATCTCCTAACTACATGGTCCAACAAGAGTTGTGTCTAAGGTATTAGTTGCAGAGGGGGATTAAGCATCGAGTCCATTCACTATAACATCCTTAAGCCTCTCTAGAATCTTCTTTAGTTCTTTAGTGGCTCAATGTTTGGAGACCAAGGATTGTCTTTATTTGTAGCAAGGTTGAGGTCTAATGAAGGGCCTAATGACCTAGTGCCTAGTTACTAATAGGACGAAGGACATAAATTATTAGTTGGGAATATCACATGAAGTGAGCAAAATTGTACAATGTTGAATATATTTTATTAAACAATATCCTCATCATCCACTTGACGATAAAGATAAAAACTATGTAAGGTAAGGTAAGAGGGCCAAGTAGTCTAAGAATGTTAAGAGTTTTGAAATTAGAATGATTCATATCTTTGTGGAATTTATTGTCTAAGTTATAAATTCATATTTTTAAGTAAAAGCGAATTTGATAGATATGTAATTGATGGAGTCAAACCCAATGGAAGTTGACTTTGTCAAAAAGACACCTTATAAGAAGGTAATAGGGAGAGAATGAAGGCCAGGAATAAGATATCCCAAAATTGGCCTCATTACATATAATGGTTCTTCTTAATGGAATCCTTCTTCTCCAACTCTCTCTATCTATTTTCATGGTTTTGTGATGTATTCAATTTATGCATTTTTTTCAATGTTCTTGTGACTAGTTTTATGGCAGATTTGTATGTTCCTCTCTCGGTATTCAAGCCTCTTGAATCTTAGCCCCAAATATTTGAATCATAAAAGGCCAAAATTTGTTAGAAAGTATTATAAGTAGAACCATTGCAATCATGCAAAAGGGATCTCTTTGGGAATTGTTATTTATCTATGGTTTTAAGCTTGTGTCTTTATATGCTTACAAAATTATATCTAACTATAGACAATAATTACCTTTCATAGTTTCCTTGGGAAGCTTGTAGGAATAGATATTGCAATCTATAGACTATTCTTGTGTATTTAATGTTTTCGCTTAATTACATTTCGTGTTATTCACAATTTGATGTGAATCATGTTCTCTATTAATGACTTATAAGCTATTAATGGTTTTCAAATTTACTTTAGATTTTGCATGAGTTATAGTTGGTTAACTTTCCCCACTATTCTTTTGTTTCACTCTTTCTTTCACGTCAATTGGTTCTTAAAAGCTCCTAAATAATTAAGTTAATTACATTTATAACTGCATTTCATAAACCTAAATTACTACCCTACAAAAGCCAACCATTCTTTACTATTTTACTACCATACAAAAGCCAACAATTCTTTACTATTTTACAACCATACAAAAGCCACTTGTAATTTCCATGATTCCCCGCACTCATTGCTCCAAATTCCTTCGATGTTGCACATTTCAAAGGAGAAAATTAAAGATGAAAATGGGAAGAGGGAGAGTGTAAAAAAATAGGTGTTATTGATAAAGGGAAGATGGAGCTAGGGGTTGGAGGTTTGGATTTTTGTGATGAAACGTTATGTGGAATGTAATAATGATTTTGATGTTCCATTAAAAAAGAATTTTAAAATTTTATAGTGACCTATGTATAAAGGGAACACGGAGTTGGGTGTTAAATGTTTGTTGTAACGTCTCCATCTAAAAATATTTTTTTTACACGGTTTTACCAATGTATGAGCTAATTCTTATGACACGTAATTCTTGTAATATGTCCCAGCATTTTACTGTTCCGGCCTCCCCTAAAATTTATCCGTCAATAATTTCATTACTTTCTGGCGACAGTAAAAGGGTCTGGTCCTGTTCACTCCAGTTGCATTAACTGCTTGATTCCTTGGGAAAGCCTCCCAGCTCCTCATGATCTGCAAAGGGATATTACGGGGGGGACATCTAGCAATTTCTATTAAATATTCATTTGATTAACTGTACGCTTTTTGGATACTGTGTGATTTCCTTACAGCTCTACCCTGTGCGTGGCACGAGCAGGCTCATTCTCGTAGTTTCTAACCTCGGGTTTGCGATCTCATCGACGGTGGACATGAGTTTGGGGAGATCTACGGCTCAGGTTCTTACCTGGGTTGACTCGACTATAACTTGTTTGGTTATGTTGTCTCCACATTTTGGCGGCAGCTCCATTTTCTGCTGCTGGCTCTCCGCGACCCGCTCTGCTATGGCTCCCGGCCTTGCAGGTGTTATCTTCTCAGTACCAGGTTAAGGTGTTGGCACTGTTAGCAAAGTGTTGGCATTATGATACATATGTTGTACTTGATGGCAACCCACTCATCTCAGATAATAAATTATATGCAGAGAAAAGTTTATTTCATGTAGAGAAAAGTTCACGCACTTTTATGCAGAGAAAAGTTTATTTCACGTAGAGAAAAAGTTCACGCACTTTCATGCAAGGAAAAGCGCGTATATGTTGGAGAACTTACCTTTGGTCCATGGTAGTTAGTCCTTGGTATTTGAACCTATGAGGAAAAGCACGTATATGTTGGAGAACTTACCTTTGGTCCATGGTAGTTAGTCCTTGGTATTTGAACCTATGAGGAAAAGTGCGTATATGTTGGAGAACTTACCTTTGGTCCATGGTAGTTAGTCCTTGGTATTTGAACCTATGAGGAAAAGCGCGTATATGTTGGAGAACTTACCTTTGGTCCATGGTAGTTAGTCCTTGGTATTTGAACCTATGGTTTTGGACCATGGTACTTCGTCAAAAGTGTTGATCTCACGTACTTTCATGGTTGGTTCATGGTATTAGTCCAACAATTTTTTTGATCCTATGGTTTTGGCCCGTGGTATTGTGAAAGGCCTAAGCCTATATAAAGCAAAGGATATCACTTGGCTAATTCATCCTGGCAATTGAATATCTTAAGATCTGAAATATTGGGTTATTGTTTTGAAAGTTTGATCTATGAAAGTGAAGTTGAAAGCGAATCTGTGAAGGGTGATCTCTCGAGCGTTGCAGCTGCGGAAGTGTGGAGGCGCCACAGAAGGCGCAGTGTGGAGGCGCCACAGAAGGTGCAGTGCGGAGACGCCACAGAGGCGCCACAGAAGGCGCAGTGCGAAGACGCCACAGAGGCGCCACAGAAGGCGCAGTGCGGAGGCGCCACAGAAGGCGAAGTGCGGAGGCGCCACAGAAGGCGCAGTGCGGAGATGCCACAGAGGCGCCACAGAAGGCGCAGTGCGGAGACGCCACAGAGGCGCTACAGAAGGCGCAGTGCGGAGACGCCATTGAGGCGCCACAGAAGGCGCAGTGCGGAGGCACCACAGAAGGCGCAGTGCGGAGACGCCACAGAGGCGCCACAGAAGGCGCAGTGCAGAGGCGCCACAGAAGGCGCAGTGCAGAGGTGCCACAGAAGGCGCAGTGCGGAGGCACCACAAAAGGCGCAGTGCAGAGGTGCCACAGAAGGCGCAGTGCGAAGGCGCCACAGAAGGCGCAGTGCAGAGGCGCCACAGAAGGCGCAGTGCGGAGACGCCACAGAAGGCGCAGTGCGGAGGCGCCACAGAAGGCGCAGTGCGGAGACGCCACAGAGGCGCCATAGAAGGCGCAGTGCGGAGGCGCCACAGAAGGCGCAGGTGCGGTGGTCGCGGCGCCACAGAAGGCGCAGGTGCGGAGGTAGTACAGATATCCACAGATCTATACCAGTGAAGTTGCGATCCCTGCTTAAAATTTGTTTTAATTGCCTTTGACTATTCTGCAGGGTTTTGGGTGCATAACTGATGTTTGGTTACTGGTATTGAGTTCAGATAATAGCATGATTAATGACTTATCTTTATGTACTAGATCTGGTTGATAACTCTCATAATATCATTGTATATGTATGGATCTGGTGATTGGGTGATTCAGAAGGTTGTTTGATTATGAGCTTCAATGTTGTTGTTGGGTCCAGTATGAAAATTGGATGAAAAGTGGCCTTTCAGATTATGTGTTGTGCTTCAGTGTATCTAGTCTGAAAATTGATGAAACGTGGTACCTGGAGGAGAGAAGATTGTAGGCCAGCGCCTATGTACTAGTATCTAAGCTAGTACAAAAGCTAAGGGAGATCTTTGGAGCATTGTAGCAGGTAGCAGCCTGCGTACTAGTAAATGGATCGGCTAGTACAAGAGCAAAGGGGGTTGTAGCTCCCGTACTGGTATAAGACTGCACCAGTACAAATATTGTAAAAGGATTTTCTTATTAAGAAGAAGATTGAGATGACTTGCAGCAGGTGGTTTTTCTCCCGCATTGGGTTTCCACCTTATATCATAGTGTTCATGTGTGTGCCTTATGTGTGATGATCTATTACGGCATCTGTTATCTGATAATATGGTTGATAATGTTCTAATGCACTCATTGAAGATCAATTAACTTAATCATAAGAAGTTGTGGAAGTAGCATATATGAATCTGATTATGGAAATGAAAAAGTTTTATTAATGTGATAATACTAATTCACCCCCCCCCCCCCCCCTCTCAGTATTATTTCCAACAATTGGTATCAGAGCAGGTCCTTTGATAGAAGCTTGATTTCTTGAAGGAGATCCGTGGAATAATGGGAAAGAAGCTTAAGAAGAAAGCACCTAAGAAAAAGAAGTCATCTCAGAAGAACTATGACAGTGGGAGAATCGATTGGGGATTAGGTATAAGAAGCTCTTCAGATTCAGAATCATTATCAGGTATGAATATATTATCCTCTGATGTTCCAGCTATCTTTCCTTTTGGAAGAGATGAAAGTGATAGCGAAACTACTGAATTTGCTCTTATGGGTGAACAAGAAAGATATCAAATAGAGGCAGAATTTAAAAGGCTGACAGACAAAATTAGAGATCAACAAGATCTATTGAACAAAAGGGAATGTGATTTCAAAGAAGAAGCTACCAAACTAAAGGCCAAACTAGAAGAAGGAAACAAGGTAAGAAAGCTACTCAAGGACAAGGAAGACCAATGTCAAAAATTGCATCATGAAGTGACATCATTAAGAAAAGAAGTCAACGAAAGAAGCACAACCATCAAGAAACTCAAAGATAGATCCATCTACTATGAAAATCTTGAAGCTACAATCCTCTCACTAAAAGGAGATCTTGAAGAATCAAAGAAGCAGAATACAAATCTACTCCAAGCTATTGCAAAACAAGAAAACGAAGTCACCAGCTTAAAATCTCAACTAGAATGTGCCTTCCGAGTTCGTCAAATGCAGCAGGATCTGAATGAAGAACAAGAAAAGGAGATTCTCAAACTAAGGGAACAAATGGAAGAAGGAAGGAAAGCTGAAGAAGATTTGAAAAAGCAATCTCTTGAAAAGGAAGAATAGCTTCAGGTTGAGGTAAATATCTTGAAAGGTAAACTAGAAGAAAAGGATAAGCTTTTACGATTTCAAGATAGTTCTAAAGTCTTGGATGATATTCTTAGTAGTCAAAGGTCTCCTGCTATAAAGACTGGTCTTGGTTTCCATGAATCTGTTGAAGGTGAATCTAGTTCACAAGTTGAGGCAAGGAACTCTAAAGAGAAATCTAAAGTGATCAACAAAGAAATGAAAGATCAATCTCATCATCAACCAAGAAAAGATATTCCTCAAAGAAAATCCTTTACTCCTCCTATGAATAATGTTGAATGTTATGTATGTCATAATCTTGGACATGTTGCAGCTAGATGTAGAAGAAGAAGGGTTCAAGACCATTATGCAGAAAGATCATCACATTCAAGGTACTTTTATGGATATTGCTTTGCTTGCAATATGTTTGGTCACAAAGCTGCTGATTGTTACAGGAGGAATATGAAACATGTCATATGTTATGCATGTAACAAGCTTGGACATATAGCTAAGGAATGCAGGAACAAAGTGTGGGCACCATATCAAAAGGATAAAATGTCATCATCACGCTTGAAGATATGGAGGAAAAAGGAAGTACAGTCAGAAAAAGGCGGCACTGCACAACGTACAGACATACCAGAATCAGAGGGAGCTGAAAGTACAAAACTTCAGTGTCCTGAATCTCATATGCAAACTCCATAAAGGAAAGTTGCATATATACGCGAGTTAGTTACTGCACAGTCGCGTATATGATTGTTTGAAGAAAGGTAGTAGGGACAGATTCAAGAGAAGGATCAGTTTTGCTCTAGTTAATAATAATGATGTGTGGATATGATGGTTAGAAGTGTTTTGGTTCTAACTTGATATTGATGATGTCTTGATACTTCTTATCAGACAGATGGCACAGGTTTAGAGGGAGCATATGGACTTAATGCATTATTGGCATTATGGTTAATAGTCCTTGGTGATGATACTTATATGGATAAATGATTCATCTTGCTATGGTTATGAGTTGTTCACATGGTTCTTGGATCAGATTTATGGTTGATTCTCTCATGATGCTTCATGGTAAGCACTTAGCTTGAATTCACATCTTCTTGATGTTGAGTCACTCATATGCTGTTGTCGTCATATGCATAAAGATCATATATTACAGTTATGATTCCTTTCATTCTTGGCACAAATGGATGAGGATTGTTGGCTGGATACAGGGATGATTATTCAAAGTTGCATTGTTGGAGACATGATGATAATGAGCTCTTATCTATATGATGATAGGATCGTTTCATACATATGTTGATTAATGCAGATATTCCCAATTGATGATACTTGATTCATGTAGATCTGGATGGCTATGATGTTTCTCACATAGAATGTGAAATTCTGTTGATGCGGACATACCTTGATGATTCATGCACTAATACAAGTTGCTGGTCTAGTTGCTGTTGACAGATACTATGGAGCAGATCATAAAGTGTTGTTGCTGATGTTCATCTTATTTAGGTGATGTCATATCAAGACTCATGATGTAATAGTGTCATCTCTTCAGGTCATGTAACGACCTATGTTGGTTTCCCCACTATGCCTGGGATGAAGATACCTTGCTTACAGTCAGGGGGAGCCTGAGCATGAACGGCACTATATAGCAGAGCAAACATTTCAGCTTGTTCTCAGAAAGAGCATGATCAGATTGGTGCACCATGTCATATACAAAGGGGGAGCTCATTCAGAGATTTCAACAGGTACTCAGGGGGAGCTTATAATGCATTGTTGGCATTATGGAGGACGTACAGAAGGAGATCTTGGATGCTGGTCTGATTATTGCTGCAATCTATCTCTTTCATGGTCATGGATTATGGTTCTTCTTTGCAGATCTGGTTTATAGTCAGGGGGAGCATGTTCTTAGGGGGAGCATAACCCTTTGCCCTTGATGTCAAAGGGGGAGAGTGATTGGTTGTTGTTGCCATCAAGTCCAAAGGGGGAGATTGTTGGCATTATGATACATATGTTGTACTTGATGGCAACCCACTCATCTCAGATAATAAATTATATGCAGAGAAAAGTTTATTTCATGTAGAGAAAAGTTCACGCACTTTTATGCAGAGAAAAGTTTATTTCATGTAGAGAAAAAGTTCACGCACTTTCATGCAAGGAAAAGCGCGTATATGTTGGAGAACTTACCTTTGGTCCATGGTAGTTAGTCCTTGGTATTTGAACCTATGAGGAAAAGCGTGTATATGTTGGAGAACTTACCTTTGGTCCATGGTAGTTAGTCCTTGGTATTTGAACCTATGAGGAAAAGCGCGTATATGTTGGAGAACTTACCTTTGGTCCATGGTAGTTAGTCCTTGGTATTTGAACCTATGAGGAAAAGTGCGTATATGTTGGAGAACTTACCTTTGGTCCATGGTAGTTAGTCCTTGGTATTTGAACCTATGGTTTTGGACCATGGTACTTCGTCAAAAGTGTTGATCTCACGTACTTTCATGGTTGGTTCATGGTATTAGTCCAACAGTTTTTTTGATCCTATGGTTTTGGCCCGTGGTATTGTGAAAGGCCTAAGCCTATACAAAGCAAAGGAGATCACTTGGCTAATTCATCCTGGCAATTGAATATCTTAAGATCTGAAATATTGGGTTATTTTTTTGAAAGTTTGATCTATGAAAGTGAAGTTGAAAGCGAATCTGTGAAGGGTGATCTCTCAAGCGCTGCAGCTGCGGAAGTGCGGAGGCGCCACAGAAGGTGCAGTGCGGAGACGCCACAGAAGGCGCAGTGCGGAGACGCCACAGAGGCGCCACAGAAGGCGCAGTGCGGAGACGCCACAGAAGGCGCAGTGCGGAGGCGCCACAGAAGGCGCAGTGCGGAGGCGCCACAGAAGGTGCAGTGCGGAGACACCACAGAGGTGCCACAGAAGGTGCAGTGCGGAGACGCCACAGAGGCGCCATAGAAGGCACAGTGCGGAGGCGCCACAGAAGGCGCAGTGCGGAGGCGCCACAGAAGGCGCAGTGCGGAGACGCCACAGAGGCGCCACAGAAGGCGCAGTGCGGAGGCGCCACAGAAGGCGCAGTGCGGAGGCGCCACAGAAGGCGCAGTGCAGAGGCGCCACAGAAGGCGCAGTGCGGAGGCGCCACAGAAGGCGCAGTGCAGAGGCGCAGTGCGGAGGCGCCACAGAAGGCGCAGTGCAGAGGCGCCACAGAAGGTGCAGTGCGGAGACGCCACAGAGGCGCCACAGAAGGCGCAGTGCGGAGGCGCCACAGAAGGCGCAGTGTGGAGGCGCCACAGAAGGTGCAGTGCGGAGACGCCACAGAGGCGCCATAGAAGGCGCAATGCGGAGGCGCCACAGAAGGCGCAGGTGCGGTGGTCGCGGTGCCACAGAAGGCACAGGTGCGGAGGTAGTACAGATATCCGCAGATCTATACCAGTGAAGTTGCGATCCCTGCTTAAAATTTGTTTTAACTGCCTTTGACTATTCTGCATGGTTTTGGGTGCATAACTTATGTTTGGTTACTTGTATTGAGTTCAGATAACAACATGATTAATGACTTATCTTTATGTACTAGATCTGGTTGATAACTCTCATAATATCATTGTATATGTATGGATCTGGTGATTGGGTGATTCAGAAGGTTGTTTGATTATGAGCTTCAATGTTGTTGTTGGGTCCAGTATGAAAATTGGATGAAAAGTGGCCTTTCAGATTATGTGTTGTGCTTTAGTGTATCCAGTCTGAAAATTGATGAAACGTGGTACCTGGAGGAGAGAAGATTGTAGGCCAGCGCCTATGTACTAGTATCTAAGCTAGTACAAAAGCTAAGGGAGATGTTTGGAGCATTGTAGCAGGTAGCAGCCTGCGTACTAGTAAATGGATCGGCTAGTACAAGAGCAAAGGGGGTTGTAGCTCCCGTACTGGTATAAGACTGCACCAGTACAAATATTGTAAAAGGATTTTCTTATTAAGAAGAAGATTGAGATGACTTGCAGCAGGTGGTTTTTCTCCCGCATTGGGTTTCCACCTTATATCATGGTGTTCATGTGTGTGCCTTATGTGTGATGATCTATTACGGCATCTGTTATCTGATAATATGGTTGATAATGTTCTAATGCACTCATTGAAGATCAATTAACTTAATCATAAGAAGTTGTGGAAGTAGCATATATGAATATGATTATGGAAATGAAAAAGTTTTATTAATGTGATAATACTGATTCACCCCCCCCCCTCTCAGTATTATTTCCAACACAAAGCTCGGGTAAGTTTCTTTCCAAAGTTTAGAGTTTCTTGTCATAATCCTCTTCTGGTCCAGTTTTTTTTTAACAACACTAACCAATGGTTGCTCAGTTCTAATGGTAGGAACCCTTCACCAGTTTCCTGGAGCTACGTGCTGTAGATGTATGGAAGCTTTTCACCAGACTCGCCCTGAATATCCCAGGTAAGGGGTTCATCTTCAGCTTGAAGATTTGAGCATCATTTGCCTTGTTTCAAATTGGTTGGAGATTTGATTTTCTACCGTTTAGCTAAAAAGGTTTTCCCAGTTAGACTACAGTCTCACAGTATTCAGAGTTTTATGTATTTGATAGGCTGTAAGGTGTTGAAACTCTATATGACCGTAAGGGTCGAACATAGGTTGTATAATGTAATTTCAACTACTCCTTACCAGGGTTTCTTCCTGAGGCTTCTGTTTATTTAAAGGACGACAGAATTACAGTATCACTCCTCCAGGGCTAACCTGAGAGATGTCAGTCTATTGAAAACTTTACTACTTTCCTTGTATTAAAATTCGCTGTGTTTATGTATATGTTTTAAGGTTTGGATATGAACCGACCCTTGCTTAGCCACATCTGTTGCATGATAGCATGTAATACTTCTTATAATTTTGGGTCTTCATTGAATAGAGATGCGTGGCTATAACAACCCCGGTCAGGTTCTTGTCTTACAATCTTTATGGGTTGACACGGGTTTTTAAGGAACCCACTCTGTTCGATGTTTGCTTTATATTTCATGATTTACCTGGTCGATGCCAGAAAATTGGCGCGAGGATGTATACTTTATCTTACATGCTTTTCTTTCTTTTTGTATCAGTGGACAGAGATCTAATGTATGTTTTAGCTCTGTGTTTTCAATCGTTCTTCGTCTTATATGGTTAGCAGAATTTTAAAAGGGGTTTCACCCCGGATTCATTTGGTTTCCACTATTTCTTTATGGAGAGTTCTGAGCATGACCCTAACTGCGCTAGTTCATTTGGTTGTATATTTCTTGGTTCTGGTTTATTAAAAGTTGTCTTAATAAAATTAATCGTCATCTCTTTAATTTGTCCTGCTCATTGTACTGTCAAACTACAATCATTAGCCATCATACTTCCTCGCATAGCTCAGGGGTTACCAACTCAGCACGCCAGAGCCCTCCTCTGTCAGTGCCTTAGGGTAAAATGATCATAACATTTTTGCACCATTTACACCTGAGTAAATTTTCACGAAATGCGTATACGCCCTTAGACATTCTTTCCCGGCATTAAGATTTACAGTTTGTTCCAGTTAATTTACTGTTCCTTTTTATATATCCTTTTCACATGTCCAAGTATGCGTATAACTCAAGGGTTTTTGAATCTGGTTGGCTATCAACTGAGCTATAACTGTTATAAATATATTCATGGGTATTGTGATCATAGTTTCTTGCTTGTAGTAAAGATTACGACTATGACAACTTCCATCAAGTCCTCTGTTTGTTCTTTTAATGGGTTATAAAGAGGTTCCGGGAACCCGCTTAATTTTACTATTTAGATAATTTCCAAGGATCGTAGTCCTTATATATAAATATATGTATTTCCTTGTTTTCTTCTTTAAACAGTTGATAAGGTTAGTCATAGCCTCGTACTGTGCATCATTATTTCTTGTATATCGCAGATAGCAGAATTTGTTAAAACGAATTTGTTTTCCCCACAGTCTTGGTGGTGTCTACTGTTATTATTTTAACACAGTGTCAGTTTTTTTATAAGTCATAGCTACATAGAAATTTCTTTTTTCAATGCTTAGGGTTTCCAAACGACAAATACTTACTTATTCACAACAGTTAGAATTTTCCATACTTGTCTATTCAGTGTTCTAGTAATACTACAACAAAATTGCTCACCTCTGCTCCCTGTGTTGTGGTGATCCTCGTAGTCCTACAGAAACAGAATCTTCTCTTGTCTATTGCTTCTAATTTGCCACCCAACCTCGAGATTCGTCTTTTAGGACCAGAATCTCTCCCCCGTGCTTTCTTGCAGGACCACTGCCCTCGACAAGAAATTCTGCACTTAGTGCTTGGCTATCTAGTCCTTACCAGACTTAGACGTTTCTTGCTTTGTTTTTCTCTCTGCCTGTCCTTACAGTGTAGACCCCCCTTTTTCCTCCCCTTTTCCTCTAGAAACCTTCCCTATTAGGAGAGGTGGTTAGGATTGCAGTTCACTGCAACTGTTTTCCCCAACTTCCCTCTCAGAAGTTGCCAGCATTTTCCAAAAACATTTCTTATCTTATTTAAGAAATAATAAAAATATTATTAAATTCCAAAACAGTTAATAATGTCATATTCAGTTTTTAACCACAGTAAATTCAAATATTTACATTTTCCTGGGGCATTACATCTCCCCCTCCTGAAATTGGACATCGTCCCGATGTCCGTTGACTAAGAACAGCTCCGGGTAAGCTTTTCTCATGAGCTCTTCATCTTCCCAGGTGGCCTCATCAGGCCCAAAGTGCTGCCATTGCACTTTAACTTGGGTAATAGCTCACTTCCGCAGCTGTACTTCTCTCCAATCGAGAATTCTTAGCGGCTCAACCAAGACCTCTCCTTCCAGTTCGACCTACAACATGCAATATTCTAAATAAGTTTCTTATAAAGAAAAATTTTAGACTGGTCTACTAGAAGTAATCCTCACCTGTATATCTTGCCATCTGACCACATGTTTAGGGTCATAAACATATTTTTTTAATACAGATACATGGAAGACATTGTGGACCCGAATGTGACTTGGCAGGGTGAGCTGGTAAGCCACCGGCCCAATTCTCGCCAAGACTTGGAATGGTCCACAATATCGGGGTGCCAACTTGGCACACCTGCTCCATTGCAGTGTACTCTTCCTTGCTTGGATTCTCACATAAACATGGTCACCGACTTGGTATTCTTTAAACCTCCTCTTCTAGTTAGCAAAGCTCTTTTGCCTATCCTGAGCAGCTTTTAAATTAGAGCGTACCCTTTTGACCATCTCCTCCATTTCCTTAAGCATTTCCGGCCCTAACCTTAATTTGTCTTCAGGTCCACCCCAGCTTGAGGGTGTGCGGCACTTCCGCCCATACAAAACCTCAAAGGGGCTCATATGTAATGAGGTGTGATAGCCGTTATTGTATGCAAACTCAACCAGGTGCAAATACTCCTCCCACTGAGTTGGTTGCCGCATGACATACGCCCTTAACATGTCTTCTACCACCTGGTTCACCCGCTCGGTTTGTCCGTTGGTCTGGGGGTGATATGCTGTACTGAAGTTCAGCTGTGTCCCTAATTCTGCAAATAATGTCTTCCAAAAGACCAATGTGAATTTCACGTCATGGTCTGAAATTATCATCTTCGGAAGTCCATGCAATTTAAACACATTTTGCATGAAGATATGGGCAATCTGTACAGCTCTGTAGGTGGATTGCACAAGTATAAAATGTGCTGCTTTACTCAATTTTTCCACCACCACCATAATAGAATCATTATTCTTCTTTGTCTTAGGCAGCCCTGTTATAAAGTCCATGGAAATGGTTTCCCACTTCCATTCCGGAATGGGTAATGGTTGCAATAAACCCGCTGGATGTTGATACTCTGCCTTAATTTGTTGACACTCCAGGGACCGTGCCAAATACGCAGCCACATTCCTCTTCATTCCTAGCCAATAGTATTCTTTTCAAAGTGCAGTGATCATTTTCTGATATCCTGGGTGTCCAACATAGTGACTGATGTGAAATTCATCCAAAATCAGATTTTTAATGCTGTTTTGATTAGGTACATATAGCATTTTTTTGTAGTACAACATTCCAGCATCATCCATCTCATATCCTTGCTGATTCTTCTCACTGGTAGATTGTTGTACTTGTTGTTTTATTTGTTGGTACATAGCATCTTGTTCTGTTGCCTTTTTTATCATTTCCTCAAAGGGGCTTTTCCATTCTCTACAGGAAATTTCATACAAACATTGTACTTTCCGACTTAAGGTGTCTGCCACCCGGTTTTCTTTCCCCTTCAGATGTTTGATTTCAATGTCAAAACCGCTTAGGAAATATACCCATCGTGCTTGCCTAGCATTTAAAGTGGGCTGGCTAAAATAATTGGTCAGACTGTGGTGGTCAGTCAGTAACAAAAATTTCCTGCCCATAAGATAATGTCGCCACATCTTCAAAGTGTGTATGATGACAACTAACTCTAAGTCATAAGCAGAATACTTCTTCTCGTGCTCTTTTAGTTTCCTAGACTCATAAGCAATTACTTTCCCTTCCTGCATCAACACACTTCCCACGCCTTCCTTGCTTGCGTTAGTGCACACCACATAATCCTTATTAGGATCAGCTATGCTCAAAATGGGTGCGGTGGTGAGCAGATGCTTAAGCTGCTCAAAACTTCTTTGACATTCCGAGGTCCATTTGAATGCTCTTCCCTTTTTCTGTAAGGAGGTGATAGGATACGCTACTCTTGAGAAACCTTCTACAAATCATCTATAATAACCGGCTAATCCCATAAAGGACCTGATGTCTACTACATATTTCGGTACGGGCCACTCCATTATGGTTCTTATCTTTTCAGGGTCCACCGCGATCCCTTCCCTTGTGATTATATGGCCCAGATACTGTATTTCTTCCTTGAAGAAGTCACACTTGCTGAACTTAGCATATAGCTGGTGTTCTTGGAGGGTTTGTAGCACCAATCTGAGGTGCTCCTTGTGCTCTTCCATATTGCGGGAGTATATCAGTATATCATCGATAAATATCAACACAAATCTATCCAAATATCGATGAAATATGTTTTTCATCAAGCACATGAAAGTTGCAGGGGCGTTAGTTAACCCAAAGGGTAGCACCACAAATTCGTAATGCCCATAACTTGTTCTAAATGCTATTTTAGCTATGTCTTCCTCCTTTATCCTGATCTGGTGGTAACCTAATCGCAAATCGATCTTGGAGAACATTGTTGCACCCTTCACTTGATCGAAAAGTTCATCAATTTTAGGTAGAGGATACTTGTTTTTTATTGTCAACTTGTTCAGCTAACGATAATCTATACACATGCGAAGGGTTCCGTCTTTTTTCTTAACGAATAACACTGGGGCTCCCCACGGAGACACACTGGGGTGAATATAGTTTTCATCTAGCAATTCTTGTAACTGCATTTTTAACTCTGTCAACTCAGGTACACTCATTCTATAGGGCACTCGCGATACCGGTGCTGCCCCTGGTACCAATTCGATGGTGAAGTCTATATCCCTCTTAGGCGGCAGTCCGGGAATCTCTTCTGGGAACACATCCGCAAATTCTTGTATCACAGGGATGTTATCCAACGTGGCTATTTTATCCTTCGAGTCAGCATAGCCCACTTAGATGGCATAAATCTGACACCCTTTCCTGATGCATTTCGCTAACTGAGATGTGGTTATTGGCCAAACTTGTACTGGCCGCTTAATTCCTTGCATCTCTTGCCTTGTTCCAAGTTCATCCCTGTAATAAATAGTCTTTATTTTGTAGTTGACCAATGACCAGTGCTTTTCTAACCAGTCGATACCGATCAGAACATCATATGAACCAAGGGGAAGCAGTTATTAACTTTTGCGAGCACTCGCCTCTTGGCCCCTGTAGCCAGCTATACTAGCCATGGATTCTTGAATTTAACAGGTTGCAACTTACATTGTTCTACCACCTTAGGACTAATATAGCTTAGTGTGGCTCTATGATCAATTAAAATAGCTACAGTAAGGTCTGAGATTTCACCTTCGAATTCCACCATGGTCGGATGGTACTCTAACTGACGATCATCCAGAGCTGCATTAATCCTTGGTAGGCTACATCCCATGTCGCCCACTGTTGATGCTTCATGGATTTGCACTAACTGTTCAGTTCCCTTTCGCCGTGGGCAGTTTTTGACGTAGTGAGCCCTCCAAAACCCCAACACTGCACTGGAGGTCTTGCTGGCCCTTCACTATCCAACATCACAGGCTGTTCGCCGACTCTAGACTCATTAGTCAGCTTGGACCTGAATAAATTTTTTTGTACAGTTCTGCTATTTTGACCTTTTCCAACTCCCTTGCTATCACTGCTGCGATTCCCTTTATTGTTTCCAACCGACTTGTTACTTCTCTTATCATTCCATAATTTACCTGGAATTTCCCCCTTCTGCTTACTCTGCTGGTAACAAATTCTGGCTTTACGTATTGCTTCATCCATTGTCTTTGGATTGTCAAACTCAATCCTTTCCCGCATGTACAGAGGTAAACTACTAACAAATCTTTGCACCTTATCTTTTTCCTCTCTAATATAAGGCACATAACGAAGCAGGGAAGTAAAGCAGGTAATAAATTCATCCATGGTCTACTTCCCCAACTGCAAGTCATGTAATTCCCTTGCCTTTTCATTGTAAAAACGCTCGGTCAGGTATCTTTCTTTGAAGTACCTTTGAAATTTCTCCCAAGTTATGGTTTGTTCGCTTACTCCCTTTACGATCTTAACTTCTTCCCACCATAGGGTGGCTTTTCCCTGCAGTTGGAAAATGGCCAACCGTGCCTTAAGGTTGTGATCATATTCGTATAACTGAAAATATTAGTTCATATTAATCAACCATGCCTCAGCTGCTTCTTCCTATTCCCCGTTGAAGTGTGGCAGTTTAATCTTACGAAATTGTCCTTGCAACTCTACCCGTTACCTTTTTGAGGTCTGTTGTTCAGATGCATTATCAGACCGTTCCTCCCTCTCTTCCGACCCTTTAGGTTCTGTGTGGTGATTTTTTTCCTCTGACATTCTTTGCTGTTCTGCACTGGGATTAGCTAGCGGCTGGTTCTATTTGTCGGATAAGCTTTTTATAATTCTCTCTTGTTCCTAAGTTAGCCATGCATTATCTTCACGTAACTGGGCCATTTCATTTTTTAATTCCTACACTGTCTCCAAAATAGCCTAATTTGTATTGTGTGCCTCCTCCCCGAGTTGTACCCATAGCTCGGGGTTACTCTCAGGGCCAGTACAGGTCCCTGACCCATTGCATACCTGCGTGATGCACTATCCCCTCTTCTCATACTGTCAGTCCTCCGGTTTCTTGTCTTCAACATGAGAAAAGTAAGTCAATCACACTAACTACCTTTTTTTTAATTGGAATTGCTCAAATAGGGACCAAATTAAATTGTATGAGCTGTTTTCTGTTCCAATTTCAATTTTCAAATTTCAATTTTTCAGTTTCAATTTCAAGTTCAATTCCCAGAGGCCTCAGTTTTGTAACTGGACTCTGATACCAATTGTAATGTCTCCATCTAAAAAAAAAAAATTTACATTGTTTTACCAATGTATGAGCTGATTCTTATGACACGTAATCCTTGTAATATGTCCCAGAATTTTACTGTTCTGGTCTCCCCTAACATTTATCCGTCAATAATTTCATTACTTTCCGGCAACAGTAAAAGGGTCTGGTCCTATTCACTCCGGTTGCATTAACTGCTTGATTCCTTGGGAAAGCCTCCCAACTCCTCGCGATCTGCAAAGGGATATTACGGGGGGACATCTGGCAATTTCCATTAAATAATCATTTGATTAACTGTACGCTTGGACTATGCTTTGGATTCTGTGTGATTTCTTACAACTCTGCCCTGTGCGTGGCACGAGCAGGCTCGTTCTCGCAGTTTCTATCCTCGGGTTTGCTATCTCATCGACGGTGGACATGAGTTTGGGGAGATCTACGGCTCAGGTTCCTTTTTGGGTTGACTCGACTATAACTTGTTTGGTTATGTTGTCTCGACATTTTGGCAGCAGCTCCATTTTCTGTTGCTTGCTCTCCGCGATCCGCTCTGCTATGGCTCCAGGCCTTGCATGCGTTATCTTCTCAGTACCAGGTTAAGGTGTCGGCACTGTTAGCAAAGCTCGGGTAAGTTGTTTCCAAAGTTTAGAGTTTCTTGTCATAATCCTCTTCTGGTCCAGTTTTTTTTAACAACACTAACCAATGGTTGCCTGGTTCTAATGGTAGGAACCCTTCACCAGTTTCCTAGAGCTATGCGTCGTGGATGTATGGAAGCTTTTCAGCGGACTCGCCCTGAATATCCCAGGTAAGGGGTTCATCTTCAGCTCGAAGGTTCCGACATCATTTGCCTTGTTGCAAATTGGTTGGAGTTTTGATTTTCTACTATTTAGCTCAAAAGGTTTTCCCAGTTAGACTACAATCTCACAGTATGCAGAGTTTTATGTATTTGATAGGCTGTAGGCTGTAAGGTGTTGAAACTCTATATGACCGTAAGGGTCGAACAGAGGTTGTATAATGTAATTTGAACTACTCCTTACCAAGGTTTCTTCCCGAGGCTTCTGTTTATTTAAAGGACGGCAGAATTACAGTGTCACTCCTCCAGGGTTAACCTGAGAGATGTCAGTCTATTGAAAACTTTACTACTTTCCTTGTATTAAAATTCGTTGTGTTTATGTATATGTTTTAAGATTTGGATATGAACTGGCCCTTGCTTAGCCACATTTGTTGCATGATAGCATGTAATACTTCTTAGAATTCTGGCTCTTCATTGAATAGAGATGCACAGCTATAACAACCTCGGTCAAGGTTCTTCGTCTTACTATCTTTATGGGTTGTAACAGGTTTTTAAGGAACCCACTCTGTTCGATGTTTGCTTTATATTTCATGATTTACCTGGTTGATGCCGGAAAATTGGCGTGAGGATGTATACTTTGTCTTACATGCTTTTCTTCCTTTTGTATCAGTGGACAGAGATCTAATGTATGTTATAGCTCTGTGTTTTTCAATCGTTCTTCATCTTATATGGTTAAAGAAATTGTAAAAGGGGTTTCACCCGGATTCCTTTGATTTCCACTATATCTTTTATGGAAGTTTTGGGCATGACCCTAACTGCGCTCGTTCATTGGCTTATATATTGCTTGCTTCTGGTTTATTTAAAGTTGACTTAATAAATTTAGTCGTCATCTCTTTAATTTGTCCTGCTCATTGTACTGTCAAACTACAATCGTTACCCATCATGCTTCTTCGCATAGCTCAGGGGTTACCAACTCGGCACGCCAGAGCCCGCCTCTGTCAGTGCCTTAGGGTAAAATGTTCATAGCATTTTTGCACCATTTACACCTGAGTAAATTTCACGAAATGCGTATACACCCTTAGACATTCTTTCCCGGCATTAAGATTTACAGTTTGTTCCAGTTAATTTACTGTTCCTTTTTATATATCCTTTTCACATGTCCATGTATGCATATAACTCAAGGGTTTTTGAATCTGGTTAGCTATCAACTGAGCCATAATAGTTATAAATATATTCATGGGTATTGTGATTGTAGTTTCTTGCTTGTAGTAAAGATTATGACTATGACAACTCACATCAAGTCCTCTGTTTGTTCTTTTAATGGGTTATAAAGAAATTCCGGGAACCCGCTTAATCTTGTTGTTCCGATAAATTCCAAGGACCGTAGTCCTTATATATATATATATATATATATATATATATATATATAGATATATATATATATATATATATATATATATATATATATATATATATATATATATATACATATATTTCCTTATTTTCTTCTTTAAACAGTTGATAAGGTTAATCATAGCCTCGTATTGTGCATCAATTATTCCTTGGATATCACAGATAGCAGAATTTGTTAAAACGAATTTGTTTTCCCCATAGTCTTGGTGGTGTCTACTGTTATTATTTTAACACTGCATCAGTTTTTTTATAAGTCATAGCTACACAGAAATTTATGTTTTCAATGCTTAGGGTTTCCAAACGACACAGACTTACTTATTCACAACAGTTAGAATTTTCCATACCTGTCTATTCGGTGTGCCAGTAATACTGCAATAGAACTACTCACCTCTGCTCCCTATGTTGTGGTGATCCCTGTAGTCCTACAGAAATAGAATCTTCTCTTGTTTGTTGCTTCTAATTTGCCACCCAACCTCGAGATTCGTCTTTCGGGACAAGAATATCTCCCCCGTGCTTTCTTGCAGGACCATTGCCCTCGGCAAGAAATTCTTCACTTAGTGCTTGGCTATCTGGTCCTTACCAGACTTAGCCGTTTTTTGCTTTGTTTTTCTCTCTGCGTGTCCTTACAGCATAGAACCCCCTTTTTCCTACCCTTTTCCTCTAGAAACCTTCCCAGTTATGGGAGGTGGTTAGGGTTGCAGTTCACTGCAACTGTTTTCCCCAACTTCCCTCTCAGAAGTTTCCAGCATTTTCCAAAAACATTTCTTATCTTATTTAAGAAATAATAAAAATATTATTAAATTCCAAAACAGTTAATAATGTCAGTTTTTAACCACAGTAAATTCAAATATTACATTTTCCTAGGGAATTTGTGATTCTTTGAGAGATGGATTTTCAGATACATAGCTTTGTGAAAAAATTTTGTTGATAAAATTGGTTTATTTTTTCTATTTAACAATGGATTATTGATATTTTTATTTTGATTATTAGAATACTTATAATTTTGGAAATTTTTATTTAAAATAATTTTTATATTATCAAAAATAGAAAATTATTGGAATAAAAAGTTTTAATAATTAAAATATTAATTTTTTTAAAATAAAATAATGAAATTACACTCGAAAATATATAGATTTTTTTTTATAAATTTGGTGTTTGAAAACTAAGTTAATTTTTTATTTTTTTTATTTATATGTATATATATGTATATGTATATTAAAAAGAATTAATTTGTTTATATAAATTTAGTGTGTATATATAAATATATAGTTAAGGAAAAAGATTATTACTTTTCTTATATATAAGTAGTTAGGGAAAAAGATTATTATTTTTCTCATCTCATTTCAATTCTTTCCCATAGAGATTTAAACATAAAATTAATTAAAAAATTAGTTATATTTATTTAATTTATATAATATAAATTATAATTTTTAATTTATTTTAAAATAATCCATATAATCAAATAAAAAACAAAATAAATATATTTAAAAAAATATTAAAAACTTATTAATCCACTCTTATATTAAAAAACATTTACCAATTATTAAATATATAAAACTCATAACTCACTTATGGAGATGTATAAAACTCATTTCCATAAAATTTTACTTTTCTCATAGCATCAATGTAGGTTAATATCATCTATAAATAGATAACCACATCTAAATTTATAAATAGATAACCACAAGTAAATTTTAAAGGATAGACAGGATAAAGGTAATCAGCCTATTGTTTTATATCTTCGCTAGTGTTTTAGCATAAAGATATAAAGTTAAATTTTAAAAATAAAATGAAATTTTATAAGGAAAAAATGCTAGCTAAATTTATTTGAAGTAATTAGAAAAAAGAATGGTTGTTTTTTATTTAAATTTATTTTTTATAAAATTGAATATAGTATTTTTTATAAATTAAATCTAAAATATAATATGTTTATTTTGGAATAAGATTAGTAGAATTTTAATTTAATTATTAAGTGGATATTGGAGATTTAATTTTCATAAATTATTTTAAAATCTTTTTAATACGAGTGATTGATATGCGCTCATTCGGAAAGGCCCTGTTGTGCAAGTTGCTGTGGAGAGTTATTCATGGTAAGGGTCCGTGGAGTAACATGATTCAGATGAAATACTTAGGAAGGAAGAGCTTACCGTTCTGGTACAGAAAAGGTATGATTGGTGCCTCATATGGTTCTTCAATATGGCTTAGTTTTCGCAAGATTGAATCATACTTCTTGAAGAATTTAATCTGTGTAATGTACCCCGGTAACCTCACATGTAAAAGGTAGGGAGTTAGAATTTTTATACAAATTACCACAAGTAATTATCCAATTCACAACTCCACATTCATCGTTAACCATTAGATATAAATTTCATTAGTACATAAAGTAATTACAGTAGAGAACAGTAAGACACATAACCGTTAACAACAACTGCTGTAGTGTAATAACATAAACTGTCTCATGAACCTTGCATCCATTTCATGTTTTCCGTAACCATATTCATTAATCTCTTACTTGGGCATTATGAGTATCGCAACCAATAAAGAATCATCATCATCAAGTATTCAACATCATCAAATTGACACAAAAGGCAATCACATCAATCACACCATTGAACACTGATATACCCTGGAAACCCCGTAGGGAGAAAACCAGCAAACGTTTAATCTTATTATTAAACGCTCGTGAGGGTTGTCACCCCTCACTCAATGGCTTATAACGGATTCCATCCCTTAACCATTGTTATAAAATCATTACAATGAATTATCATTAAGTTATCACATAACTAGCTAAAAGCTGATACAGCTCTCATGTAATCTTTTACTTACATACCGCCACATACAACATTCCTTGTGGCATGAGTATTCTAGCAATGCACGATCCTGAAACTCGAACTCATCTGCATGGACCATTGATCACTTTCCTGCCACAATGTTAACATCACTTTTCTTTGGCTCCAATCGCCATCTCTTCCTGTCAATGTAGTTGTCAACAAGCTTGGCAACACTATTAGATACCATAATAATGAATCAATAATCAACCTCTAACAGAGATCTTTTAGCATCTGCTCATATGCATGAGCAAGCATGACATACTATATAACTAGTACATATACTCAAGTAAATATTGTTGGACCTCCACAACGTTTATTTACATTAATGCATAATTCTCTTTAAGAGATCTAACTCTTTAGTTCTACTAACATGTATAACATAATTGTTACATCTTCATACGTGTACTAAACTATTGTTTCTATGCTTAAGCACATATCTTCTTTTCACATAGTTATCATAGTCTCGAAAACATACAAAGAACATAACTCCATATCACAATGGCTATTCTTTGTGCATACCATAGCTTATCAGATTAGCCCTTCTTTAACGTATGCAATACATATTCCATTCACACGAATACTATCATTATTTCATACAACAAACCACATACTTCTTTCTTAAGGAAGTCATTATAACCTCATTTCTCTATCTTCCTATATGAGGGTTTCTCAAGATTCCCTTTCAAGAAATTATTAAAGATATCCATCTTTACGCATAAACACCAAGATACAAAAACAAGGTTTACTTACCCTTTATGCATCAAAATCAAGAAAACAACACAACTCATCTAACAAGACAATCTCTTCAAGGGATTATTATTTTCAAGAAAGTTAACATGATCACTTTCTCTAAGTACACACAGACTCATATATCCAAAGTCACAATAGCTACCCTTATATGCATGTAACATGTGTTTTTTCCTAACACAGTTATTTTTACTTCAATGCAAATAGTCTTTTCAAGAAATAAGTATGGACTCATTAAATACTTCCTTAACCAAGAAAAACATATAAATTATTCAATCTTTTACCACATACATTACCACATGCATTAACCTATTCTCTTTACAAATAAAAACATATAAAAATAATCATACTTCTAATGCATGCACTAAAATTCTCTCTATAAAGAATGCAGTTACTTATCTTCAGATCTGGGCATGAGTATTAAGAACTGTTGATCTCTTCATATTCGCCTTCAGATCCACCTTGAAAACCAAAGGATGAGCCACCAGATTGCTGTTGCATGCTCTTGCCTATTTTCAAGGAAGCCACTGGGGCCCATTTTTACGGACGCCACAGTTCCTCCTTCATGAGCTCACTCATCTTGCAGGGTCTATACTCGTTTGTTTTCTAATTATGATTCTCTGGGGGTCGAGGGCTGCTCTAATCGCGGCCTCAGCAAATTCTTTAGCGCAGGAAACATCCATGACCGAATTCCCTCTCTGACAGCCAATTTTAAACTCCGCTGGGATCCCTTCACGCCCAACACCAGTCAGGCGTACAAATAATATATTTCGGTTGGATTCGCAAGAAGCCCACTGCTCTATAAATCTAACACACTCAAGCGAGAATCCAGATTTCCTTCGTAACCTCCTCAAAACCCTTAGGTAATATTTGAGCTATTTGTAATATTGCAAACACTCGGAAGTGATTTCTACGCAAAAATTGTAAAACAGAGCGCTGTACTGCAGACTTTCACGTCGAAAACCCCTGCCAAATTTTGGTCAAACTTAAAGCAAAAATGAAGCCTTTTCTTCCAGTTTTTTATTGAAGTGCACAGATGAAAGAAAACATTTGTTCCAGAGCGATCTGGAAGTACAAGAATGATGACAAAGGATGAGAAGTGAGGACAACGAATATTCGTAACTAATCATCGGTGGTGGTTACCATAAGAACACACTTGTCTTCCGTTGAAAATGAAGGTGTAACTGTTAACAGTCATCATGGCTAACAATCGTGAAGTGAAGAACCTGGAACCATTTGATCTCATCCCATTTCCAATATCAAGAATCAGTTATTACCGGTGTAGAGGACAAATGGGTTCGACGCACAATTAGCTAAAATATTCCCCTCAACTAGTTTTATGAATAACAAGAATCAGTTTTTAAACTAATTCGTAATCTTTTAAAAGAATTACTACTTACTCAACTGTATAGTTTTACACCGAGTTATTTAGGGATATTACATACTCCCCCCCTTAACAGGAACACCGTCCTCGGTGTTCGTCACTCGTTGGAACTTTAGATTTTTCTAAAGAAATGACCATCTAAACCACACAAAAAGTTGTCCATCCTGTTTAAAATCAACGATTTCATTCCAAGAAATGACAATAAACAAAATAGTAATGATATAATCATAAGAAAGATCAATAGTCATAAGCATTCATAATTGCAAAAATATGCAACTTTTAATTGCCACCACTTGGCCCTTATTCAAATTTTAAAAACCAAACTCTATATCAACTTACCATTACTTACCGTCTACTCTTGAAAATCACGAGCACTTCCACGTAAGCATTTTAATAGTGGTTGGACAACCCATCAACCTGATGAGCCCCAAATTTTGGTAACATTTTGGGCTCATTTGGCCTACTCACCTTGCTCAACCCTTCATTTTTTATCACTTATGCATCATTTCTTAGTATATTCATGTTATTTGTAGGAAGGAGGGCAGTCATTATGCCTATGTGGCTAATACACGTTTATTTCAGGTTTTTTTGACATTAAATGGAGCAAAGACCACGCAGATGGAGGCAAGGAGACAGCCGAGGTGGCATTGCGGGTTTGTAGGAAGGTTGTCCACAGCCTTGAATGACCTTCCTCGTGATCTCCACCCCAACTTCGAGCTCCAACAGCTATCACCACCGAGCTAGAAGGCAGCCAACGGATTCTACAGGAACAACAGTTTACTTTTAGTTGGACAGCCAAGCCCCACTAATTGAGGAGGCCAGCTTGGCCCTCATCATGTATAAATATTGAGGCTATAGCCTTCGATAAAGACTCTTGAACCTTTGTTGTAGATTTTGAATCACGAGCTATAGCTCTGTTTTGCTCTTTGTAAGCCATTTTTGGCATGTTGTTAGACTCATGATTATGATTTTTTAATAAAAGGCAGGCAGATTTGGATTCAATTCTGAGTTCTTAGAGGAGCTATAGCTCTCAGGTTAGGGCCTAACCTGAGAGCAATAGGCCTCCTTTCTTTGTATTGTTACTTGTCTTTCCTTTCAGCATTTCATTTCTCTGCCTTGACATGCATTTGGAAAACACAGTCTGCTGATTCAAATTGCTTGATGTGATTAAGTAGGTTAGTTTATGGATAAAATGCTTTCAGCAGCTTAGATTAGAGTAGGAGGATTAGAATTCATCAGAGTTCCAAGAAAAGGTTGATCGTACACTCACTTCCACCTCTGTTTAGAGATTGGGAGTGTAGACCGTGCCAACCACCAAAAAACGCAGTTTTACATGTTCATGCAAGCTTTAAAGTCATATTTCCATTGGTAGAAGTATACATGCATTTAGATCTTGAGCAATAACCCTTTTTTTCCAGCACCATGCATGATTTCTATCTTAACTTCAATCACTGTTCTTTGGTTTTTAATAAAATAGGTAGAATAGGTTGATGAATTCTCGGTTTTGTGCAAGACAGAGGTGATTTGTTCCATTTACACTGTGCAGCACCACTCTATCACGTCCTTATCCTTCTCAGCCGTGCCTAAGCCATCTCCTTACCTCCCAGCTAGATCATTTGCCCAGCATCTCTTCTGTTATCCACGTTGTTTCACCTTTTCGGCCTTCCATTGCCTCTACCCTTCTATCGACCAACCAGCTTTACACACACCTTCCCCATCTCATCTCTCTGTCCATAGGCCATCACAAGCTCCTCTCTCATCCTACCTATCCACCCATACATCTCATTCACTCCTCCATCACCCAAAACTCTGACTGCAGAACACCCTGTAGAAGTTAGTAGACTTCCTGTAGAAATCCCGAGCTTCCTGTAGGATCCCCTGCAGACATCCTGTAAAAGCCTGCAAACACGGTTGCCAAGCACCTGAACATTGTGAGCTTCTGTGGAATGATGTTAGGGATCCCCTGGAACCTCTCAGAGTCCTCCTGACCTTTCCCAAGCCTTCCTCCCCTTTGAACTACCCCTGCACAGTCAAGACCCAATAAGAAGCACAATCATAATAACTCCAACCACTTGAGCAAAAATACAAAAACGTGTTCTCTTCAATGGAAGTAGTTTAAATTCATGCATCTCATCTCACTAGAAGTAATGGCATCATTGTTAGGAGTTGCATTCCCATCATTGCATTGTAAGGAGTAAGCTGGTCAGATTAGGGTTTACTAGGGTTTCCATGCTTTGTTGGCTTTCAGTTCATTCTTGCAAAGTAGGTTAATTTCCTTTGAGATAGCTTTCGTTCATCACTTAAAAAGCTTCTTCTGAGAACATATAGAAGTTGTCTTGAGCCCTAGCGGACTTGTGCCAGCTGACCAAGTGACAACTGCGACAAGAGCTAGTACTTGTGCATACAGCACCGTCGCTTCCAAGTTTGTTATGAACTACCTGGTTGATAAAATTAGAGAAGGAAGCTCCAGGAGTTGTAGCATTATTGCTACAATACTGGAGCCCACCATCTTTTTGGCGCCGTTTCCGGGGAAGCATCAGAGTATTAGTAATTGTTGCTTTTCTTCTGTTTTCTTACTCTCGCCTTCTGCCAAGTAGTTTATTTCATTTCCATTCTGCAAAAGTAGCATAGACATTTCCTGCTTTCATCGACTAGCATTTCAATTCCGCAATTTCAATTTTGTAGCATAGATTAGCCTTTCAATTCTGCAAGCGTAGACTAGCATTTCCATTCCTGCAGTTCCATTTGAGCAAAGTAGATTAGTTCTTTCCTGCTTTCATTTCAATTCTGAATTTTTATTTCAGCAAGATAGTTAGTTGTAGATCAATCTGTTTCAGTTTTTCCGGTACCAAAGAAAAAAAAAACAAAAGCAATCAAAAAAGTCTTCCCATTTCATGCCTCGTAGGAATCGAGATAAAACAGGCAAATTCTTACCCAACACCCCCACCACATCGCTGAGTCACCCTTCTCTCTTCTTCGGTGACAATGATCCAGAAGAACCTATAGGTGAACCTCCTGAGATATACGAAGATCCTATAACAGAAGAAGAATTAGAGACCATCCCATCTGAAGCTATGGCTGACAATAGGGGAGAATATGAGAGAATAGAAGGTGCCTTCCCCATCCAAGAAACCAATGGAGACATGAAAATGAAAAACATTAGTCCCTCCGCTCTACCTCACTTCCATGGACTGACTACTGAATATCCTGATACCTTCCTGTTTGAGTTTGCTGTCCTTTGTCGAACCTATGACTATACTGAAGATGAGCAAAAGCTGAAACTCTTCCCTTCGACTCTTAAGGATGCAGCATTACGTTGGTTCATGGGCTTACCTGGGAATAGTATCACCACTTGGGCTCAGATGCAGTAAGCTTTCAATGCCAAGTATCGGGACTACTGTAGGTCCAAGGAAACCAAGGGGGAAATCTTTCGGATGACCATGGGAA
The DNA here is from genome assembly GCA_031772625.1 of Pinus tabuliformis. Lineage (NCBI taxonomy): Eukaryota > Viridiplantae > Streptophyta > Pinopsida > Pinales > Pinaceae > Pinus > Pinus tabuliformis. The sequence goes on from CM062820.1 coordinate 503,889,563, forward strand.
ATGATGAGTCCTTAGAGGATTATGAGGAGAGGTTCCAACTTAGCTATAAATGGGCCAGGTGCACACTTGACCCTGAATCCCTCAAGTTGGTCCTACTCCGAGGAGTCCCTGAAGACCTCTTAGATACCATTCACATGTTAGCCGGGGGAGATATTTACCAACTGCCTTATGAGGACATCAAGACTGTGTTTAGAAACCACTCTAGGGCAGCCCGGAAACGAGGTAGAGGAAACCTCCTCTCAGCTGGTATCCCTTTCTCCAAGCATGAGTTTGAAAATCAATTAGAAGATCTTAAGAGTGAGGTGAGACAGACCATTGCCATGCAACTGGACACATTCAGGATCTAGCAGAAGAAGGAAGAAGCTGAGAGGGCCTTGGCTATCTTCTGCCCTAGATGTACAAGGAGACACCCTAAGAACGAATGCCCATTGCATTCGGTTGAAGTGTGCTTCGTTTGTGAGGAGGAACATCCCACAAATCAATGCCCAACCTTACCTGGACTTAAAGCCATGTACCAAGGGACAGAAGCCCCCACTGAACCTCTCTATTTCCTCAACCAAAGGAGGCCACAAGGACCTAGACCTTACCAGCAGGGGATGCAAGGGGCACCCCAAGCTTATTACAGCCCCAACCAATCGACTCCTATGCCTTCCTGGGGCCCCCCTGCTCATCCTTCCTAGTCCATGCCTCCTCCATGGTCTTATCCACCTCAGTACCCTACTCAGCCCACTACTCATTCATATCACTCACATGCCCAGCCACAGCCTCAGTGGAATGCACCTCAGTCGGGGTGGAGGCCCCAGTACAACACTCCTCCCACCATTTTGCCTCCACCACCAGTTCAACCTCAACCATTACCTCCTGCTCCTCCAAGGCAACCTCAAATACCTGCTCAACCGAACCCGAACCCCAACAATAGACAGGCCCAGCAGGTATACACTGGGGAAACATCATGCCCTACCTATGCTGTGGAGATCCAGGAGATCAATCTTCGATCTGGAAAGACTCTTCCGGATCGCCAACCTCCTCCCCCAGAGGACGAGGAGGACAAACAGGAAAGTGAACCAAAGGCTATTCCACCCTTTCCTGAGAGACTAACAGCCACCACACAACCCAACCCAGAGGAGGATGAGCTTCTGGGAGAGCTCAAGCAGTTGTGTGTGAAAATACCACTTCTCCAAGCCATCAAGGATGTGCCAATATACAACAAACTGGTTAAGGAAAAGTGTTTCAAACACCCAGGCAGGCGAAAGAGAGATGCTTCAACCATCAATGTCTTAGGACAACTGTCTGACCTTATGTTAGGACAAGTCATCTGCCCAAAGTACCTAGATCCTGGGAGTCCTGTAGTAGATGTCCACATCAATGGAACCATCATACCTCACACTTTGATTGATCTGGGGGCTGCCATTAATGTGATGACCAGGGATACCATGCTCAAACTCAATCTTCAGGGTTCTTTGAGGAAGACCTCGACAGTCCTGCAACTAGCAGATCGCTCCACTGTGACTCCCGAAGGGATTGTGGAGGATGTCTTGGTCTCTGTCGACTCTTTGGAATACCCTACAGATTTCTTGGTTCTGCAACCCAAGGCAAAGCTTACTGGATATCCTCTTATTTTTGGAAGGCCTTGGTTAGCCACTGCAGATGCTTACATAAGTTGTCGTGCAGGAAACATGACCATCAAAAATGGTCCTATGTCCAAGCAGCTAGTCCTATACCCTCCTGCCCAACCCTCCTTAGAGCATGACTTACCACTATGGTTGGAGGAAGGAGAAGAGGATGAGGTGTACTCAGCACCTTTGTGCACCCTAGATACCACTAGAAGAGACCCCCCAACCGAGGATGACTTGATTGAGACCTTGATCCGGAATCCACCTTCCAGTGTGCTATCCTTAGAGAAATTGGTGGAGGATGCCCAAGCCAGCACCTTAGTGGACCTTTGTGCCACCAACCCTGTCACTCCCAGAGTCAAGAATGTGGAGTTCGGCCCTAAGAGAACGTTAAAGATCAGCTCCTCCCTATCTCCTTCCCAGGAAAAGGAGCTGTGTAGCCTGTTGGCCAGCCATCTAGATGCTTTTGCTTCGAGCTATAAGGAGATGAAAGGAGTCCATCCTTCGGTCTGTACCCATCACATATACATCAAAGAGGATTGTCAACCAGTTAGGCAACCTCAGAGGAGAATGAATCCAGCCCTTAAGGACATTGTCAAGGAAGAATTGCAAAAACTGTTGGATGCCGGATTCATTTACCCCATCTCAGATAGTGAATGGGTGTCCCCTCTGGTGTTGGTTCCCAAGAAAAATGGGAAGTGGAGAATCTGTGTGGACTACCGAGAACTGAACAAAGCTACCAAGAAAGACCATTTCCCTCTACCTTTCATAGATCAAGTGTTGGATGGACTGGCAGGAAAGAAGTTCTTCTCTTTCCTAGATGGCTTTAGCGGGTACAACCAAATCCAAATCAGCCCGGAAGACCAAGATAAGACCACCTTCACTTGTCCTTGGGGTACCTTTGCCTACCGAGTTCTTCCCTTTGGGCTATGCAATGCTCCTGCTACCTTCCAGAGAGCTGTCTTGAGCATCTTCTCGAAGCTTGTCCATGATGCGGTGGAAATCTATATGGATGACTTCACTCCTTATGGGTCCAACTTCCAGGAAGCATTGTCCAATCTGGGAAAGGTCCTAACCAAATGCATTGAGATGAACCTGTCCCTTAGTCCTGAAAAATGTGAATTCCTGATGACTGAAGGGACCGTGCTAGGCCATACCATTTCTTGCCAAGGGTTACAAGTGGATCCTAACAAAATTGCTCTCATCAAGAAGGTTCCACCTCCCCAAAAGGTAAGGGATGTTCGGAGTTTCTTAGGATTAGCAGGGTATTACAGGAGATTCATTAAAGACTTCAGCGAGCTAGCCTCGCCATTGTTTGGCCTGTTGGCAAAAGATGTGGAGTTTAAATGGACTGACGATTGTCAGAGGGCTTTGAATGAATTAAAGGACAAGTTGGTGTCAGCCCCAATCTTGAGAGGTCCAAACTGGGCCCTACCTTTCCACATCCACACTGATGCCTCGAACAAAGCCATAGGGGCATCTTTAGGACAAGTTGAACAAAAACTTCCATATGCCATTTACTTTGTTAGCAAAAACTTATCCAAAGCTGAACTGAATTACACTGTAACCGAGAAAGAATTCTTGGCTGTGGTCCATGCACTGAACAAGTTCCGACAGTATATTACCGGCTATCAAACCTTTGTACATACGGATCATGCTGCAATTAGATATTTAATGAATAAACCAGATGTGAATGCTCGTATTATTAGATGGTTACTTTTGTTGCAGCAGTTTGATTTGACCATTGTTGACAAGCCAGGTAAAGAAAATGTTGTTGCTGACTTTTTATCTAGATTGGATTTGTCTGCAGATGAGGAGGGAACAGTGGATGACCAGATGCCCAATGAACATCTGTTTGCTATCTCAGTACTCTCTCCATGGTTTGCTGATATAGCAAACTACCTTGTTTCAGCACAGTTCCCTCCGCACCTATCTTCAGGAGAGAAGAGCAGAATCATCAGGAAAAGTGCTTCATTTACTTGGATCGGGGGCAATCTGTTCAAGCTTGGCCCTGACCAAATCTTAAGGCGTTGTGTAAGGGAGGAGGAAGTCTTTGCTATCCTCCTCACCTGTCATGATGGGCCTTGTGGAGGACATTTTGCAGCAAAGAGGACTGCCTTCAAAATCCTGCAGGCATGCTACTATTGGCCCACACTTCATCAAGATGTCAGAAGATATATCAGCCAATGTGACCGATGCCAAAGAATGGGGAAACCGACTCAAAGGGATGAGATGCCTCTCCAACCTCAAGTGACTCTTGAGCCATTTGAGAAGTGGGGTATGGATTTTGTGGGTCCAATCAACCCTCCTTCGAGGCAAAGGTCTTACATCATTGTGTGCACTGACTACCTGACAAAGTGGGCAGAGACTAAAGCAATCAAGGCAGCAACAGAAGAAAAGGTGGCTGAGTTCTTAAGGGAGAACATCTTCTACAAATTTGGCTACCCAAGAGAGCTGGTCACCAATCAAGGGAGCCAGTTCACATCCAACTTGATTGAAGACCTACTAGCTCACCACAAAATCAAGCATAGGACTTCCACCCCCTATCATCCACAGGCAAATGGGCAAGTGGAAGTCAACAACAGAGCATTGGAAGGGATTTTGATTAAGGTGGTGGGCAGCAGTAGGAAAGATTGGGCAGATCGCCTCGTTGAGGCCACATGGGCTTACAACACCACATGGAAGACCACCACTGGCTTCACACCTTATGAGCTGGTCTATGGGAAGAAAGCTTTGCTGTCCATTGAATTTGAATACAACACTTTGAGGATGGCAGCTCAGCTAGACCTAGATCTCAGCCATGCACAACAAGAAAGGTTATTGCAACTAAATGGACTGGACGAGCACCGGATGCAGGCCCTCCTTCACTCAGAAGTGGTTCAACTTCAGAGAAAGGTGTGGCATGACCAACACCTCAATGACAAGCAGTTCCAGCCAGGAGATTGGGCACTGTTGTATGACTCCAGGTACAAAGATTTCAAGGGGAAGCTGAGAACCAGATGGCTGGGACCATATGCAGTGGAAAAATGTCATGACAATGGATCTATTCTTATTCGGACCATTGATGAGGAAGCCATCCCCATGCTTGTCAATGGGCATCGATTGAAGATCTACAGGAAACCTCTCTCAAGACAAGAGTTCATTAAAACTATGGAGAAATCAGTGTTGGTCATAGAGAAGGGTTCTGCCTCTGCTTTGGGCATACCCTGAAAGATCTAAAAAAAAAAAAATAATAATAAATAATAAAGATCCTTGGGTGAAAACCTTTCTGAGGCTCCCAAGGCAGGTGGTAGGGGTGAAAACCTCATTGAGGTGCCCCTATTGTCTTTCAAAAAAAAAAAAAAAAAGAGATTTGAAAAAAGATCCTTGAGTGAAAACCTCTCTGAGGCGCTTAAGGCAGATGGCAAGGGTGAAAACCTCATTGAGGCGCCCCTGCTATCTTTCAAAAAAAAAAAAGAGAAAAAAAAGGAAAAAAGAAAAAAACAATAAGCAAAAAAGGACAAGGATAGCAAGTTTATAATGTGAAAATGCATGTAGGTTGCAGGTGTTCTATGAAGGAGAGGAGGTCTTTTAACGCAAAGCCAAAGATCCTTATCATGCTGCCAGGAGACCTCACCAGCACCTCCTCCAAGAATACTCATCTTCTCCAAGGTATGGGCACGATTTCATCACAGCTTAAGTCTTCTACAGGAAGATGCAGACTTTCTACAGGAAATGCAAACTTTCTACAGGAAGTTCTGTATTTCTACAGGAAACTTCCTGTAGAAGTTCGGGACGGCCCAGAATTCATTTTATGAGGAGATCTAACGACCAAGGATCGGTTTGGACGCATGCAAGCTACTGTTGTCACCCTTACACACTGCTGTCACCTCTTTCTACCATCCCTGTCGACATGCAATGAAGTTACCTGCACCATCAAAGCAGATCATTGAGTTATCAAGAGAAAGAAATTTTTAAGATGAAGAAACGCTGAGATGTCATACCATATCCATCCCAGCCATCCATGAGCTCTGTGAGCGTGATCGTGCGGCCATTGCCTTCGTCGTGCAGCATGCACCCGAGGAGGAAAAACGGTTACAGGACATCCTGCAGGAGTCCCGTAACAGTTAAGCCCGCTAGAGTGTACACCATTCACAGTGCTTGCCACATGCATTGAAAACGCGGGCGCATGCAGCCGAAGCATATGATTCATCGTCAGCGGGCTGCGAATATGAACCTCCGGGCCTGTGCAAATCCACCAGCAGCAAATAAATCCACTCATCGTCGTCCAAGAGCCGAAAAATCGTGTTGCGGCTGCACAGGTAAGTGCCTCAACCCTTTCTTCCGTCGAATTGCATGAATTTTACTTTGAAAATGTTTGCAAGTGTGAAGTGAATGGGTTGAGCGGTTGTATGGCCATTCAACTGGCCACGTCGACCAGTTAGTGGTCTAGTCGGATGTTTGGGCGGTGGTCGTGGCAAAAGAAACGGGCAGTGCACACGTGAGAGCCATCCCATCGGGAAAAATGAGTTTTAACAGAAGAGACGGCGGCGGATCTGCGGGGAATGATGCGGCAGTAAGGGAACTCGCAGGCGAATGATGGAATGACTTCGTCCAACGGTCCGGCAGGGACAGCTCACCCCCGCGCCACGGATTCCGCCGAATTCAAATCTAATCGGCTAGATTTCCACCCCATGCATTTATCATTCACCGTTTGGAACTCGAGTGATTATCCGGATCCCTCTGCAGCTCGACACTCCAAGTCTTTGGCCATTCGAACGCCTGTTGAGCAACACCAAGAGCGTAGACCCACTGCCGTATCCTCCAGAATTCGTGCGCTGCTCCTACAGGAAAGCTGTTTCTACAGGAAATCGGGTTCCTCACGTCAAAAGGTGGCGGATTAAAAAGGGTAAGCCTGAACTCTCCATGCAATTGGTTTTGAGGGTGGCAGAATCGTCGTCTACAGTCTGGTCGTAGAAAATTTTTGCAAATTTTGTCTGCCATGCATGAACTGTCGTCCTACAGGATGTCAGTGTAATTAAGCTATGTTAAGGTCCTCAGGAGATAAGCTTCGTGAATTATATGCATGACAGAAGTGTAATTCTACGCTCTGTCCCAGTAGGCCAAATTTCTTCCGCATTCGCCACCTCCAGCTAACGCAACAACTTTTCACCACGCCGGGTGGGTTCATCAGAAGGGAACCCACTGATTCAATGAAGTTAAGAGAAAATCCTGAGGTGGTGGAGCTCTTCACACGAGCGCAATGGATATCCTTCTGTGACAAATTTCAGGGCTATGACGACGAAGTGGCAGAGGAGTTTTTGCAAGCTCTAAGGCCGAAATCCAAAACATTGGCCACTGTTAACTTCAGGGGTTTGAGCCTCAAACTCACCCCACAATTCATCAGCCGAGTTACGGAGCTCCCAATGGGATTGCCATGGGATAAAGAAGAAAGGAAATTGGGCCAACAGGCTAAGAAATAATTCTTTCCACCAGAGGAGGAATTCTCAGAAGACAAAAATGGGGTTCGTAGAACCAGTTTACTGCCACCGTGGAATGAAGTTAGCCTGCAGATTATGAAGTACATCACTTGCGAAGGCCATTTTAGCATTGTATATGGGTACCATTTTCGGTTACTCACTGAATTACGGCACCAGATGGATCTACCTGTAGAAAACAAACTCAATCTCCCTTACTTTCTACTACAGTCTCTGATTGAGTGTGCAACCAAGTTGAAAGAAGGCACACCAGACCAGGTAGCCCACCATGGACTCATCAAACTCCTTGTGGAGGATGCGCTCCACACATACAAGGTTCCTCTCTCATGGGAAGCCTTCAGAAATTTGACCAAGGATGGTGATATAAAGATGCTGACCGAAGAGCTCGGTTCATCTAGCAGTGAGGAGAAAGAGTCAGTGCCCGCAGCGAAGAAAGAAAGAGGCCAGAAGACCCCGACCACGGAGCAGAAGAAAAAGCAAGAGAAGAAACAAGAGAAAAAGGGTGACAAAGAGAAAGATGACACACCCGTTTTGACAGCAAGAGAGAAAAGATTGCAAAGCAGAGTGGACAAGACTGAGAAGGTCCACGTCAGCAAAAGTGCCTCGACAGCAACTGCAACCAAATCAAAAAGCAAAACTCATGCAGCAAAACAAACCAAAGAGGTGACACCTGTTTCTACAGGAAAACCGAAACAGGCTTCTACAGGAAGCCCGAAATTAACTGAAAAAGGGTCTTCTACAGGAAGCCCGAAATTAACTAAAACAGGGTCTTCTACAGGAAGCCCTGAAAAAGTGAAACCCAAGGAGAAGAAAGTTGACATTCTTGCAAGGGAGGCAGCAGCTGTGCTGGCCGCCCTTAGCACACCTCCTAAGCCAAAGGAGAAGAGAAAGAGGGAGACCCCTCTATATTTTAAAGCTAGAAGAAGTGTGAGAATAAAGACGGGCAAGCCACAGCCTCCGTCCAGCAGCCCGATCATTATTGAAGATGCCCCTACTTCGCCCAAGGAAAGGCCCCCCTCGAGGATATCAGTCACCTATGAGAGGGGGAGCCCGAAGAAAACTACGTGGCAAGAAAGGTTAGACCAATTGACTACAAAAGCTCGGCTACAGGATGCTGAAGATGCTCTATAGGAAACCTTAGCCAGGCTTAAAGAAATTGAGAGAATGGAAGGGGAAGCACCCTTATCACCACCAAGGGAGGGTGAAGTAAAACCACCAAAAGAAGTGGAGAAAGAGCATATACCCGAGCCCAGCCCTCAGCCAAGTCTGAGTTCATATTACACCTTTTTAGAGGCTGGCAAAATTATACCTCAGAAATTTACTGTGCCACTATTTTTTGCATTGGAGGAAGAAAGAGTCCGTACACACACGTGGATGAAAATAGCCAAGTCAAAGGGTGTGGCGGACATAGGTCCCTTACAGGAGCAGCTCAAGGAGGCCAGAAGTGAATTGTCCATGGCTAAACACGTGGCAAATTGCCAACGAGTGTTCCTACAGGAAGAAAACCAAAAGCTGAGATTGCAGTTGCAGGAGCTGAGGGCAGGGACAGGTACATCCTCCAAGGACACCACAGCAGCACAGCAAGGCAAAAAGGAACTGAACACCGGTCTTGGGGAGCCAACCACACCTCTACAGGAAGCAGAACAGCAAGCACAAATTGAGGTGCAAGCTCTCAGACAACAGCTGCAGCAGAAAGAGGCACAATTGGCCTGCATGGCTAGCTGGGCCATGGATGCTATCCAATGCAGACAGCCGGCCAAATCCTATGGCCTGTACTTGAAGGACCAATGGCTGCAATTCCAAATCAATACCTTGGCGCAGAGAGGCATCTCTCAGCTCCAAGACCCGCAGCAATTCACTGAAGTATGCAGTACTAGTTCATCAGAGGATAAGGCCAAATTAGCAGAGTTCTACCTCCATAATCTGGCCCTGCCTAATGTAGTTTCATGGGATCCCAATACGACCTTGGGAGATATGCAATTAATGGCCCTTGCCTCATGGCTGAACCATGAGGACAAAAGAGCAGCAGAAGCCAAAGCGGTCATGAACCGAGAGCTGAACGAGCCATTGCTCATTAGACCAGAACCAGGGGATCCAGTTGCACTAATCTCGGCACACCAACATTTGTCCATTGACCCTCAAGCTTCATTAAGATATATGGATCAACAGGCCCAAGCCATAGCTCATTTTGAGGACATGGAGAGACTGTTAGGAGACAACGCTGTCCAAGCATGCACACGCAGATGGAATACATTGGCACACAGTATGAAAATCCGAGAGTACCATACCCCAACTCGGATGAGGGAAGCTCTGGTACGGGTAGCCCTCTATAAGAAATCCATGCAAAACCTCCAGGCCAGCTGGATTGGCCTTAAACTCAGCCCACCACTACTGCTAGGATTGATGGAAGGCAGCACAGAGAAAGATGATAATGAACAGTGGGAAGAGGTAAACAGAAGGGCTGGGTTTCATATCAGCAAGGAGGACACTACTACAGAGGCTTGGGATGTAAGGGTAGCAGTAAAGGCAATGAAGGATGAAGAGTTGGACTAGTTGCTCAAGGATGAGCAAATATTTTAGCTGGGGGGTGATGATGAGCCCCAAATTTTGGTAACATTTTGGGCTCATTTGGCCTACTCACCTTGCTCAACCCTTCATTTTTTATCACTTATGCATCATTTCTTAGTATATTCATGTTATTTGTAGGAAGGAGGGCAGTCATTATGCCTATGTGGCTAATACACGTTTATTTCAGGTTTTTTGACATTAAATGGAGCAAAGACCACGCAAATGGAGGCAAGGAGACAGCCAAGGTGGCATTGCGGGTTTGTAGGAAGGTTGTCCACAGCCTTGAATGACCTTCCTCGTGATCTCCACCCCAACTCCGAGCTCCAACAGCTATCACCACCGAGCTAGAAGGCAGCCAACGGATTCTACAGGAACAGCAGTTTACTTTTAGTTGGACAGCCAAGCCCCACTAATTGAGGAGGCCAGCTTGGCCCTCATCATGTATAAATATTGAGGCTGTAGCCTTCGATAAAGACTCTTGAACCTTTGTTGTAGATTTTGAATCACGAGCTATAGCTCTGTTTTGCTCTTTGTAAGCCATTTTTGGCATGTTGTTAGACTCATGATTATGATCTTTTAATAAAAGGCAGGCAGATTTGGATTCAATTCTGAGTTCTTAGAGGAGCTATAGCTCTCAGGTTAGGGCCCAACCTGAGAGCAATAGGCCTCCTTTCTTTGTATTGTTACTTGTCTTTCCTTTCAGCATTTCATTTCTCTGCCTTGACATGCATTTGGAAAACACAGTCTGTTGATTCAAATTGCTTGATGTGATTAAGTAGGTTAGTTTATGGATAAAATGCTTTCAGCAGCTTAGATTAGAGTAGGAGGATTAGAACTCATCAGAGTTCCAAGAAAAGGTTGATCGTACACTCACTTCCACCTCTGTTTAGAGATTGGGAGTGTTGACCGTGCCAACCACCAAAAAACGCAGTTTTACATGTTCATGCAAGCTTTAAAGTCATATTTCCATTGGTAGAAGTATACATGCATTTAGATCTTGAGCAATAACCGTATTTTTCCAGCACCATGCACGATTTCTATCTTAACTTCAATCACTGTTCTTTGGTTTTTAATAAAACAGGTAGAATAGGTTGATGAATTCTCGGTTTTGTGCAAGACAGAGGTGATTTGTTCCATTTACACTGCGCAGCACCACTCTATCATGTCCTTATCCTTCTCAGTCGTGCCTAAGCCATCTCCTTACCTCCCAGCTAGATCATTTTCCCACCATCTCTTCTGTTATCCACGTTGTTTCACCTTTTCGGCCTTCCATTGCCTCTACCCTTCTATCGACCAACCAGCTTTACACACACCTTCCCCATCTCATCTCTCTGTCCATAGGCCATCACAAGCTCCTCTCTCATCCTACCTATCCACCCATACATCTCATTCACTCCTCCATCACCCAAAACTCCGACTACAGAACACCCTGTAGAAGTTAGCAGACTTCCTGTAGAAATCCCGAGCTTTCTGTAGGATCCCCTGCAGACATCCTGTAGAAGCCTGCAAACACGGTTGCCAAGCACTTGAACGTTGTGAACTTATGTGGAATGATGTTAGGGATCCCCTGGAACCTCTCAGAGTCCTCCTGACCTTTCCCAAGCCTTCCTCCCCTTTGAACTACCCCTGCACAGTCAAGACCCAGTAAGAAGCACAATCATAATAACTCCAACCACTTGAGCAAAAATACAAAAACGTGTTCTCTTCAATGGAAGTAGTTTAAATTCATGCATCTCATCTCACTAGAAGTAATGGCATCATTGTTAGGAGTTGCATTCCCATCATTGCATTGTAAGGAGTAAGCTGGTCAGATTAGGGTTTACTAGGGTTTCCATGCTTTGTTGACTTTCAGTTCATTCTTGCAAAGTAGGTTAATTTCCTTTGAGATAGCTTCTGTTCATCACTTAAAAAGCTTCTTCTGAGAACATATAGAAGTTGTCTTGAGCCCTAGCGGACTTGTGCCAGCTGACCAAGTGACAGCTGCGACAAGAGCTAGTACTTGTGCATACAGCATCGTCGCTTCCAAGTTTGTTACGAACTACCGGGTTGATAAAATTAGAGAAGGAAGCTCCAGGAGTTGTAGCATTATTGCTACAATACTGGAGCCCACCACAACCCTCCATGGTAAGCAATCTTGTAATGTTTGACAAACAAATTCAATCGCATTAGTCATAATATTGTGAGTCATATGAAATACTTTTAACTAGCAATCAGTTGTGTAATGTTAGATGATATTTAATTCATAGTACTTTTACAAGTACTTAAGAGCTCATCACTGCTCCACATGCACACTGAAGTAACTCTCACTAAAGACATCCACTGAGTACTTCTAAAAGTACCAAAAGAGCACCTAGCTCTCTAATCATCAAATAGTCAATCGCTGCATCATTTGAAAATGGTCTTAGCCCCTACTAAGACTTTCACAAGATTAGTAATACAACAAAGGAATTAAAATTTCCTACAAGATTAATGATACAATAAAGGAAATTAAAATTTCCAATAACTCCTTATTGAGTACTAAATTCATTTCCTGTTAAACGTGCATAACATATTTTACACAACTATACATAGAATTCATCTTCAACATATCATATAGATGATTCGTTAATTTCCTTAGCTATGAGTACCATAATAGGCTAAAGAATTCCCAACCCATGGGATCTGGTTTCCACAACCAAATTGAGTCATTTTCACATCCAGACAGTTTCTTAGATGGAGACCTTACCAGGTCTAACATAGAATTCCACTGGCCAACCAGCTCAAGAATTCTAGGGAGAGGAAATCTGGGCAGACAAGTACCATCAACCCCTCCGGGCAGGTAGCTGCCATCAACCCAACTCCGGGCAGACAAGTACCATCAACCCCTCCGGGCAGGTAATTGCCATCAACCCAAGGCATTCCAGCCTTTCACAATCCGGGCAGACAAGTACCATCAGCCCCTCTGGGCAGGTAACTGCCATCAACCCAAGGCATATCCGGGAAGACAAGTACCATCAACCCCTCCGGGCAGGTAATTGCCATCAACCCAACTATCCGCAACTGTCTGGCATGTTAAATTCCTCTTTTATTACTCTTTCTCAAAGTAATTTACATAATGAACCATTTGAACATTATCATTAACAAAGTAAACATGCATGTACACCATGCATTTACACTTATCCCTCATCATGGGTCCACAACATCTAGATTGATGGGCAACATATCCATCATACATGTTGTATGCATGCAAATTTTCCAAATAACATAATTCATGCATACCATATAACATCATTCTTTCTCATTTATGATTGCAATTCACATTGCAGCAATTTACGTGATGAGTTTTCTTGTTTCCATTAAGCTACCACTACTTAATCCCATCAGCAACGTTAGTTATAAATATGCATCAGTTAACACGTATTCAATTTCCAAGCATTTTCATGCATACAATATTGTCATGTATAAAAGCATATGCAAATATTCATTAATGTATAAATGTCAGCAACAGTTGAGTTAATGATCTAACCATTTCCAATTTCCCATAGTCTGTTGTCTTAATCCAAATCATCATTAATGGAGTATTATCTTACGTTTACTATGGCTAGCTTTGGTCATGCATCGTTAATATAATTAAACATAATCATTTCACTAGAACTTAGAAACTAACTAGAATCATAATGCAATTAGCATATATATATTTTCCAAGAAACTTTTATCAAATAAAAATACATATTTTAATTCAAGAAAACTTGGCCACCTTTCATGCTATGTCCTCAGGACGTTTATATGCCTCATCTTCTTTTCTCAAGAAGGTACTTTGGCTATATTTAGCGAGGATTTTGTTCCAAGAAAAATGACAAGAGACAAACATTTCTCACACAAGACTCACATGTAGTCCTTCTAGGAGGAACTACCTATTTTCTTTACTAAGAAAAACATATAAAATAATCAATCTTTTACTGCAAGTATTATCATATTCTCTCTACCAAGAAAACATATAAACAGTCAATCTTTAGTGTAGAAATCAACCCCATGATATTTCCAACTATTTAATAAAACACAACTGATTATTCTCTATAAAGAATAGAGTTACTTATCCTTTCCTTGGTTCAACATGCATAACTAACAAATTAAACCACCCTTTCCGGAAGCAATTGCTCTACTTATGCAATTAGAAGCATGATCTCCTAAGTGTCACACATGCACCAGAGTTACCACTTGATGCCAGATGCAACAACTATCATAACACTACTGTGTGTCCATTTCAGAATAATGACTTCAAGGAGACATTACGAAAATCATTAACATCAACACACTATAGTTATCATTTTCCAACTCCTTAAGCATGGTCAAGGGAATACTCACATGCACATCGAGCGCTATCTGGTCATCCCCAGACTTGAGTCTTCTGCAAGATTCTGACACTCAAAGCTTGCGCTATCTGGTCATTACCAGACTTAGCGATTTCTTTTTCCCATCTCCGTCTGTCCCTACAGCACGGTCTTCTTCCTTCTCCTTGCTTCCTTTTCCTTTGGAAGCATCTATAGTTGGGGAAGGTAGTTAGAGTTTACTGACAACTGTATTAACACAGGTAGTATATTTATGAATAATTATCACATGTACTTATACCATGAATGGGTCCTAGAAATGTTACTCACTGAATATGCCTCTACAATTAACTTCACACTGGAATGCAACATGCATAAGAAATCCATCATTCCCATAGTAGAGATAAATTCAACCATCATTAAATCGAGGCTCCAATGGTTTTTATCTCCCAACAAGTAATGATTAACATAAACACATACCATGCTAATGGATTTCAATTAATTAGAGGGTAACATCATTAAATCTATTAAGACATAAGAATATACTATTCATCATGCATTCTCATGGTGAATAAAATTAAGAACTCTTCTCATAAACAACCGGAACTATAGCATAGAGAGAGTAAGAATCTTTATACACACATTCCATGCATGTGACATCAGTCAACCTTCCCTTGTTTACGAATTGTAATAATCTTAAATCCAATTCAATTAATGCACATACGTTATATTGGTTAGTATTACAACACTAACCAACCTCAACTACCAGTCATTTTCATGCATTCATGACAAGACTTAGTAAAAAAAAAATTAGTTATTATAGTCAAATCTCATTGCTTGACTCATGGTTTATTTCCAAGTCTAAAGGGGTCCTTCTAAAACAACTTGTTATCCTATTCAAGGATATTCCCCCCTAATTTATATTCATGCATTGGCTCATTAAGTTTTGTTCATTGTAACTTCAGTCTTGTTTAATGAATGTATCATTGTTATTACCATATTTGCAAATCAAAAGCTGGTAGTTCGTTGTCACTTTCCTTAATGAGTGTTCAATATTGTTCTTACGTGTAATGAGTGTTCAATATTGTTCATAAGTGCGACAAAAGTTTCATTGTCTTTTTCCCTCATCAAGAATCCAATATTATGAATGTAGTTATGCAACAACTTTATTACTTACTACTCAAAGCAGTTATAAATATGAATCACACATATCATGCCAAAAGTAGTGTACTACATAAATGAATATGTGAATGGTTAAACACATACCTAAGTTAATGCCACTGGTGGCGTACCTCACTTTCTTTTCCGCTTACCAATTCCCAAAGGTGCCAGTACTGCAACCTTTAGCTCTGATACCACTTGTAATGTACCCCGGTAACCTCACATGTAAAAGGTAGGGAGTTAGAATTTTTATACAAATTACCACAAGTAATTATCCAATTCACAACTCCACATTCATCGTTAACCATTAGATATAAAGTTCATTAGTACATAAAGTAATTACAGTAGAGAACAGTAAGACACATAACCGTTAACAACAACTGCTGTAGTGTAATAACATAAACTGTCTCATGAACCTTGCATCCACCTTGCATCCATTTCATGTTTTCCGTAACCATATTCATTAATCTCTTACTTGGGCATTATGAGTATCGCAACCAATAAAGAATCATCATCATCAAGTATTCAACATCATCAAATTGACACAAAAGGCAATCACATCAATCACGCCATTGAACACTGATATACCCTGGAAACCCCGTAGGGAGAAAACCAGCAAACGTTTAATCTTATTATTAAACGCTCGTGAGGGTTGTCACCCCTCACTCAATGGCTTATAAGGGATTCCATCCCTTAACCATTGTTATAAAATCATTACAATGAATTATCATTAAGTTATCACATAACTAGCTAAAAGCTAATACAGCTCTCATGTAATCTTTTACTTACATACCGCCACATACAACATTCCTTGTGGCATGAGTATTCTAGCAATGCACGATCCTGAAACTTGAACTCATCTGCATGGACCATTGATCACTTTCCTGCCACAATGTTAACATCACTTTTCTTTGGCTCCAATCGCCATCTCTTCCTGTCAATGTAGTTGTCAACAAGCTTGGCAACACTATTAGATACCATAATAATGAATCAATAATCAACCTCTAACATAGATCTTTTAGCATCTACTCATATGCATGAGCCAGCATGACATACTATATAACTAGTGCATATACTCAAGTAAATATTGTTGGACCTCCACAACGTTTATTTACATTAATGCATAATTCTCTTTAAGAGATCTAACTCTTTAGTTCTACTAACATGTATAACATAATTGTTACATCTTCATACGTGTACTAAACTATTGTTTCTATGCTTAAGCACATATCTTCTTTTCACATAGTTATCATAGTCTCGAAAACATACAAAGAACATAACTCCATATCACAATGGCTATTCTTTGTGCATACCATAGCTTATCAGATTAGCCCTTCTTTAACGTATGCAATACATATTCCATTCACAAGAATACTATCATCATTTCATACAACAAACCACATACTTCTTTCTTAAGGAAGTCATTATAACCTCATTTCTCTATCTTCCTATATGAGGGTTTCTCAAGATTCCCTTTCAAGAAATTATTAAAGATATCCATCTTTACGCATAAACATCAAGATACAAAAACAAGGTTTACTTACCCTTTATGCATCAAAATCAAGAAAACAACACAACTCATCTAACAAGACAATCTCTTCAAGGGATTATTATTTTCAAGAAAGTTAACATGATCACTTTCTCTAAGTACACACAGACTCATATATCCAAAGTCACAATAGCTACCCTTATATGCATGTAACATGTGTTTTTTCCTAACACAGTTATTTTTACTTCAATGCAAATAGTCTTTTCAAGAAATAAGTATGGACTCATTAAATACTTCCTTAACCAAGAAAACAGATAAATTATTCAATCTTTTACCACATACATTACCACATGCATTAACCTATTCTCTTTACAAATGAAAACATATAAAAATAATCATACTTCTAATGCATGCACTAAAATTCTCTCTATAAAGAATGCAGTTACTTATCTTCAGATCTGGGCATGAGTATTAAGAACTGTTGATCTCTTCATATTCGCCTTCAGATCCACCTTGAAAACCAAAGGATGAGCCACCAGATTGCTGTTGCATGCTCTTGCCTATTTTCAAGGAAGCCACTCGGGCCCATTTTTAAGGACGCCACAGTTGCTCCTTCATGAGCTCACTCATCTTGCAGGGTCTATACTCGTTTGTTTTCTGATTATGATTCTCTGGGGGTCGAGGGCTGCTCTAATCGCGGCCTCAACAAATTCTTTAGTGCGGGAAACATCCATGACCGAATTCCCTCTCTGACAGCCAATTTTAAACTCTGCTGGGATCCCTTCGCGCCCAATACCAGTCAGGCATACAAATAATATATTTCGGCTGGATTCGCGAGAAGCCCACTGCTCTATAAATCTAACACACTCAAGCGAGAATCCAGATTTCCTTCGTAACCTCCTCAAAACCCTTAGGTAAGATTTAAGCTCTTTGTAATATTGCAAACCCTCGGAAGTGATTTCTACGCCAAAATTGTAACACAGAGCGCTGTACTGCAGACTTTCACGTCGAAAACCCCTACCAAATTTCGGTCAAACTTAAAGAAAAAATGAAGCCTTTTCTTCAAGTTTTTATTGAAGTGCACAGATGAAAGAAAACCTTTGTTCCAGAGCGATCCGGAAGTACGAGAACGATGGCAAAGGATGAGAAGTGAGGACAACGAATATTCATAACTAATCATCGGTGGTGGTTACCATAAGAACACACTTGTCTTCCGTTGAAAATGAAGGTGTAACTGTTAACAGTCATCATGGCTAACAATCGTGAAGTGAAGAACCTGGAACCATTCGATCTCATCCCATTTCCAATATCAAGAATCAGTTATTACCGGTGTAGTGGACAAATGGGTTCCACGCACAATTAGCTAAAATATTCCCCTCAACTAGTTTTATGAATAACAAGAATCAGTTTTTAACTAATTCGTAATCTTTTAAAAGAATTACTACTTACTCAATTGTATAGTTTTACACCGAGTTATTTAGGGATATTACATACTCCCCCCCTTAACAGGAACACCGTCCTCGTTGTTCGTCACTCGTTGGAACTTTAGATTTTTCTAAAGAAATGACCATCTAAACCACACAAAAAGTGGTCCATCCTGTTTAAAATCAACGATTTCATTCCAAGAAATGACAATAAACAAAATAGTAATGATATAATCATAAGAAAGATCAATAGTCATAAGCATCAATAGTCATAAGCATTCATAATTGCAAAAATATGCAACTTTTAATTGCCACCACTTGGCCCTTATTCAAATTTTAAAAACCAAACTCTATATCAACTTACCATTACTTACCGTCTACTCTTGAAAATCACGAGCACTTCCACGTAAGCATTTTAATAGTGGTTGGACAACCCATCAACCCTCCATGGTAAGCAATCTTGTAATGTTTGACAAACAAATTCAATCACATTAGTCATAATATTGTGAGTCATATGAAATACTTTTAACTAGCAATCAGTTGTGCAATGTTAGATGATATTTAATTCATAGTACTTTTACAAGTACTTAAGAGCTCATCACTGCTCCACATGCACACTGAAGTAACTCTCACTAAAGACATCCACTGAGTACTTCTAAAAGTACCAAAAGAGCACCTAGCTCTCTAATCATCAAATAGTCAATCGCTGCATCATTTGAAAAATGGTCTTAGCCCCTACTAAGACTTTCGCAAGATTAGTAATACAACAAAGGAATTAAAATTTCCTACAAGATTAATGATACAATAAAGGAAATTAAAATTTCCAATAACTCCTTATTGAGTACTAAATTCATTTCCTGTTAAACGTGCATAACATATTTTACACAACTATACATAGAATTCATCTTCAACATATCATATAGATGATTCGTTAATTTCCTTAGCTATGAGTACCATAATAGGCTAAAGAATTCCCAACCCATGGGATCTGGTTTCCACAACCAAATTGAGTCATTTTCACATCCAGACAGTTTCTTTGATAGAGACCTTACCAGGTCTAACATAGAATTCCACTGGCCAACCAAGTCAAGAATTCCAGGGAGAGGAAATCTGGGCAGACAAGTACCATCAACCCCTCCGGGCAGGTAGCTGCCATCAACCCAACTCTGGGCAGACAAGTACCATCAACCCCTCCGGGCAGGTAATTGCCATCAACCCAAGGCATTCCAGCCTTTCACAATCCGGGCAGACAAGTACCATCAGCCCCTCCAGGCAGGTAACTGCCATCAACCCAAGGCATATCCGGGCAGACAAGTACCATCAACCCCTCCGGGCAGGTAATTGCCATCAACCCAACTATCCGCAACTGTCTGGCATGTTAAATTCCTCTTTTATTACTCTTTCTCAAAGTAATTTACGTAATGAACCATTTGAACATTATCATTAACAAAGTAAACATGCATGTACACCATGCATTTACACTTATCCCTCATCATGGGTCCACAACATCTAGATTGATGGGCAACATATCCATCATACATGTTGTTTGCATGCAAATTTTCCAAATAACATAATTCATGCATACCATATAACATCATTCTTTCTCATTTATGATTGCAATTCACATTGCAGCAATTTACGTGATGAGTTTTCTTGTTGCCATTAAGCTACCACTACTTAATCCCATTAGCAACGTTAGTTATAAATATGCATCAGTTAACACATATTCAATTTCCAAGCATTTTCATGCATACAATATTGTCATGTATAAAAGCATATGCAAATATTCATTAATGTATAAATGTCAGCAACAGTTGAGTTAATGATCTAACCATTTCCAATTTCCCATAGTCTGTTGTCTTAATCCAAATCGTCATTAATGGAGTATTATCTTACGTTTACTATGGCTAGCTTTGGTCATGCATCGTTAATATAATTAAACATAATCATTTCACTAGAACTTAGAAACTAACTAGAATCATAATGCAATTAGCATATATATATTTTCCAAGAAACTTTTATCAAATAAAAATACATATTTTAATTCAAGAAAACTTGGCCACCTTTCATGCTATGTCCTCAGGACGTTTATACGCCTCATCTTCTTTTCTCAAGAAGGTACTTTGGCTATATTTAGCGAGGATTTTGTTCCAAGAAAAATGACAAGAGACAAACATTTCTCGCACAAGACTCACATGTAGTCCTTCTAGGAGGAACTACCTATTTTCTTTACTAAGAAAAACATATAAAATAATCAATCTTTTACTGCAAGTATTATCATATTCTCTCTACCAAGAAAACATATAAACAATCAATCTTTAGTGTAGAAATCAACCCCATGATATTTCCAACTATTTAAGAAAACACAACTGATTATTCTCTATAAAGAATAGAGTTACTTATCCTTTCCTTGGTTCAACATGCATAACTAACAAATTAAACCACCCTTACCGGACGCAATTGCTCTACTTATGCAATTAGAAGCATGATCTCCTAAGTGTCACACATGCACCAGAGTTACCACTTGATGCTAGATGCAACAACTATCATAACACTACTGTGTGTCCATTTCAGAATAATGACTTCAAGGAGACATTACGAAAATCATTAACATCAACACACTATAGTTATCATTTTCCAACTCCTTAAGCATGGTCAAGGGAATACTCACATGCACATCGAGCGCTATCTAGTCATCCCCAGACTTAGAGTCTTCTGCAAGATTCTGACACTCAAAGCTTGCGCTATCTGGTCATCACCAGACTTAGCGATTTCTTTTTCCCATCTCCGTCTGTCCCTACAGCACGGTCTTCTTCCTTCTCCTTGCTTCCTTTTCCTTTGGAAGCATCTATAGTTGGGGAAGGTAGTTAGAGTTTACTGACAACTGTATTAACACAGGTAGTCTATTTATGAATAATTATCACATGTAATTATACCATGAATGGGTCCTAGAAATGTTACTCACTGAACATGCCTCTACAATTAACTTCACACTGGAATGCAACATGCATAAGAAATCCATCATTCCCATAGTAGAGATAATTTCAACCATCATTAAATCGAGGCTCCAATGGTTTTTATCTCCCAACAAGTAATGATTAACATAAACACATACCATGCTAATGGATTTCAATTAATTAGAGGGTAACATCATTAAATCTATTAAGACATAAGAATATACTATTCATCATGCATTCTCATGGTGAATAAAATTAAGAACTCTTCTCATAAACAACCGGAACTATAGCATAGAGAGAGTAAGAATCTTTATACACACATTCCATGCATGTGACATCAGTCAACCTTCCCTTGTTTGTGAATTGTAATAATCTTAAATTCAATTCAATTAATGCACATACGTTATATTGGTTAGTATTACAACACTAACCAACCTCAACTACCAGTCATTTTCATGCATTCATGACAAGACTTAGTAAAAAAAAAATTAGTTATTATAGTCAAATCTCATTGCTTGACTCATGGTTTATTTCCAAGTCTAAAGGGGTTCTTCTTATGTCCTTTTAAAACAATTTGTTATCCTATTCAAGGATATTCCCCCTAATTTATATTCATGCATTGGCTCATTAAGTTTTGTTCATTGTAACTTTAGTCTTGTTTAATGAATGTATCATTGTTATTACCATATTTGCAAATCAAAAGCTGGTAGTTCGTTGTCACTTTCCTCAATGAGTGTTCAGTATTGTTCTTACGTGTAATGAGTGTTCAATATTGTTCATAAGTGCGACAAAAGTTTCATTGTCTTTTTCCCTCATCAGGAATCCAATGTTATGAATGTAGTTATGCAACAACTTTATTACTTACTACTCAAAGCAGTTATAAATATGAATCACACATATCATGCCAAAAGTAGTGTACTACATAAATGAATATGTGAATGGTTAAACACATACCTAAGTTAATGCCACTGGTGGCGTACCTCACTTTCTTTTCTGCTTACCAATTCCCAAAGGCGCCAGTACTGCAACCTTTAGCTCTGATACCACTTGTAATGTACCCCGGTAACCTCACATGTAAAAGGTAGGGAGTTAGAATTTTTATACAAATTACCACAAGTAATTATCCAATT
The DNA here is from genome assembly GCA_031772625.1 of Pinus tabuliformis. Lineage (NCBI taxonomy): Eukaryota > Viridiplantae > Streptophyta > Pinopsida > Pinales > Pinaceae > Pinus > Pinus tabuliformis. Next base: position 503,911,689 of record CM062820.1, read on the forward strand.
CACAACTCCACATTCATCGTTAACCATTAGATATAAAGTTCATTAGTACATAAAGTAATTACAGTAGAGAACAGTAAGACACATAACCCTTAACAACAACTGTTGTAGTGTAATAACATAAACTGTCTCATGAACCTTGCATCCACCTTGCATCCATTTCATGTTTTCCGTAACCATATTCATTAATCTCTTACTTGGGCATTATGAGTATCGCAACCAGTAAAGAATCATCATCATCAAGTATTCAACATCATCAAATTGACACAAAAGGCAATCACATCAATCACGCCATTGAACACTGATATACCCTGGAAACCCCGTAGGGAGAAAACCAGCAAACGTTTAATCTTATTATTAAACGCTCGTGAGGGTTGTCACCCCTCACTCAATGGCTTATAAGGGATTCCATCCCTTAACCATTGTTATAAAATCATTGCAATGAATTATCATTAAGTTATCACATAACTAGCTAAAAGCTAATATAGCTCTCATGTAATCTTTTACTTACATACCGCCACATACAACATTCCTTGTGGCATGAGTATTCTAGCAATGCACGATCCTGAAACTCGAACTCATCTGCATGGACCATTGATCACTTTCCTGCCACAATGTTAACATCACTTTTCTTTGGCTCCAATCGCCATCTCTTCCTGTCAATATAGTTGTCAACAAGCTTGGCAACACTATTAGATACCATAATAATGAATCAATAATCAACCTCTAACAGAGATCTTTTAGCATCTGCTCATATGCATGAGCAAGCATGACATACTATATAACTAGTGCATATACTCAAGTAAATATTGTTGGACCTCCACAACGTTTATTTACATTAATGCATAATTCTCTTTAAGAGATCTAACTCTTTAGTTCTACTAACATGTATAACATAATTGTTACATCTTCATACGTGTACTAAACTATTGTTTCTATGCTTAAGCACATATCTTCTTTTCACATAGTTATCATAGTCTCGAAAACATACAAAGAACATAACTCCATATCACAATGGCTATTCTTTGTGCATACCATAGCTTATCAGATTAGCCCTTCTTTAACGTATGCAATACATATTCCATTCACAAGAATACTATCATCATTTCATACAACAAACCACATACTTCTTTCTTAAGGAAGTCATTATAACCTCATTTCTCTATCTTCCTATATGAGGGTTTCTCAAGATTCCCTTTCAAGAAATTATTAAAGATATCCATCTTTACACATAAACACCAAGATACAAAAACAAGGTTTACTTACCCTTTATGCATCAAAATCAAGAAAACAACACAACTCATCTAACAAGACAATCTCTTCAAGGGATTATTATTTTCAAGAAAGTTAACATGATCACTTTCTCTAAGTACACACATACTCATATATCCAAAGTCACAATAGCTACCCTTATATGCATGTAACATGTGTTTTTTCCTAACACAATTATTTTTACTTCAATGCAAATAGTCTTTTCAAGAAATAAGTATGGACTCATTAAATACTTCCTTAACCAAGAAAAACATATAAACTATTCAATCTTTTACCACATACATTACCACATGCATTAACCTATTCTCTTTACAAATAAAAACATATAAAAATAATCATACTTCTAATGCATGCACTAAAATTCTCTCTATAAAGAATGCAGTTACTTATCTTCAGATCTGGTCATGAGTATTAAGAACTGTTGATCTCTTCATATTCACCTTCAGATCCACCTTGAAAACCAAAGGATGAGCCACTAGATTGCTGTTGCATGCTCTTGCCTATTTTCAAGGAAGCCAATGGGGCCCATTTTTACGGACGCCATAGTTGCTCTTTCATGAGCTCACTCATCTTGCAGGGTCTATACTCGTTTGTTTTCTAATTATGATTCTCTGGGGGTCGAGGGCTGCTCTAATTGCGGCATCAGCAAATTCTTTAGCGCGGGAAACATCCATGACCGATCCCTCTCTGACAGCCAATTTTAAACTCCGTTGGGATCCCTTCACGCCCAACACCAGTCAGGCGTACAAATAATATATTTCGATTGGATTCGCGAGAAGCCCACTGCTCTATAAATCTAACACACTCAAGCGAGAATATAGATTTCCTTCGTAACCTCCTCAAAACCCTTAGGTAAGATTTGAGCTCTTTGTAATATTGCAAACACTCGGAAGTGATTTCTACGCAAAAATTGTAAAATAGAGCGCTGTACTGCAGACTTTCACGTCGAAAACCCCTGCCAAATTTCGGTCAAACTTAAAGCAAAAATGAAGCCTTTTCTTCCAGTTTTTATTGAAGTGCACAGATGAAAGAAAACCTTTGTTCCAGAGTGATCTGGAAGTACAAGAACGATGACAAAGGATGAGAAGTGAGGACAACGAATATTTGTAACTAATCATCGGTGGTGGTTACCATAAGAACACACTTGTCTTCCGTTGAAAATGAAGGTGTAACTGTTAACAGTCATCATGGCTAACAATCGTGAAGTGAAGAACCTGGAACCATTCGATCTCATCCCATTTCCAATATCAAGAATCAGTTGTTACCGGTGTAGAGGACAAAGGGGTTCCACGCACAATTAGCTAAAATATTCCCCTCAACTAGTTTTATGAATAACAAGAATCAGTTTTTAATCTAATTCGTAATCTTTTAAAAGAATTACTACTTACTCAACTGTATAGTTTTACACCGAGTTATTTAGGGATATTACAATCTGGCACTTTCAATCTGGTAGTAAGATTCTTATTGGTAAGGATCAGTTCAAAAGCGACGCTGAGGAGGTTAATATACCTGAGTCTTTACTGAATTTCTTTCATAGAAGAGGTCTTTTCTATTGGGATAGTTTGATAGTTGGCTGGCAGGGCCCCATTCCTCTGTGGAAAGATGCAGACGCTCTGCAAATGCCTCAGGAGATTGCACTTCAATGGGATTGCATTAGGACGGGTCTTAGAAACTGTGGCATTTTTCGTTCTGTGGATTCTGACTATCTTACATGGAATATTTTGAAAGAAATGAATGTAGTGAGAGTTAAAGAGGTTTACCAACATATAATTGTCTCGAAGAAAATTTCTTGCAATCTTGTTTTCCCGCAGATATTTTAGAAGGATGGCTGCCCTTCGAAAATGATCCTTTTTGCTTGGCTTGCCTTTCACAACAGAAATTTAACATGGGAGAATTTAATGAAAAGAGGATGGCACGGGCCAGGTCTATGTTCATTATGCAGATCAGAGGGGGAAAGTAATGTTCATTTATTCTTAAAATGCAAAAAATCGAAGCAAATATGGCAGGCTTTGGAGCTTGAGTATGGAATTCAGCACATGACGCATGATACAATTTATGAAATGATCCTATGGTGTAGCGGGCAGAAGGAATCATGGAGAAGGATCTTCATCCTTTCCCTGTGGAACATTTGGAAGTGGCGCAACAGCAATATCTTCAATGGCACTAAATCCACCTGCTTGGAAATCATCGTTAAAATTGCAGCTGCTTTTGAAGCCCTCCCGCAGAAGTCTATCAGTCAAAAAAAGGTTGCCTACGCTGGTCAAACAAAGGAGTGCTCATCTTTCCCTAAGGCGTTCTTTGACGGAGCTGAACAACAGGGATTTTGTGGTTGTGGCTTTCTCATTATGATAAATGAAAACACTCATTTCTCCATTCACTGGAACGGAGGGATAGGCTCCAACAGTAAAGCGGAGGCTATGGCTCTTGCTGGACTCTTAAAATTCTGCCTCTTTCTTGATATTCAACAGGTCTCGGTATTTGGAGATTCGAAAGTTATGGTCGATTTCATCTCAAGAAAAAATCACATTTTAGTGCCTCACCTGATTGGCTGGATGGATAGGATCAACTTTTTCTGGGGCTGCATGGTCGGAAGTTCTATTAGTCACATCTGTAGGGACAAAAATATGCAAGCTGATTCTCTATCTAAATTGGGCCTTCAATCTGCTCCAGGTTTATGGTTTTTGCAGATTTTCTCTGATGGGGAAATCTTTTATATCCATGAATTTGCTCTCCCGGACTTCTAGGTTTGCTTATATTTGTTTCTCTGGTTTTCCTTGGATCTTTTTTGGTGCCGCTTCATGTCTTCTTTCTCAGCAGATTCCTCATTCTCATGTCGTCTGCTTATGTATTTATTGTGTGTCTGGTTGGCGATTTTGCTTATAGCCTCTCTCTAGGTTTTCCGGATCTTGATACTTTGGGGACCTCCCAGACCTATATATCTTGGTTAGATTCTGTTATTATTAGCTGGATATGCTCTCATGCTGATCCATTTTTGACCAAATGTATTTTGGGTCAATCTCAGATGTAAACATGTTTTGAACTCTTATATCTCTCATATAATATATTATAGCTTTTTCGTCCTGAAAAAAATACAAATTAAAGATTGATTTATTTTTAGAGTAATTATTCATGTTTTTACTTATTAATTAAATTTACTAATTAAAAAAATGTTATATGGACAAACTTTATATGAACAAATATTATATGAAAAGAGTTATGCTTCTTTTAAGGCATGTAGTATTGATAACTCATTATATTTTAACTAGCCTACATATTAAGAATTTCCATAATGAAATATAGGTGATCATCTATGGTTCAAAAACTTGTTACATATTTTTTTGAAATGTATATATATTTAACTTATATGTTAATTCTTTTTATCAATAATAATAATTATTATTGTTTTAAAGTTAATTTTTATTTATTTTTGTTTAATTTTAGTAACTTGAGATATATAATTAAGCGTTTTAATGCTTATTATGAATTGATGTCTATCAAAATGCACCAATCATTTTTATAATTTTATTTTTAAAATAAAAAAAATATCTCAACTATTACTATAAAATTTAAACTTCTGTAATCCATATTAATTCTAACAACATTTTCAGTAAAAATCACATAAAATAAAATTCTAAGGACACGTTTTTATATTGTTATACTAATTATAATAAATTTCAATTTTATTATTATATAATATTAAATGTTGAAAAATATATTATTTTTATTTACAAAATTTTAAAAGTAAATATTACTTTTAATTTAAATATATTAACTCTACATAAATAATAAATAATATATATATATATATATAATCAAATAAAAAAACCTATATATATATATATATATATATATAATCAAATCAAAAAAACCTACACACTTAAGACGCTAATCCCAAGTTTAATTCTCAAAACACCACCTCCCCATAAAGAAAAGACAACATATATAATTGTTCCTGAAATGTGAAGTTCAATTTTATTTTCTAACATTCTTATGTGAGGATATCAATAATACCTACGTTATATATATATATAGATAGATATCTTAGAAATATTATTTATATTATTTAATTATATTATACATTTTGTTTATAGTGAAATTATTCAATTAGATATTATTTATAAACAAATAAATTATTTAATTAAATATTTGATTGTTTCCTAAGATTTTTTACAATTTTATTATTGACTCAGCAAGTAGGTACCTGAACATGCACTGTCTGTTAGCATGGGTCATATCTGTCTTTGTCATTAGTGAGATACGAACACACATTAACCTCAGTTTCCAATATTGTATATGTCTTTATTTTATCTTTTATATGTATGCGAATTGTTTGTTTGTTTTTTTCTTTATATTTAATATAAATGTCTACAAAATCCTTTGTTTTATAAAAGAAATTGAGTATTTTTATTAATTAGTCATAATTACCCACCCTACCATCCTGCCATGAAATCTCTTATCACTATATCATTTATGTCTTTTCCAATCATTTTAGAATTTATGAACAAATAATTATTATGAAGTTGATTATATTTACTTAATTCAATCATTATTTTGAATTTAATTATGTTTATTTAATTCAATTTAAACAAAGATTTAATAGATGCCCTTTCTTTTATATCATGACCATAGCAGCCTTGCATGAGATTTTGACTATTATCTATTCCCATTTTATTAAAATAGCAGCCCTGCATGAGATTTTGACTCATTATCTATTCCCATTTTATTAAAATAGGTTGGTCACACTTTGTGTACAACTCAACGTCATCCAAAATTTTCTTGCCAGTTATAATACAAATACAATGGTGTATGGTTATCATTATTTTTATTGTCAATTTTTTTACTCATTTCCGAGTACCTTTTGACTAGTATTACCTAAACATGGTGTGTACACGAAGTTAATGGTATGATGTTTAAGTTTAAGGCTTTTTATGGATATTATAATATTTTTCCCGATTTGGAAAGAGTATTAATGTGAGAAATTTTTACTCATTTTCCACTATCATTTGAGTTTAAGGCTTTTTATGGATATTATAATATTTTTCCCGATTTGGAAAGAGTATTAATGTGAGAAATTTTTACTCATTTTCCACTATCATTTGACTAGTATATCCTAAACATGGCGTGTACACGAAGTTAATGGTATGTTACTTTAGAGTTTATATTAGTTTTTTCAAAGTTCTATGGATATCATAATATTTTTCACAGTGATTTGGAAAGAGTATTAATGTGAGAAAGATATTCACATTTCAGTGTGTAAACACTTTCTTAAAGATTGTTAGCCAAAAAAATAGATTGTTAGCTCAAAAATAGAGAAAGAATGCTGTTTTAAGTAATAAAAATCATTTCAATATGATATTTTTTATAATATTTTGAATTTAAGTAAGATTTAAATTATAAAATTGGTTTAATAATAGATTTATTAGATTTTGTTTTTTGAAATATTTAAAAAATATATAAGATATTTATTATATATATATATATATATATATTTCTTTGATTATAGATTTCTATTAATATCTAAAAACCAAAATTACATAGGAAAATTGTTAGAGCCCATAGATCATTTGGTCAAAAGAACGATATTTTGGTGAAAACATAAACAAAAGATCAATCACTAGATTGTGAACAGACTCACATGGTGGATTACCAACCATACAAAAAAATTGCAGATGCTAACAAATGAGTCTTTTATCCTATAACATCAAGTACCATACAAGGATGATGATGACAAAAACATAAGAAAAACCACCAACTATGAAACCATGAGACAGAAATGAAAGTAGAGATGGACTGACCATATTGATTAGTCGAGTATTTATAACTGCGTCCCCATTTTAAAGTGCTTTTGAATCAATATTAGAGTATGAGATTATAAAGAATTCCATTTTATTCAACCTAACCACAATATCATCCATATCATAATGGATGTCACTTAATAGATACCCTTTCCTTTATATCATGACACTAGCAGCCTTGCTCTATTCCCATTTTATTAAAATAGCAGCCTTGCATGAGATTTTGACTCATTATCTATTCCCATTTTATTAAAATAGGTTGGTCACACTTTGTGTACAACTCAACATCATCCAAAATTTTCTTGCGAGTTATAATACAAATACAATGTTGAATGGTTATCATTATTTTTATTGTCAATTTTTTTACTCATTTTTTATCGTCAATTTTTTTACTCATTTCCGAGTACCTTTTGACTAGTATAACCTAAACATGGTGTGTACACGAAGTTAATGGTATGTTATTAAGTTTATATTAGAATTTTCAAAGATTTTTTATTGATATTATAATATTTTTCACGATTTGGAAAGAGTATTAATGTGAGAAATTTTTACTCATTTTCCACTATCTTTTGACTAGTATATCCTAAACATGGCGTGTACACGAAGTTAATGGTATGTTACTTTAGAGTTTATATTAGTTTTTTCAAAGTTTTTATGGATATTATAATATTTTTCACATGATTTGGAAAGGGTATTAATGTGAGAAAGATATTCAACTTTCAGTGTGTAAACACTTTCTTAATGATTGTTAGCCAAAAAAAATAGATGGTTAGCTCAAAAATAGAGAAAGAAAGTTGTCTTAAGTAATAAGAAATCATTTGATAATATTTTGAATTTTATTACCATTTAAATTAATTTTAATTTAATAATAGATTTGTTATTTAATTTAATAATAGATTTATTATTTAATTTAATAATAGGTTTATTAGATTTTGTTTTTGAAATATTTAAAACAAATATATATATATATATATATATATATATATATATATATATATATATATAATTTATATATATTTTAATTTTAGAATTATTTTTTTGGTAATATTTTATCATCGATTTTTATTAATATATAAAAAATAAAATTATATTGGAAATTTGTTAGAGCCCATAGATGATTTTGTCAAAAGAACAATATTTTTCTAAAACCATAAAAAAAATCAACCACCAGATTGTGAACAAACTGACATGGTGGATTACCAACCATACAAAAAAAATCGTAGATGCTAAGAAATGAGTCTTTTATACCATACAAGGATAATGATGACAAAAACATAAGAACAATCACCAGCTATGAAACCATGAGACAAAAATGAAAGTAGATATGGACTCATTTGTCCAAGATGATCATCAGGTAATCTGGAGAGGAGTTTGCACTAACCATATTGATTGGTCAAGTATTTATAACCGCTTCCCCATTTTGAGGTGCATCTGAGTCAATTTTAGAATATGAGATTATAAATCATTCCATTTTCTTCAACCTAACCACAATGTCATCCATATCATAATGGATTTCCCTCAATGTCCTCTTCAAATCCTCCTCACCTACAAAGAGCTCGTAGTTATCTACATGTTTATCTCATAGCACCATGTGAAAAAAAGCCTCCGTCTACCTATGTTTTGATATAAAATGCATAAAATATAACTCTCTTCCTTAGTTTACCAAAAAAAGGAACCCATTTCGTATTACCACTACAGAGTTTGAAATTTGAGTGATAAATTTGATCTCCAAACTCCTTCACTTCCAAAGTCTGAATTTCATTTCACAACTCCATGGGAATAGCATCAAAGAAATTGGCAACACACTCCCACCCAAATAGTCGTCGGTGCCTATAAGAATACGCCCCTAATGCGCCTCCCCTACGACTGGGCATTCATTGGCGAGGGGCCATAAGAGTTCAATACCTGCAAGCAAATTCAGCAAGAGCAGTTTGGAATGACCAATTGAACTAAATTTGATTAAATACTATATGGGATAACCCAACTAGGACCCAAAGTACCAAGTGAGAAATAATAAAGAGCTTAAACTTCACAATTGGGAACTCAATATATACGTTGTCAAGGAAGCTAGGAGAGAGTGGTTCCCAACCAGACTAGACACTGAAGCCTTTGTGTACCAAGAAAAAGATCAATTAACACCGCGTGGCTTTGGAAAAACCTTTTGGAGAACTTGAGAGTGAAGAAACTTGAAACCAAATAGAAAAAGAACCATTATACCAGACTTGAGCGACCAAGATTAGGAAATTAAATGAGATTCCAGAGGGCTTGAAGGATTTAATGTCTGTAGTAGGGAGAACAACAACCAACTCGAATGAAGGACCAAATGAAGTGTTATGCAGGAAGCACACAAAAAAAATTGGCTCCTTAGATGTAACGATGTAACTCTCGTAATTATATTTCTTACTGAGGGACTACAATAGAACAATGACCAACAATAAAACTTGAAATGGACTGAACCACAAAATTTTTGGAATGAAAAAACTAGTAACAATGAACAACATTAATACATGAATTGACCTAGACTTTGGATGGTAAACAAATATTACCAACAATAATACTTAATCTAACCTTAAAATTGGATGTTATGGGGAGGAACCACCAGTAAGGATAATCCTCTCTTGAGACAGTAATTATTAGGTGAGTGAATAATACAAAAGAGTAAGCAGAAGTCCAAATAAAACCTTATATGAAGGACTAGTGATGTTCGCCACCTTAAACACTCTAGTGATGTTCACCACATTGAAACATTAAGCGAGATGGTATATAATATAATAAAAAAGAGACACTGTTTGCCAAACATGAGCCAAGGTCAAAATAGTACTCCCAACAAACACCAAGTGTAACGCTTCTCCCAAAGTTCTCTCATCCCAAGATTTCACATGATGGTGAGGTCATAAATGAACCTTGATTGCCTGTTAGAGGAATGCACAGTCTTATCCAATTCACCATATGTTCTCACCCCCATACCTTCACCGGCTGAACAATTGGGATGTTGAAAATCATTTATAATCTCACATGCCCCATCTCCCACCCTTGTGTATTTAATGTGAAAACACCTCCACCATACAGAGGCACCATGTAAACCAAAATAAAGCTATGCATGTTCTAAGTCTCACTAAGTGGAGGCAATGGCACGTTCATCGAGGGACACCTCCAAATAGGCCATAGAAACCATTTGTATGTCACTCATGACCGGAGGGATATTCTATTTGCCAAAGAATGGAAACATTAGATGATCTGATGATCTGAAAACGGTAAAGCACCCCCATCGAGGATCCTCACATTTACTCATTTCCTATCATGTTCCACCCATTATTTCAGTTCCGAGATAGATTCGTGATGCATCCATTCATTCCATTCCTCGTCCATTACTACGTCTCTCCCACCACTTCCCCATTTGGCTAAAAAATCACTACCTTATTACCTTTCCTCTTAGTGTGCATAGGGGTAAAGTAATCAAAAGTTAGCAGTAATTCTCTTATGTTATTTGCTGCTTCTTGAAGGTTCCAACTACAGATAACTTTCTCTAGTGGATGACCTGTGTTTTTGCACCATATTGATTGCTACTTCGGAGTTCCCATGGGTCTATTAAAACTATATCCCTTTCCTTTATGCTATTTGAATACCTTTTTCTATCTCCAAAAATGCTACTAGATTATTGGTAGTTTCCCCACAATAAAAAGTATAGACATGAATAGGATTGGAATTTTCGTCTTGCAATATCCCTTCAAAATATACCTCTCCTAGGTTACCTCTTGAGGCACCATCAAAACTCAATGCTACAAAGGATTATGGAGCAAGTTAGAAGAATATCTCCTTAGTCTAACCTATACGATGAACTTTGTGAAGAGAAAAAGCTTTAAATATATTTCTAAGTTTAGTTATTTTAGAATAATCACTTCTTCATTCAATTTTCCATCTCCCATATCCGACGGATATGTTATCAAGGATACTTTAATATTATCACAAATTAACTTTTGCACCATATAGAAAGGTATACATTTACCATCAAGCACCCTTAGGTTGCTTTCCTTCCACAAATTCCATATATAAAATCCCAAAATTAAGTGTCGTGCTTTCAATACTCATGGGTTCTTCAACGTCGTTTGAAGGCATTCCTCCAACCATTATACCTTAAGATACAATGAATTTGGCAAGTCTTGGTTAAATAAAACATGAAAAAACTTCCACAATTGTTGTGAGAAATTTCAAGATATGAATAAATGGTTTGGTGTCTCCTCTCCCTATAGAAATAATATCATCTTGATGGACCTTCAAATATTTTCCTTTGCAAGTGATCCCAAGTTAGCGTACAACCCCATGTTTTCATCCAAAGAAAAGTGGAGACTTTGGGCCATCCACTTTTATTCCAAATATTACCCCATATTTGGTTATCCAACTAAGGCTAAGCTCGAAGTAATAAAGAATAAGTGTTTCCTAAAGAAAAGGTTCTATATTGTTGTTTCCCCAACGCAACATATCTATTTTGAAAGGGATTATTATCTGTATATTTTGAAGGGATTGATAAAAATCTTCCCAAGGTAAAAAGTCATTTGAATTTGGCCTATCTGATTGTTTTTTCCACCATATCCAACCAAGTGGTGAATTTGTCGGCTTCTAGTAATCTGCTACTTTGAAAGATCCTTAGGATTGTGTCCAAATTTTTGTATCCTGGAGATTCCTTCTCTCGACTAGATGGGGATATTGTTACCATGAGTCCTCCTAGAAAGACGCATTTTTACCATCTCTTATCTCCCATAAAGCAAATTTCTTCACCAAACCCTTTACCTCATTAACCTAGTTCCATATTTCCAAACCTTTTATATGATCTTCATATTATAATCTATCAACTTGTGAAGTGAGGGCCATCTATTTCCTTTCCCAAATCCGTTTCCAAATTTGATTGCGTACCTACGCCCGTGACTACCATACCTTCATAGCATAAGATTTTCTAATAAGAAAGGGATCTTGAAGGCCCAAACCACCACAATTTTGGTAAAATCAACTTCTCCCATGCAATGAAGGCCCACTTTCATGTTTTGCTTAAAGCTTTCCATGAAAAATGTGTCCAAAGTGATCTTAGTGTTTGACTCACAATGCTTGTGAGGGTCATTCGTGACATTTGATATTTTTGTAGTTCTTGAAGAACTACTTCAATCATGACAAGATGACCAGGAAATTTAGGAACCTGAGCACCCAATTATTCACTCTATGACACGTCTTCTCCAGAATCTCTTCCCAAGTAGTCGTTCCATGATAATTCCATACAATCAATACTCCCAAATACTTATATGGTAGAAGTCCTCTAGTATATACCATTGCATGATAGATCCTTTGTTGAACATGTTCTAGATAGTTGAAAATGAACATTTTTGTTTTGTCTTTGTTCAACTCAGTCCCGGAGGATGACATAAAAATTTGAAGATGATTTTTCATTGTTTCTACCTCTCTCTGTGTAGGTAAACCATACAATATTACATCATCAAAAAACTAAATATTGGTGATTGGAAAGTCCATCCCACACAATCGAAGGTCGGCCATATATATAGTCATACTTTCCTTATGTTTGAAACATTCTCCCAAGTCCTTCCATAGCTAGAATAAAAAGAAATGGAGACAAAGGATCTCCCTGCTTGATACCTCCAGGAGGATGTATGATTTGTGAAGGTGACCCATTAACCAATATAGAAAAAAAGGTTGTGGGGATAGTCATCCCACCCACTCCAGCCATTTCTTTGAAAACAAAAAGATTGTAGAACCTATAATAAAAAAATACCAACTAATTATGTCATATGCCTTAGATAAATCCAACTTTATGAACATACCTAGGTGCTTAGACTTTTTCAATGAGTGAATTATTTCTTGTACTACTATGATTCCATCCACAATCTATCGACCTTCGACAAAACTAATTTGAGCTAAAGATATCAAGATTGACAACAATGGCTTAATTCTATTTTCTATAACTATAGAAATGATCTTATAAATTACATTACAAAATGATATGGGTCTAAATCCTTCCAGAATCTCTGATTTTCCTGGTTTTGGTACTAACAAAATGAAGGTAGTGTTCAGATTTGGGATTATGTTCCTAGTGTGCCTTGATTCTCCCACTACTTCATGAAATTATTTTCCTAAAAAACTTTATCAAGCCTGATAGAAATTTGTTGTGTAACCATCTCGTCTTGGTGCCTTATATTTTGACATAATCAAAACTACTGCTTCTACTTTCGACAAGGATATAGGTCTCACCAGTGATTTATTTTGTTCCTTACTAATAATTCTTGGAATATGATTAATTACGGAGGTGGTAGGATGCAGATGAGCTTGGAATGGTCTCAATCCATATATCATTGAAATGATGAACTAATTCGCCTTCGATACCATATTCTAAAAGTTCCCTCCCACCATCCCTATCAGTAATGGAGAATATTCAGTGGCGAATATGATGTATCATAGCATTATCAAAAAACTTAGTGTTTCAGTCCCCCTCCTTTAGCCATTGGATCTTGGATTTTTGATTCCATAATATCTTGTCCTACTTCCGTATTTATTCTAACTTATAAAGACTATGTTCCTCCTCCAATTCTAGCTTTGTGGTTCTACCCTCCCATATAATCCTTTGTTGAACGAATGAGATCTTGTTTTCCAACTCTCTCCTATCTTTAAAGATATTTGCAAAGACATTTTCATTCTAGGTTTTAATGTGAGATTTCAAATGTTTGAATTTCAATTGAAATATTCTTGTCTTAGAGTGACCTTCAATAGTATCTCTTCCCACCATTCCTTCAGTAGGTCCATAAAACTTTCCGACTGAAACCATAAACTTTTGAGTCAAAAAGGTCTATTCAATGGAGTTTCCTTTAAATCAGTCTCCAACCTAACTAGCCAATGATCATAACCCATACATGACTATATAGAGGCTTCAATAAAGAAATATCTTTGTAGAATTGCTTCAGATAGAAAAAAAACTATCTAGTCAACAAGAAACTTGATTCCTTCCCACCTTGCAATTAGTCCATGTTAAGCATCCATTTATTGTAGAAATATCCACCAAGCAGAGAGTTTTTATAAATTCATCGAATTCCACTTATAAATAATCCAACATATGAGTACCTCCCTTTTTATCTCGGAGTTATCTGATGATATTAAAATAGATACCCACAACCCATAATTAATTATCTACTAATTGTTTTGTAGCCTACATCTACTTCAAATATATATATATATATATATATATATATATATATATATATATATATATATATATATATATATATATATATATATATATATATATATCTATATATATAGATGAAGGGATAGAGGGACCATAGGCCGTTGATAGGAACACAGATTCTTTCACTCCCAAACATAAAAATTTACTAGTTAGAATTATGTATGAAGCAAACCATTCCTGAAATAAAACTAGTTGGTAGTTCCACCACACTGTTATCTCGTTTGCATTCCCAAGAGCTTCTATGCACATGTGTTCACATCCTTTCCAACAAAAACTAATTATTTTATGCATTTTTTCCTCTACCAATTTCGTTTCTTGTATAATTACAATTTTTGGACTTTCCTTTCTGATTTGATCTCTAAGGTATTGTTGTTTACCTCTACTATTGAGGCCCCTTATGTTCCAAGAAACAATGTTCATTTATAAGGGGTTAATGATTGGCAAATCCTTCTTAGGGGTAACTAATTCCTAATTAGGTTTTCTCTTATTTGTGTCTTTGTTCTTCCTTTCTTCTCACTTTGGTTTAATTTCCTTCTTCTTTGGATCCTTGTTTAATTATTTAGCTAAAATGTCTTTACCTTTTTCTTTGAAGGCTTGCAAGGTTTGAGCTATTGGATCCCCTAGTGGGGTCTGTTTTTTTTTTCCATTGGAGATAAGCTTTGGAGTACCTTTCTTTACCCTCTTTGGGTAGATCACTGAGATCCTTCACTGCCCATTCATTTACCATAGAAACTAATATTTAATCTTCTTCTAAAAGGTCTGGGATATTATGTTCCAAGAGGGAAACCACTTCCTCAAAACCTTAGATTTCTAGTAGATCGGAAGCACCTTGTAGGTTGTCGTCGTCTCTCATCTTATGTTTCAAGGCCATCTTTTCTAGGGTTTACTTTATTGGAATGATTTGAATTTAGGTAGCCTCAATATTTGAGATTTCCTCCTCCATGGCTTCGAGTATAGAGTGAGATTTTCTCCTCAGATCCCTCTATGTTATTTAAAGAGTGCTTCCTTTGATTTCAATGCCAATTGGGAAATATTATGAAACCGTCATTGTTCATCAACCCACCTAAATATTGTTCCTTCCTCTTTAAATTAAATTCTCGAATAAGGTGGCCAAGTTCATGACAAGGTCTACTATAGAATGGCACATCCTCATAGTCTAAGGTTTGTTTCCAAATCTAGCCCTAGTATTCCAGTTCTATGGAGTCTAGCAAAGCTTTTGAAATATTAATGTACACACATAGCCTAGAATATGATGTATTCCTCCCGTTTTAGTAACCTTTTAGACCTTTACAAAATGCCCCAAGGCTTGGCCTATGCCTTCGAAAATTTTTGGTATCCAAAATTCAACTCGAAGGAAATATAATCTTAGCCATATTGGTGCAGTTGGAAATTCCTCCTTGTCTGGGTTTAAACAAGCTTCCCAATTCCTGATATAGAGACCCACATTATTAAGGAAATAAGGTCCTCCTTCAAAGATGTGATCTTTGTCTTCTAGATCCGAAAAAATTATTGTGAAGAAACATTTGGGGCCTAATCACAACTCAACCTCTCCCGTTGGCTACCAATTCTATTGTATCCATCGTTCGATCTCCTTTTCTATCAGTTAAATGCCAAAAAAGTTACAAATGGAACCATGATCCCTCATTCGTTTTCTCTAATCATTAAAACATTTTGTAGGCATTGTGAATTTCAGATTTTGTGGGGCTTTGGGAATACATTGGCCCCTCAACTCATTTTTCGACATATCACCCAATACAAAAAAATACTTTAGTCGCGATAGAGCACGATCAAATCCAACTTTCTTTTCTTCATCAGTTAATTTACATGCAAGATTATTTCGGAAAGAGAGGAAAGCCCCTCCTACCTTGGAATACATTTCTCAGAAAATCTTATTCTATTTATTAAAGAAGTGAAACATTACTAGAAATTACGAATATGTTACCAAGCATGCAACCACCTACTCTCGCTGCAACTTCTCCACTCACACCTCCCTCATGACCATAATTAAACTCATTTTCACTTCATAATGACCAATTTTAGAAACATTATTTCAACAACAAAACTAAAAAATATTTTACATTTCCTCTTTAAACCCTAACGGATCAACTTAAAAAATGAATTTGACTGTAATTTACTATAAATTGATGAAACATTACCTTTTTGGTTGGGGTTTCCACTGCATGGTCTTTTCACTCCTTTGCAAATTTCAGAGAAAAAATAAGTCACCATCAAAAAAATTAATAAACTAAAAGCCTCCAAAGAGGATCACTAACATGAATGGAAAATGCACAAAATAAAGTTTAAAGATTGAAAATCCCCATAATGATTCACTACACTTACAAATTTAGTAACAAAGTAGTAACAAAATAAAGCTCAGAGGACAAAAGGTCACTATAGTAATCTTGCCCACATTTGAGACTATGAAGAAAAATTAAATTATATCAAAACAATAGTTGAAAATAAAGTGAAGGTGTGAATTAACTAAGTTAATCCAGTAAACCAAGAAATGTTGAAAATGGTTTAGTGGTTTAATTAAAACATACATATGAGGGACAAATAGTGGCCATCAGTGTGCCTAATTGCTTTACAAGAACATAGAGACTTCTGTAGATTTTGTAGAGATCCAAAAACAACTTATATTTTTTTGTCATAACTTTAAGTGTTATCTCATCAAGTTCATACATAAGTCCAAATTATTATATTACAAATTATGAACATATTTAATTACAAAGTTAGTGCAAAGTGATTACAAGTTTGTAAATGTGAAACTTATGGAATCTTGAGAATTGTTACACTTATCAAATCCTGAGAACTTTTATAGCTAATAAAAGAAAGGATCTGAGCACAATAAAACTTACAACCATGAAAGCCAAATAAAAAGTATGTTACAAATTTAATCTTAGTTATTCTAGCAAAAAATATGACTAGTAATTAGAGCGAAAGAATATTAAGCAAGCCTTTATACAGTAAACTTTGGCCATCATGAATAATTTTTGGAAACAATGAAAATTAATTTTTACCACCAATCTACTTTTTTCCAATAACTAAAATTTTAAAATAGTAAACCCTAACTCAGCTCTTAATAACTTCTTAAGTTTTATTAAAATTTTCAAAGCATACTAATTTCCGAAGTTTTATTAAAATTTTCAAAGCATACTAATGATTTTCAAAATTTTATTAAAAATTTCAAAGCATGCTAGATAATTAAGATCAAATTAGCAAATCACAAGTAAAGATGAGCACAATGTACATTAATACACAATCTACAAGAAAAATGATGGTTGCAATAATACACAGTGTACAAGAAAACGATGCGTGGGGTGCGTTATCACAAAATCAATGTAAAAAAACAGTTCTAGGAATGAAGCTATTTCTGTGCATTTATGCAAAACATTTAATCACTTTCTCTACTTCGATCCTCCTAACGTGTGCATTTATGCAAAACATTTAATCCCTTTCTCTACTTGGATCCTCGTAACGTTGATTGGCTAGCATGAATGTTAATGAATTGTTTGATTTTTGGGATTTTACACTCAATATTTTTGTCATTAGAACATCAAATTCTACATTCCTTAATGTGGAATTTAACTTGTGTTGGGTTGGGGCATTTAACTTGGGTTGGGTTCCAAAATCAGGGCTGGATGTCTCGCTTAATAAATCATTTATATCATTCTTAATAAAAGACTAGAATGCGAAATAAAAGACAGAAAGGTAATGAACAATAGTAATCAGCTAGCCATTCTAGGTAACTCTACGTGATAACAATCGCAATGAAGAGATGTGTTGATACAATGAAATTAAACAAGCAATTAACCACACAAAAATCCAGATTATTTAGTCATATTAAGTTTAATTATCTATTTACTATGTACAATAGGCTACCATCCGACACTTATTTATTTAACACAAATTGTTTTTTCAAGAGACTTTTTACCATCACTAAAAGTTGTTGTATTGTCTGTTAAATAACCTATTAAATCAAATAATGATAATGAGACATAATGTGGGCTCCTATAATATATATAGATGTATATATATAAAATGTGGGCTCAATTAAAAAAATAATAAAAATAATAAATTAATTTCATTAAATTTATTATATTATAATTTTAATTTTATTAATAAAACTACAAACAATTTTTTGATAAAAAAAATCTATAAATATACATATCACATTCAAATAAATTTAAATAATAATTATTTATATTTGTAAGTATAATATTTTATGAGGTAAAATTAATAAACAGCTAGTGAGTCTTTTCTTTTTGTTCTTGCCCTTGTTAACATATTTTTTTATATTTTTATTTATTTACTTATTTATTTTGTAAAATCTATCATTTTATTTTATTTATTTGATATATATAAATATATTTTTATATCTTGATTTTATTTTTATTTTATTATTATTATTATAAATTAAATTTATTCTACTTTTATATTATTATTATTATATATTAAATGAAATTAGTTAATAACTAAAATTACAACCTAATTAAACTAATTAATTAATATTATTATTATTATTATATTTATATATTTAAATAAATTATAATATAAAATCTATTTAAACAAAGTCTTTCGGTAGAAAAAATTCTCTCATGTGATTTCTACTAAAAGACTTTGTTTAATTCATTATGGATCATAGAAGCTTGAATAGAGAAATATAAAATTTGTTAGAATCTATTTTTAAATTTATAAATTCAAAATAAAATAGACTAAAATAAAAATAAAAATTAAATTATTTGACTTTGATCCTATAACGTTCACATGTTTTATTTAACCGTGAGAATTTACCGTTTCATCTCACAGATTTATATATTTTTGTCACTTAGTTTTTCCCCTCATCCCCGTTTTGATGATAAACCTAAATTTGGGTTCAAAAAACGTCCACCCTTTATTCTCAATGTGATTTTTCTGGAAAATCAGAACAAAATATCTATATATATATATATATATATATATATATATATATATATATATATATATATATATATATATCCATTGTTGAATTGAGGCTTCTGTGATCCATAATAGTTATAAGTAGAACTTCCGCGTAAATCACATATAGAAAGACCTTTGTCGATGTGTTTCGAACCAACCAGTGTGGTTCATCGTCAGGACAAGTTGAAGAAGCAATTGCATGTTATATAGTCTGAGTAGAGCCTCCAACGGCTATCTTGACCAATGGCTAATTTTGACTTAGGGACCAGAGTCAAAAAGTCATTTGGATAATTTAAGGAAGTTAGTTATATTTAGTGACCATACCTTAAAATATATATAAAAATATATAAATAAAATAATTTTAATTGGTATTAAAGTTAATAATTAAAAAGGAATCATTTAATAATTAAAAATTATAAGATATTTTTATTTAAATGGGATTTAGTTATATGGAAGACCTTACTTTTAATATATATAAGGTAATAGTTAGTTAGAATAACTATATATTAGAACGAGAAATTAGTAATAAGTTAAAATTAACTAAAATAAATAAATAAATATAATAAAGAACGTAGCTGGAAAAGGTTAAAGTTAGTAAAAATAAAAATAAAAATGAAATAAATAAATAAAAATAAAAATAAACAAATAAATAGATAAATAAATAAATATATCTGAGTAGCTCGGTGAGCTCCCTGCACCACAAACTCATTGAGAGCAGTCCCATTACTCCTAGGATCTATGGGTTACCTAAGATCGTCAACACCATTGGTGGTCCTACCTACCTTCTAACTAAGTTCCTTGCCCTTAAACTTAAGCCCCTGGTTGGCCGCACTGAGTCTTTCGTGAAATACTCTACATCCTTCATTAAGGAGCTTAAGGATATTAGTCTTAACCCTGAGGACATTCTCGTCAGCTTTGATGTGGTCTCCCTTTATACTTGCATCCCTATAAAGGAGGCCTTGGAAATGATCTATCGCCTAACAGATCTCAATACCGCGCATCTGGTTGAGATCTGTCTCACTTCCACTTTCTTCTGTTTCGAAGGTGAGGTCTTTAAACAGACCTGTGGTGTTGTTATGGGTTCCCCCCTTTCCCCTATTGTTGCGAATCTTTTTATGGAAGATTTCGAAGCCAAAGCTTTAGCCTCGGCTCGTCTCCTTCCCAAGCTATGGAAAAGGTATGTGGATGACACTAATGTCATCTGGTCCCATGACCAAGAGGAGCTAGATCGCTTCTTCAATCATCTCAACTGTCAGTCCTCTGCCATTAAGTTCACCATGGAAAAAGAGGTCAATGGTTGCCTCCCTTTAATGGATATTCTTATATCTAAGAATAAGGATGACTCTCTTTCCCACTCTGTGTTCCGGAAGAAAATGCATACTGAGCAGTACCTTCATGCCGATTCCCATCATTTCCCTGCTCAAAAGATGGGTGTTCTTAACACCCTCGCTACTTGTGCGCTTAGGATTTATGATAAGGAGAGCCTTGATAAGGAGAGATCCCATCTCCTTAATGTCTTTGTGGAGAATGGCTATAGTAGGCGCCTAGGTCAGAAGGCCTTCCTTAAAGCCTCTAGAAATGCATTAATTAAAAAAGAACCGAAGGAACGCCGACTAGGTGTCCATCTTCCCTATGTCCAAGGAACCACGGACAAGATTGCTCGGATCCTTAAAAGGTATGATATTCCCTCAACCTTTAGGCCCCTCAACACCATTCGTAATTCCCTCCGATCGGTGAAAGATCCCATTGACCCGAAGGACATGAAGGGTGTCTACTTGATCCCTTGCTCTTGTGGGACCCCCTATATCGGGGAAACAGGGCGCTCCATCCATCAGAGGATCAGCGAACATGCAGCTGACCTAAGACATGGGAGAACCAAGTCTTCAGCGTTAGCAGAGCACGTGGAAAAGACCAAGCATCAGGTTTGCATAGAGGAGGCCAAGGTTGTTGCCAAAGTTGCTCAGTTCCATCATCGTAAATTCAGGGAAGCTATTGAGATTGAAAGAAGGCCTAACAATCTCAATAGAGATGACGGCTGGAAGATCAGTAGCTGTTGGATCCCTGCCCTTTCGTCCTAGTATTTCTTTTCCTCCCCCCCTCCCCTTTATGCTTTTCAAGCTTTCGTTATCCCCTTGGAGCCTTCCTTCCTCCTAGGGTTTATCCTTCCCGCTCTGGGGTTTTTTAATGGTCTTTCTTCCGGTCCTTCTCCTTCTTTTTATTTTGTGTTGCTTTTTGTTTTTTTAGGTTTACTTACTTATTTATTTATTTTATTTTATTATTATTATCATTATTATTTTTATTATTATTATTTATTATTTTTAATTAATTAATTAATTAATTTTTTTTTTTTTTTTTTTTTTTGAGATATATTTATTTATTTATCTATTTATTTGTTTATTTTTATTTTTATTTATTTATTTCATTTTTATTTTTATTTTTATTTTTATTTGTATTTATTTATTTATTTATTTTTACTAACTTTAACCTTTTCCAGCTAGGTTCTTTATTATATATATATATATATTTTTTTTATTTATTTTTATTTTTTTTAAGTTAATTTTAACTTATTACTAATTT
This sequence comes from Pinus tabuliformis, assembly GCA_031772625.1. Classification (NCBI taxonomy): domain Eukaryota; kingdom Viridiplantae; phylum Streptophyta; class Pinopsida; order Pinales; family Pinaceae; genus Pinus; species Pinus tabuliformis. The sequence goes on from CM062820.1 coordinate 503,933,511, forward strand.
CTTGTTCTAATATATAGTTATTCTAACTAACTATTACCTTATATATATTAAAAGTAAGGTCTTCCATATAACTAAATCCCATTTAAATTAAAATAACTTATAATTTTTAATTATTAAATGATTCCTTTTTAACTATTAACTTTAATACCAATTAAAATTATTTTATTTATATATTTTTATATATATTTTAAGGTATGGTCACCGAATATAACTAACTTCCTTAAATTATCAAAATGACTTTTTGACTCTGGTCCCTAAGTCAAAATTAGCCGTTGGTCAAGATAGCCATTGGAAGCTCTGCTCAGACTATATAACATGCAATTGCTGGATCTGTTTCTTCAACTTGTCCTGACGATGAACCACACTGGTTGGTTTGAAACGCCTCGACAAAGATCTTTCTATATGTGATTTACCCTGAAGTTCTACTTATATATATATATATATATATATATATATATATATATATATATATATATATATATATATATATATATATCCATTTTACCAAAAAGATTAGAATAATGATTCATATTTCTAACCATTATATTTCATAAATTTACATTTAAAATTAATTGCTAAATATATAGTAATCAAGTCCAAAATCTATAATAATAAAAAAAATGTAAATTACATATATGTAATCATATGTTTCAAGATTTTTAATAAAATTAAAAATAAAAATATTTATGTATATAGAAATGTAAAATTTATATAAATATAAACAATATTATTAAGAAACGACATAGATCCATCTTAATTCTAAATCTATTAAGAATAATATGTAACATCCCTCCTCGAAAAAAAATAACCTATCTATAAAAATCAGTTCTCTTTATATACTTTTATTCGAGCTGTATAGTATTCCATTAATCACAATGTATGTTTTTTTTATTAATTATATTAATATACATTCTGAAGGGGTATGTATTTGTTTAAAACATGTGTGAACTCACTTATTGTAAATCATAATCGAGGTAATTCATATTTACAAACCTATAACGTTTGTAACTTTTGCACGAATACATGTGGGGTCCTTTGTATATATCATGTTTGCTGTAACATTAATGTTGGGTCTCAATTCACGCGTATAGGGATTGAACGTCCCATTTACATAGTTTCTTTTAATGCTTATGAACATTCTAGATTTGTTAGTTTTTGGGATCAATAGCTTGGTATTGATTTTACCTTGGTAAATGTAATACATACTCGATCGACGGTTCCGGTGGCTAGGGTTTGAATCCACGGTAGGGGAGAGCTATGTGGTTAGAGAGTAACCATCTCCCTTCTCTGGTGTCTCTCCTCACTCATTTGCATCCTTCCACTCACAAGAATGAGCTTCGAAACAAACCCTTTCTATTCATGGTGTTACTTTTGTTCTGGACCCCTCCATTCGCAGATGGTCCTGCATCATCTCACTAGGTAACTCACATGCTCATAATATTTTGTGCCTCATTCTTGTTCTTGTTCTGAGTTAGGGTTTTATATGTTTAATTCACTAAGTTTTTTTTCTTAAAGAACTTGGTGAATTAAACATATAAAACCCTAACTCAGAACAAGAACAAGAACGAGGCACAAAATATTCTGAGCATGTGAGTTACCTAGTGAGATGATGTAGGACCATCTGTGAATGGAGGGGTCCAAAACAAAAGTAACACCATGAATAGAAAGGGTTTGTTGCAAAGCTCATTCTTATGAGCGGAAGGATGCAAATGAGTGAGGAGAGACACCAGAGAAGGGAGATGGTTACTCTCTAACCACATAGCTCCCCCCTACCGTGGATTCAAACCCTAGCCACCGGAACCGTCGATCGAGTATGTATTACATTTACCAAGGTAAAATCAATACCAAGCTATTGATCCGAACAACTAACAAATCTAGAATGTTCATAAGCATTAAAAGAAACTATGTAAATGGGACGTTCAATCCCTATGCACGTGAATTGAGACCCAACATTCATGTTATAGCAAACATAATATATACAAAGGACCCCACATGTATTCGTGCAAAAGTTACAAACGTTATAGGTTTGTAAATATGAATTACCTCTGGTGTCTCTCCTCACTCATTTGCATCCTTCCGCTCACAAGAATGAGCTTTGCAACAAACCCTTTCTATTCATGGTGTTACTTTTGTTCTAGACCCCTCCATTCGCAGATGGTCCTGCATCATCTCACTAGGTAACTCACATGCTCAGAATATTTTGTGCCTCGTTCTTGTTCTTGTTCCAGTATCCTCTACCAGAACTCCCCCAAATCCATTTTCACATCCAAAACATTTTTCATGACAAAGACCATATGAGGTCCAACCCAAAACATTTTTGACCCAAGCAAGTCCAGCCTAGGGTTTTAACTGAGCACACACGCTTCAGTTTGGAATTCCACTGACCAACTAGCTCAAGAATTCCTTATGTGGTAGCATCCCGCCTCCCTTAACAATGTACTATATGAGGGTATCAATCTTATAGCTTTATTCTCCTCTCTTGGTCCCCCTCCAACTGGGCTCTGAGATGACAATGTTGCCTCATGTTTTTTCCTCTCACCATCTTGGCTAACTTTTCCTTAACTGAAATGATTTATCTCTAGGGAGAGAAATAACTATATTGTAATGGTTTGTTATGTGAAAAATTTAATTAACATCTTTTCCCACCGTACCATAAACACTGTTTATTAATGAAATTTAGAAAAATAAATATTTATGTTGATCACTTATTCACTCCAGGCCTTCAACATGGCCCACAATTAGCCAAGTAACATTAGAAAAAGTAAATTAAAAAATTTACAATTCACTAAGGGGTATTACACCTTCCGCCCCCCCACCCCGATCAAAACACCATCCTTGGTGTTTTTCCTTGGCCCTTAGAATAGTCTAGAATATGCCTCATGAATAAAATTATCATCCTCCCAAGTAGCCTCTTTTGAGCTAAAGTTCCTCCGCTATACTTTAACCTCGATGACAACTCATTCTCGTAGCATGATTTCTCTCCAATCAAGAATACACAAAGGCTCGAATAGGAATTCTCCTTCTCGCTCGACCTACATTCACAATCATCATAGTTGTTGTTAGTTCTCGTCAATAATTAATTAAGAAATACATATATGTAATAATTTCAACTATATTTTTATCCATACATCCTTCTAGTTAATAATGTGCTTAAGTTCAATATATACTTCTTTAATAAAGAGACATGGAATACATTATGTATATGCATGTGACTAGGAAGAGAAAATTGATAGGCTACAAGCCTAATTTGAGCAATTATTTAGAAAGGGCCATCGCGGTTCCACAACAATCGTTCCTTATCAGTACTTAAATTAGCCATTTTTGTCATCGACGGTTGCACCGTTTCCAACAGTGTTGCAGTTGTGGAAAGAGGTTCTTCCCCTAACTGGATGCACATTTTTGGATTGGTTCCTGGAAAGGGTATCTAACTAGGCCTTGTAAGTGGTCTTGTAGATGGTGTGTTCATCATACCACTTCCCCTTCTCATCTCTCTTCCTCTATGTGGAAGAGAAAATATAGTTTGTTATTGTCTTGGTTTCCCGTGAACAAGCCACGGTGTGGTAACCGTGGCTCTAATACCACTTGTAGCATACATGCTCGATACAAAAACAAAAAATAATTAACCTATTAATAAAGGTTAATTAATTTTATTATAGTTGTATTGTATTCACATAATCACAATATCTGTAAGAAAAAATATTAATTATATTACTATACATTCTTACAGGGTATATATTGTTTATAAAATGTGTGAATTCACTTATTGTAAATTATAATTGAGGTAATTCATATTAAAAAACTATAACATTTTTAACTTTACTCTTGCAAGAATACATGGGGGTCCTTTGCACATATTATGTTGGTTAATATTCTGTTTGATGTAACATTAATATTGGGTCTCAATTAACGCACATAGGGATTTAACGTCCCATTTACATATTTTGTGGCACTACTTCTGAACATTCTATACTTTCCATTTGTTTGGATCAGTGTCTTCATATTGATTTTACCTTGGGAATAGTAATACTGACCCAATTGACAGTTCTGGTGGTTAGGGTTTGAATCCATGGTAGGGAGGGATCTGTGCGGTTAGAAAGTAACTACCTCCCTTCTCTGGTGCTACTCCTCGCTCATTTGCATCCTTCCGCTCACAAGAACGTGTTAATTTTTCATAGGTCTATATTGTTCTTTGCTTTGATAATTCCATTTCTTCATTAACACATTAAGTTCACCCCATAAAATCATAAAATTATTCAGATTTAGATCATTATTCATCATCATATGCAACTATGTAGAAAGAGAAATATCATCATCATGAATGCAGCAGAACATAAAGGAACAATAGAAGAAAATAATTCACACATAGAGACACTAGGATTGGTCGAAGGCCAGAGAAAACCCCACTATGGGGAAAACCCTTGCAAATTATTCTTCTTAGATTTTCATCATATGATTCAGAAAAAAAGAGTACAATGATCCATATCTTCATCTATGCAACTAACCATGAAAATAACTAAAACATCTATGAAATGAACTAAACAATGTATATGCTCAAAACTCTGATTCTGAAGACTCTAATGAACTGTCACTGTCTGCAGTCAACTGTCAAACCTTGCAGTCACTCAACGAAATCTTCAGAATACTCATATTTCATATTTTAGATCTTCGTCACATGGAGGAGATGTCGTGCGAGTGACTTTAGCTTTCCCAGACGCTCCCTTAAGCCTAACATGTGAGCGACTCGGATCAAATTTGGACTGCAAAATCCTAAACCCCCAGTCGCATGGATGAAGAGTTTTTTATGTGATTGGAAGGCTCCAGTCACATGGATGAGCTTTTATGCATGAGACTACAATCAAATACTTCTTGTTTTGTTCCAGCGATTGGGGCCCAAAAACCCTAAATCATAGATGCGAGCTTCAAACCCTGAAATTTCACCTCAGAGCAAACTTGATCCTCCACGGATGAGCCTCAGGCCTGTGAAAGACAAAAACAAGATAGAAGAGTGTCTCATCATTGTGTCCAAATGAGGTAGAGCACACTTATATTTATAGCCTTTCAAGGTGGTCCAATTTGCTTTAGGGATGACCTTACCAAATGTGCACATGTAGGCTTTTCTTCTTAAGTACAATTTCTCTTACTGATTTGAGTGATCTTTAGGTTGATTTTTGTCCTCTCAAAATGAGGAATTCAATGCAATCATTATCTTTATCAGGTGAATTTTCCAAAGTGTAATTTGACCGCAGTTGAATATTTTTAATAGAATGAGCTATGGTACAAACCCTTTCTATTCATGGTGTTACTTTTGTTCTATACCCTTCCATTCATAAATGGTTTTGCATCATCTTGTGAGGTAACTCACATACTTAGAAGATTTTGTGCATCATTCTTATTTCAAGTTATGGTTTTATATGTTTAATTAACTAACCTTTTTCTTGATCCTTGTCTCCTCGATTTAATGCCTAATATGTAGACAATGTTCTCTAATTGCAACTATTTCATGGTCGTTCAGTGTATTCCTATTAGAGAGTTGAATATTCGAAGGAGCGAACCTTATAATGACCACATTTAATCTATAGTTAGCAACGACCAAAATTAATAGGTGTTTCCTATGTGTTAATTATTCTAATCATTGGTTAACTCTACTTTTGGTATTGTGCATGTATTGTCCAAAGAGTTCTGAGTTATTTATGCTATATTGGGTCATGATGGTTACAAATTCCTTTTGTGACAAAATTTACAGGTAAACCCTGACTCTTTTCCCTTGTTGTCCTTGAACTATTTTCAGTATATTCTCATATCTTCTAACAAGATATCTAGTTTCAAATTTTCACAAATGAGACTCTCATTCATGAGTTGGGGTTTTCTTCAAAAGGTCATTTTCAGTTACATGTTTACAACCCTCTAGGTTCTAATAAAACCCTCTCTATTGTGAATGTTTCTCCAGGTACTTGTGAGATGTAAGTTGACATATAGATTAGGGTTTTTAGGATTAAATATCAATATGCCTCTAGGTTCAATTCTTATAGTAATTTTGGTTTCTAGTTTGATTATGACCACTCAGCCTTGACTTGCCAATGAGGGCTAATAGCTACATTTGACTAATTTAAATACCTAATGTATTCATTTTAACTATGGATTGTTTATAAATACATACATTGAGTTTTTCTCTAATCATGAATTGGGTTTTCTTTTTTTTTCTTGCATAAGAAGAATTGGTAAGTTCTCTTTGTGGTCGTTAGCCATTTCTGCAGAGAATATATATCTATATGAAAATATCTTGTGGTTTTCCATTGATAAGTTTTCTTTTCATTTAGCTTCAGGATATTTGACTATATTTTGTTCACAATATTTGTTCCACTTGTCAAATTGTTATTACCATCAATTACACTCTAGTTAAGTTATTCATTAGTCTCCGCATAGGTTTATTCCCACACTGGCACATTCTTCCTTTTTTTTATGTTGGTAAAAAAGGGGTTATTGGTCTGACTGTTTCAATCTTTACTTTCATGAAAATATTACATATTTAAGGAACACAAGTCTCAAATTCGATTGGTAGTAAAACCCTCATCTTTCTTTTCTACGGTAACATAAAATTGTATTTTTTACACAAAATAAGAACTTATATTTAATTAAAGACTCAATATATACCTATATATCAGACGCACAGCTACAACATTGTTATATGTATTATTTGTAGACTAGAAGGATGCTGGGACCTATCTCTGGGACTTGTCATCTACCTTCCAGTCCTAAATATTCACAAATTCAAGATTGTTCTGAGCCATGGATAGACCTTGTTTTGTCCAACAAGTTTGGGACTAACCTAAAATTAGTTAGAAAAGCCTTATTTTCTTAATTGTATCATAGTTTCAATATTAGATTCCAACATTTTCACAATATAACAGAAAAACAAGTACATAAAGGAAAATTATTCCAACACATATTTCACTTATCTATTTTCCAATGTCTGAGCCTACCACAAAAATCACAGGGGAAATAATGCTATACCCAAGCAATGAGAATTAGTATCCTCTACCAGAACCCCCCTGATTAGCTTCACATCTGGAATAGTTTTCATGACAAATACCATACCAGGTCCAACTCAAAATAGTTTTTGACCCAACCAGGTCCAGTGTAGGATTTTAACTGAGCACACAGGCTTTAGTTTGGAATTCCACTGGCTAACCAACTCAATAATTCCTTATTTGACATTGTACTACATCCCTCAACAACGTCCTGTCTAAGGGTATCAATCTTACAACTTTATTCTCCTCTCTTGGCCCCCCTCCAAATAGGGTCCAGGATGACAAGGTTGTCTCATGATGTTTCCCCCTCACCCTCTTGGCTCCCTTTTCCCTAATTGAGATGGTTTATCTTTAGGAAGAGGAATAATTTTCTTCTAGATGTCTGGTATGTGAAACTCTCATTTAGCATATTTTCCCACTGTAATTTTCATGGTTGACCATAAACAATAATTATTAATGAAATTTAGAAAATAAACATTTATGTTTATTACTTATTCATACCAAGCCTTCAACATGGCCCACAGTCAGCTAAATAACTTTAGAAAAAAGTAAATTAAAATATTTACAATTCACTAATGGGTATTACAGAATCAAATCAAAGTTGTCAAGGTACAAATAGTTCTCAAGTTTTGCATTTAGAAATAGGTTTGCCACTTAAAACATTTGACCTTTCGTCATTATTCGTTGATCTAGAGTTATGGATATATGCTAATTTTATTAAAATTCATAAATGTATGACTATTCACTAGTACAAGATGGCTAATTAGTTACTAAAAAATCGACTAAAATTTTCATATAAACGACTATTTTCGGTCGGTGACCAATAGTAGCTAATTTACAATATTTTATAGCGTGGCCAACTTTTAGTCATTTTTAGCTTAGTCATTAATTGGTTGTCTCAATTGTGATGTCTAGTAGTATATTTCCTCATTAATTTGGTCACTAATTTAGTCATCAATTTGGTCATTGATGTGGTCATGAATTTAGTCATTGATTTGGTTATTAATTTCCATAATTAATGACCAAATATACAACAAAATATATTATTAAATTATCACCCGAAAAAACCAATTAATGACCAAAGAAATATGACCAAAATGTTGGTCATGTTATAAGATATTGTAAATTAGCTACTAATAGTCATATATATGCAATTTTTAGTCATCGTTTGAAATGAATTAATGACCAAAGAAATATGACTAAATTTTGGTCGTGTTATAAGATACTGTAAATTAGCTACTAGTAGGTGTATATAAGCAAAATTTATTCATCATTTGTAATCACAAATTTATTATTTGCAGTAGTCATTTTTTTTTATAGTTTCATACTCATTATATAAATGACTACTTTAGTAGTTTATATTCATTTCATTTACTTTCATTAACAATCATTATAAGCAACTAATTTAGTCATAGATATATATATATCTATATATATATATATATATATATATATATATATATATATATATATATATATATATTTGTTTTCATCATTAATAAAGATAAATTACTAATTTAGTAGTTTTAGATTGATTTTATGTGTTCAGTATTAATCAACATAAATTAATTAGTATGATTTTCCAACTAAATTAAAAAAAAAAAATGTTCATCTAATATGAAAACGCCGAGTTACGTATGTTAATTACAATACCAAGTAATATCAAGTGCAATTATAAATAATTTCAACCACATAAATTATATTATATAAAATGTCAAGTATTACAATGAGATTCCAACTTAATATTGGTTGGAGTACAATTTACACATGAATATTGTTTCATCACTTCAAAACATTATCATTATGTTTCCAAGGCATTGCAGGTGAATTCACCAACTCTAAAGACTTGACCATCAATCTCTATGTGTGTGCGTCTTATGTGAGATATTTTCTTTATGGGTACTGTTAGCACTCTAGGAAGCTCTCCTAGGTTGTAGCTCGGAGATGCCTAGAAACATATAAATCTTCAATATCGTTCTCTGAACTACTGGAATGGATTGGGGTTTGGATCAAGTCAGATGACTGTTTCAACTCTATTTTCACTCAAAACATGCATGAAAACCCTCAGCTTGACAAGGCTTTCAACCACTAATGCTCAATATTTTATAGATTCAATGAATAGATGGAGAATCTGACTGTACTAGCAGATACATAAATAAACACATATGAATGGATAACTACAGAAAGTAAATGAAGCTTACAAATCTAATTTATCAACGCAGAGATAAGATGACAGTTATCTGGCATTTGACAGAGAAGAAAACATGAATAACCCATTCAAGTGAAAGCTTCGAACAAAGGGAAAGATGGTGATTGAACATATAACAGCAAAATAAGCTTGTATTACTGAAATGAAGATGAGACGTGAGAGGAGCAGAGTCTCCACAGTCTCCAAAAGTTGAACCTCTGATACTTCTAACTTTCCACCATTTATAGGCTTTTTACAATGCCCTCAGGCTCTCTGAGGCTCGAGGTGTCTTAATCTATCCCCTCTTGCTTCTAACTGCTTGATGCCGTGATTAGATAGACATGAGCTAGAGGTCTCTTTTTATAACAACACAGTAACCAAATTCTATTAATTTTTCCGTGCTGTCAAGTAGCTCACTCGTGCCAGCAATGCTGCATGATCACTTCTGTTGGTTTCACTACATCATGCTATGGCTTTTTCCCCTTCGACCATCTGTCTCTTGGCCTCTGTCCTATAATGGAATGGGTCTTCGGGCCTTTGAAATCCTTTCGAATACTAAAAATGACTGTTTTCTGTTTTACACAGAGAAATGCTGCAACACTGTGAAATTCCGCCAAAACTCTATTCATTCCAGACTTCAAAAGTCCTTAAATACGGTCTATTCCTCTATCGGGTCTGTCCTCATCGCTATCGCAAGTCACTTCAGCCTTTATCCTTTGTATTTTAAAAATACGTTAAAAATCGTGAAAAGATCGTGAAAATTGGCTCCCTCTGGACTTCAAATATTATATATTTCCCTTCACGAACCCTTTCGGGTCCGGGTCTTATCGCATCAGCATTGTTTCTTTGTATTTCGTTAAATAAAGAAAGATGTGAAAATACATTAAAAAATACCTTTCGAAGGATCTCAAAATCTATGCAATAATGGTTATATTACCATTGGGTTTGACTAATTGCATCACATACATGTATGATCCAAATGGAAAATGGCATCAACCCATGGTACTCATCCACCCATATTATTCATCGACCCATGGAATTTACCCATGGTATTGTAAATGGCATCCACCCATGGTATTGTAAGTGACATCCACCCATGGTATTCATTCACCCATGGTAAGTGCCCATGGTATTGTGACATCCACCGATGGTATTCATTCACCCATGGAATTGGCCCGTGGTATTGTAAAATCCATCCATGGTATTCATTCACCCATGGAATTGACCCGTTGTATTGTAACTGAAAAATACTATAAGTAACAAGTCACATTTTGTAGAAGGACAAGTTGTCCGCCACAATGTAGCCTTTACAGTTTAGAGGCATGTAGCCGCAACATCTCCTCTCAGAGATAAGCTACCATCACCTTGGATGGTTTATTTCCACTTCTGTTTGTAAGCATATTTCAGTATTTTACAGTAATGAAATGAAGTATTATTTCCACTCCATATCTGTCTTTATGGTTATCTCAGTAATTTGTTGTGTTCCTGTTTAAATCCAGATCAATGTATGGCTATAGACCTAGCTTCATAATGTTTCTTCGATTGCAATATCGTGATGTGATTAGTCGCAATCACATATCGCGATAGCCCTGGGCCGTTGTAAGTGCTCTATTGTGGTTGCCAATTGCGATTTGCCGATTAGATCTAGACCGTTGATCGACCAGATCTAATAGCTACTGTGCCTTCACTTGTTTATGCCTCTGATACTCTATTTTTCACTGTTTTTATGTGTTTTTGGCCTCCCGATAATGTTTCTCCACCATTCTAAGGGCTCTTCTCATGCGATTGTTTTGATCTTTGGCATGATTTTACGAGATTTTGAAGACTTAGAGAGCATATTTGGATCCATTTGGATCAGGACCCGATGCAATTATAGATGCAAGAGTAATATTTTTGAAGTCCGACTTATGGCCAAAGCAGAGCAAGAGGAGATGTGGCCGTCGGAGCTAAAATAGGGAACATTTCCACTAAAAATAGTAGCACTGAACCTCAGGGGCTAACACTAGCTCCTTTTGGGGATGAAAGCCTCCCTGTGAGGTTTTAAGAACTGCAGACTACTACCTTTCCAGTAATAACCAAAACAAACTTATCTCCTAGTGTTCCATTGGGCATGGAGTTTATTTGCATAGAAAACAAAAACTAAAAGAACCTGTTACAATAATAAGGCCTTTAAAGCCTCATATGGAGTAAAGTTTCAAAAACCTCCCATTGACTTGGCCATAAAAAACACCTTCACCCTCCAAATTGTACAAAATGAAAGTATTGTTCATCTGAACTTGAGCAATGACAAATGGTCCCGTCCACAAGGCATCAAATTTACCATGGTTGCCCTTCTTTTCCTTCAATGCATCCCATTTGAGGACCCAGTTACCAACATAAAAACTGTCCATTTTTTCCTTTTTATCAAAGGTTTCTTTGATCTTCTTCTGATGGATTCTTGACTTCTCAACTAGCTATTCTCTGGTCTATTATAATTCAACCAAGTTACTCATTCTCCTCGCCATGTCATCCTCTTCATCCTGTTCTTCTTGCGAGAATTTGGCCATATGGAGAATCAGATGGATAGGAAAAATAGCATCAGCACCATAAACCAGCTTAAATGTAGAATTTCCTATGGACTTCTTGTTGGTAACTCTGTCAACCCACAGTGCAAACTTCAACTTGGAATCCCAGTTCTTTTTCTTGTCCTCCATCAGTTTTTTTATTATCCTTACAAGATTCTTGTTAGATGATTCTGCCAGGCCATTGCCCTAAGGATAATATGAGGTAGAATGCACCAATTGAATGCCCATGGATTCACACATGTCCACCAATTCTTTTGCCCTGAAAGCTGGTGCATTATCAATGACTAGTTTGGTTGGGCAATCGAATCTAGTGAAAATATTCTCATTCAAGAACTTTATGATAACCTGATGATTAGCATTTTTAGTGGATATAGCCTCAATCCATTTAGTGAAATAATCGGTGGCTACCAGGATCCATTTGTGATGGCCACTGGAATGCGGATTGATCTCACCCATGAAGTCCAAGCCCCATTGTTGGAAGGGACCATTGATGTGTACTGGCTTCAAGGGCAGAGATTTTAGCTGTTGTCTTCCTACAAACCTCTGGAATTTGTCACAAGACTTCACAAAAGAAAACACATCAGAGAACAGAGTAGGCCAATAATACCCATCTCTCAAGATCTTGTCGGCTGTGGTTTCCCAATAATGATGCCCTTCGCAGATGCTAGAATAGAACTGGTGCATGACTTCCACAGATTGTCCTTTTTCTATACATCTCAAGAGGATCCCTGATAGGTCTTTCCAATAGAGTAGGTTTTCATTAATGCAGAATTTGGCTGATTTGAGCTTAATGGCCCGGGCTTGACTCGAGCTAAGCCCTGGAGGGACTTCTAGCTTCTGCAAAAAATGAACTACACTGGAATACCATTCACAAGTGGCTAGATTTTCAGCCAAAGGCAGATTCTTCTTTTTCTCTTCTGCTGCTCCCTCTGTCCACTCAACACATGAATTTGAACCCACGCAATTGATGTCTAACAAACTGCAATTTTCCTCAGCCATAAGCTTAGCCAAGCCCTGGCATTTGACAAGCTTGGTGGGCTTCACCTCTATGTTGAACTCTATGAATTTTGCAATCCATTTAGCTCTCTTTCCATCAATATCTGGCTGAGTTAGGACGTCTTTTACTAAGGCTGAAGGTACATACGCAACCACTTTGGAATGCAGAATATAAATTCTGAATGCCTTTAAAGATTTTATGAGAGCATAAGCTTGTTTTTCAATAAGGTCATACCTTAGTTCAGCATCCCTCAAAGTTTTGCTGAAAAAGGCCACAAGGTGTTCTATGCCTTCATCGTTTTTCTGCAATAGAACTACTACAAGTGTATCATAAGAGGAAAAAGAGAAGATATAAAACTGCCTGGTATAATCTGGGCTGATTAGAGTGGGAGCTTCCATGATAGCTTGTTTGATGGCTTCAAAGGAGCTTATTGCACCATCTGTCCATTTTATTTCTGATCCTTTCTTCAGCATGGAAGTGATGTGCTTCACTAGCTCTGCGAAGTTTGGAATAAATCTCTTGACAAAGTTAATCTTACCAAGGAAAGATTGAATGTCCCTTTTTGACCTTGGGATGGACAATGTTTGAATTACTTGAACTCTTGCTGGATCGATCTTCACACCTTCAGCAGAAACAATATGTCTCGACAGTTTGCCTTCTTCTAGAGAAAATTGTGACTTCTTTGGGTTTATAGAAATTCCAAAACGTCTGCACTTTAGAAACACCTTCGTCAAATGTTGCAAATGGTCCTTGTGACTGCTAGAAAACACTGTTATGTCATCAAGGTAAATAAGCACAAACTTTTCCTTCTCTCCCACAAAGGCTATGTATATGACCCTTTGAAAAGTAGCCCCAACATTCATTAGTCCAAAAGGCATCTTGGAGTACATGAAAGTGCCCCAAGGAGTAGTGAAGGTGGTCTTTTCCTAATCTTCTGGGTGTACAACAATCTAATTGTAATGTGAAAATCCATCTAAGAAAGACATGACTCTAGCCCCTCAAACTTTTTGCAGCAAGTGTTCCATCTTAGGCAGGGGGTAGTTGTCTTTTTCAGAGCATTTATTCAGATTCTTGAAGTCAACACAAAGTCTGATTTCTCCATTCTTCTTTCTTACTACCACAAGGTTAGCTATCCACTTTGAATACCTTAGGGGAACTATGATCTTGGCATCTAGCAGCGTCTTGATTTCCTTTTCAATCAAAGGCAATAAGAGAGGGTTGATAGATCTTAATTTCTGCTTAAAAGGGATGGTGTTCTTTTCCAGTGAAATCTTATGTTGAATGATGTTTGTGTCATAAGTCTTAAGTTCACTATACTCCCAAGCAAAAATATCAGCAAATTGTTTCATTAGGGTGCAATACTCGAAACTTTGGGTAGAAGACAAGTGAGTGGACAGATTTATGCACTTTGGATGGGCTGGACTCCCTACATTATGTCTATGAATAGCAGACTCATTTTCTTTTTTGGCAGGCTTATAAGGTACATCATTATGATCAAACAGCTTCTCTAGAGGTACCAATCCTTTGGGTATATGGTTACTAGGTAGTTGAATAATGTTATTCTGACCAATTTCGTCCTTTAGCTTGGACTGGTTGCATTCTCCAATGGTTCCATTTTCTTGGTCAACGTGCATTTTAGAAAATTCATCAATGACTTGTAAAAACCTATTAATTTCATCATCATCTTCAAAAACTTTCCAGTATTTGACATTGTCAGGCAGAGATGGTCTATATTTCACCTGAACTTCATAAGTCAATTTAGGAGGCAAAGGAGGAATAAACATGCTAGCAGACACAACAAGGGAATCAGCAAGTTGGTTCTTCATTCTAGGGATGTAAGAAATGTTGAAACTATTAAAAGAACCTTTGAGCTTCCATACCTCATGTCTGTATGCTTTCAGCCTTGGACGCTTTGCTTGGAAAATTTTGTTGACCTGCTGAATGATAAGGTTTGCATCTCCAAACACCTTCAGACCTTTGATGCCCATTTCTTTAGCAGCGTTTAAGCCCAATATCAAGGCTTCGTACTCTGATACATTATTTGTGACCTGAAAAGTTAACTTGAAAGATAAATGAATGCATTCTTGTGTGGGGGACACAAGGACTACACTTGCCCCTGCAACTTCCTTAGAGCAAGCTCCATTAAAGAAAATGTCCCAAATTTGTGGGCCTTCTTCCTCTCTGATCTGGCAAACCGTTTTCTTAAGCTGCATGGAGTCCAACTGGAATTCTTCAATCTGAAGAATACAAGCTCCAAAATCAGTGTCAATAGCATAGATGGGATGATTAGTGGGACTCCTTCCATCACTGATTATATAACCCAACTGAGCTTCCCTATATAATCTCCTACTCTCACCTCAAAAAACTGGGACAGTAGCATAGGACAGATCATTTTGCAATGTTCCACCTAATCTCTTGATCCAACCTCTAGAGAGCAACATGCCAAACTTCTGGGGTACATCTACTACCACAATATCCATCATCATGTTCTTCATGGGCAGCTGAGACATGGTGATGGCTAGGTCCTTGATTAATCCCAAACATTTCACTTTTCTAGAGTCAAAAGAAAACAGGTCATGATAAGACTTGGTAATGTCAAGATCCAACTCATCCATGATAGCCTTGGGCATTAGATTATGGTTGGCTCTTGTGTCCAAAAGGCAGTTGTGAAGGATTTTTCCATGAATAGTCAAAGATACATGGAATGATGGGGAGCTTTCATCACAATTTTCAATCATTGGGCTGAGAACAACAGCTGGTTTGTCGTCTTGTAGATTTACATAGTCAATGGAGGCTTGGATGGATTTACGCTCAAGGGCCTCGAGGATAGATCTCTTGAAGGACTCATTCTTCACTGGTTCAATCAGAGGTATAGGTATGCTTAGCTTCTGAATTTCTGATTCAAAATTGAAAGGAGAAGGAGACTTGTCAAGGCCAAATACCTCGTGAGCTGGAGCTTTGAGGATGATGGGATCAACTGCCGGTCGTTTCTGCTTTTTAGCTTGCTGTATTGCAAGGATAGTAGCTCTCTGAACAGGAGTTTCCTTGGCATTATTTATCTTTGACCTCAGATTATATCTGTGTTGATTAGCAGTTTGCAGAACAGCTCCACCATCCCACTCTTGGTTGATCTGGTCATTGAATAATGACTTTTCATAGGCAATCGAGGTCAAAAAGGAGGCACTGCCTTTGTCTTCCAGACAATGGATCTCATCATCTTCTTCAAACTACTCTTCTTCCATGACTACATTCTAGAAAGGGGTCTTCACCCTTTGGTCTTCATTGACATCTTTGCTTCTTTGTAGAATTTGCAACTGCTCATTAACTCTTCTATATGGATTTGGATTTCTAAGAGAAAAGGTCTTAGGAACTCTTCCCTTCCCAGGATGCTGCTCAACCTTTAATTTGGAGATTTCAGAGGCTAATGACTCTATCATCTTGGTCATTCTATCTATCTTGGGATCTGAAGATGATGAAGACTCACTCCTCTGTCTCCTTCTATCAACATTCCCCTTGAGCTTCTTTATAGCCATGATGTTTCATTATACTTCCAAGGTTGCGTCCTGCATATCAGCCAAGGTAGCACATTGTCTCTCCCTCAACAGTAGACAGAAGTCAGAATCAAAGGCACTGGCATAGGTGAGTTTAGCAGAGGTAGTGGTGGGTTTTACTTCAGCTGGTATCTTGTTGTACATGCGGTTAAACCTCTTATTAAAATCAGACAACAACTCACCATTTTCCCTCTTTAAGTTCCCAAACTCGATGTGGTAGTAGAGTAGATCCTTGTTATCCCCTCAATTCTTTAGGAATGCATCATCTAAAGCCTCAATATCTGCTATAGAACTTGGGGTTAGTTCTCTGAAGCATTTTCTAGCCTCTCCATCTAGACTTTGGACAAAGACTTTATCCATACATCATCTTCACTAATGTCCAGGTTATCAACATAGCTATAGAATGATTCAAGATGTTCCTTAGCTGAAACACCTTCAGTCCCAATGAACTTAGGCCTATACTTTTGATATTCTCCAGTAGGCATGGCATTCAAAGGAGTGAGCAATACTATAGTTCCATACCTAGCAGCTATGATTCTTTCCATTTTGGTAGGTGCTTGTGGTCCTGCCATAGCTGTGGTAGCTATAAGGGTACTGGAAGTCTGAATGATAGAGGGTTGAGAAGTGACTGATAGGACTAAAGGAGTATGATGGATAGGAGGAGAGGCTTCCTTCGGGCTTAGAACGGAAGGAGGACCTAAAGAATAAGGAGCTCTATGAATCTCTAAGATTTTTTCTTCACTACTAGTATTAGATGCTATACTCTCAACATGTATTTGTTCTATTACAAGATTTTCTTGAAGAGATATAGAATATTATTTAGAGCTACCTAAACTTGATGCTCCTTTCTGCAATGCCTTTCTTTCTTTGATTATTTTTTCAGGGTCAGATACTGGGTCAGCTCGTGGCTTCTGAGGATTTCTCCGAGTATGCCTCACAAATTGAGCCAGAACTGTGAAGTGGAGTCACCAAGAAGTTTGTCCTCCAGTAGAGTCACCAGATAGATGATTACAACCGAAAAAGTGTCGAGACTTTGTCTATCATCAAAGTTGGATCTGTGTCGTCTCCCAGGGAAGTTGAGCTTCGGTCTCCTCTCCCCAACAACGGCACCAATTATGTTAGCACTCCAGGAAGCTCTCCTAGGTTGTAGATCAGACATGCCTGGAAACATATAAATCTTCAATATCGTTCTCTGAACTATTGGAATGGACTGGGGTTTAGATCAAGTCAGATGACTATTTCAACTCTATTTTCACTTAAAACATGCATGAACACCCTCAGCATGACAAGGCTTTCAACCACTAATGCTCAATAGTTTATAGATTCAATGAATAGATGGAGAATATTGACTGTACCAGTAGATACATAAATAAACACATATGAATGGCTAGCTACAGAAGGTAAATGAAGCTTACAAATATAATTTATCAACGTAGAGATAAGATGACAATTATCTGGCATTTGACAGAGAAGAAAACATGAATAACTCATTCAAGTGCAAGCTTAGAATAGAGGGAAAGATGACGATTGAACATATAACAACAAAAGAAGCTTGTATTACTGGAATGAAGATGAGACACTGAGAGGAGCAGAGTCTCCACAGTCTCCAAAATTTGAACCTTTGATACTTCTAACTTTCAGCCATTTATAGGCTTTTTACAATGCTCTTGGGCTCTCTAGGGCTCTAGGTGTCTTAATCTATCCCCTTTGGCTTCTAACCACTTGATGCCATGATTAGATAGACATGAGCCAAAGGTCTCTTTTTCTAATAACACAGTAACCAAATTCTGGTAATTTTTCCATGCTGTCAGGTAGCTCTCTCGTGCTAGCGATGCTCCATGATCACTTCTGTTGGTTCGGCTGCATCGTGTTGTGGCTTTTTCCCCTTCTGGCCATCTATCTCCCAGCCTCTATCCTATAATGGAATGGGTCTTCGGGCCTTTGAAATCCTTTCGAATACTAAAAACAATTGTTTTCTGTTTTACACAGAGAAACGCTGCAACACTGTGAAATTCCGCCAAAACTCTGTTCATTCCGAACTTCAAAAGTCCTTAAATACGGTGTATTCCTCTATCGGGTCCATCCTCATCGCTATCGCAAGTCGCTTCGGCCTTGCTCCTTTGTATTTTAAAAATACGTTAAAAATCGTGAAAATAACATGAAAATTGGCTCCCTCTAGACTTCAAATATTATATATTTCCCTTCACGAACCCTTTTGGGTCCGGGTCTTATCGCATCAACGATGTTTATTTGTATTTTGTTAAATAATGAAATATGTGAAAATAGATTAAAATACGCCTTTCGGCGGATCTCAAAATCTATGCAATAATGTTTATATAGCCATCGGGTCTGGTTAATCGCATCGCATACATGTATGGGTATAGGCCCCGCTCCATAATGTTTCTCTGATTGTGATATCACGATGCAATTAGTTGCAATCGCATATCACGATAGCCCCAGGCCGTTGTAAGCGCTCTGTTGTGGTTGTTGATTGCAATTTGTCGATCAGATCTAGACCGTTGATCAGCCAGATATGACGACTACTATGCCTTCACTTGTTTATGCCTCTGATACTCTGTTTTTCACTATTTTTAGTTGTTTTTGGCCTCCTGATAGTGTTTCTTCACCATTCTAAGGGCTCTTCTCATGCGATTGTTTTGATCTTTGGCATGATTTTATGAGATTTTGAAGACTTAGAGAGCATATTTGGATCGATTTGGATCAGGACCTGATGCAATTATAGATGTGAGAGTAATATTTTTGAAGTCCAGCTTATGGCCAAAGCAGAGCAAGAGGAGACGTGGCCATCGGAGCTAAAACAGGGGACATTTCCGCTAAAAATAACAACACTGCACCTTAGGGGCTAACAGGTACCACTAGACGAGTTCTCTTCTCTCTCTCTCTTTAATTTGGATTTTTTTCTCTAGTGCTATTGTTCTCCTCTTTCTTTAATCCATGCTTCTTACCATCAATATTGAGTTCTTTTTTTGAAAGAAAAAAGAAGATACAATGTAGAGTATAAGACATGAAAGTCGATGAACACTAGAATATAAACTAAAGTAGACTATAAAGGATTTATACGATATATACCTCAACATCAACAATATTATTAATGTCATTTTTCCCCAGAAAAGCAAGAAACTCAAACAAGTTTTCTTTAGTTGGGCAATAGTGGTTGTTATGTGGCCAGATGACCTGTATAAACAAAGAAAATACAATGTCACCATAGAATAAATTTTTCACCTATTGTGTTCCTAGTGTACAACATTTCTTGATGAAATGTTATCTTCAACTAAAGTAATAAATTTAAATAGATGCACACATTTCTATCCCAATATTTCAAATTCCCATGCTTATGGTACGTTGCAATTTTGATTTTATCTAACATAGTAAAAAACAATAGAGCTAGCAATTTCTACTAAGAATTTCTCATGCTCCACTTTTGTAGTTGTATTATTTCCTCTAGTTATCTTTAAGAAATAGTGACACTTCAACAATAAATTTGTTCAATAGAAATCTAATGGGTGGAGAAAAATATTATTGACACAAGATTACAACAAGAAACTAAAAGATAATAAGACAAGACTTTGAAAATTGTGATACTAATCAGGAATATAACTTCAATATAGTAACCTTCAATTGTCAACGTACTATTCCAGGAGAAAAGGAATCCAATTCCCAAAGGCCAAAAAATTATGTATTCCCTTTATTTTCCCTATAATTAATTGAGCAAGATTAACACACGCAATTTCCATTTAGAATCTCTAAAATGATTCTATAAGTATTCAAAGAAAACTTAATGTTAATCATTCATTTTTCTCTGATGCAGACAAAATTGAATATGTTAACCTATTTTTGAGTTGGAGGGTTTTGTAATTCATCATGTCCAAAATCATTGATTATTGTCATGCCTATTTGGTTTTAATGAGCTGACAATTGGCCTATATTTGATTAGATTTTTTTCTAATTCAAAGCCTAATTTCCTTCCAATTTATCACATTCAAACAAATAAGAATATATTTTCTTTAAAAAGTCATTGTTGTAATATATTACTAAACGAACATCTACGTAATGAAGCTATTAGTGGTGGAATACTAATAAATCACAAATAAAGGCAAGAATTAAAACCAATATGTCTTAGGCATGACAATTCTTTATCCTCTTGGTTGGAAATATTACTCCATGAAAACAACATATTTGACAAAGAGAACTTTTCTGAAACTAACCAACGCCATTGTATCCAATAACATTGACATTTCTATTGGCATGCCCTCAAAATGTGTGCAAGTATCAAACAAGTGTAGTGCCCTTCCCTATACACACTCCTCTTTCTTCATGTGCCTTTGTAGTAAGCCCTCAAGTTCGATACTCCTATAAGTATTGCTACAATGTTCAATCTCTAAAGACACTCAGATTTCAAATATATGAATGTATTGCATCTTGGTTCTAAATGATAGACACAGTTATGGAAACATCATCTAATCCTAAGCTCAATTATATGTTTCTATGAAATAGCATTATGGAAATTGTTTCTATAAAGCTTTAGGTCCAACTCAACATGTAAAAACAAACAAGGTTTGACTTAAAATCAAGCAAGACTTAGGAGTTAATTCAGGAAATTTGTTCAAAGAAAATAACTTTGACAAAACTTTTGTTTTTTAACTGTCAAGTTTTACCCGATTCTTGCCCAAGCCCAAGTCAAATCCTGAGATAGTTCTACTCAAGTCTGAGTTAGACCCTAAATTATGTCCAAGTTAAGCTTTGACTCCATCTAATCTGCTCAGATTTAGATCCTAGCTGAGTCATACTAGCCAAGTTAACTCAGTTGAGTTTAGTAACTATGGCTACAAGTATCTTTACCAGTTAAGGTAACAATGGCCCAAATGTGATATGAAAAATAAATACAATGTGATGAATCATTTATTATGATTTAGGATTGATACATTTCAGATGATGGAAATGTTATGTTTTCATGTATGGATAGGGTTGACAAGGATATGGTGAAATGTTCAAAGGCTCCAGGCTGTCACAAATAATGGTACTATAATTCAAGACCATAACATAACAATATCATAATTAATTATCAACATAAGAAAATACTTCTGCCTTTCTAATTTTCTAACAAAAATAAAAAGTCTTTATATCAGGTTCCGCAGAAGAAAGCACAAAAGTCTTCTAGTTCAAAAGGAGCAGTTGTGACAGCAGAGAACATGGTAGTATTGGAGACATATCCAAGTGGATGGGTTTCTTCAGAAGAACCTTCCACGCTGAAAGGGAGTGTTGAAAATAATAGTGAGAAAGGTCCTTCTTTTACTTGTACCTTAATCAATGAGACCAAAACCACATTTTCCTTAGCATGCACAAGTTCCTAAAAGTTAGGACGAGTTCCTAAAAATCAAGACGAGTTCATAGAGCATCTTTTACTCATGTGAATAGTTGGAGGCTCAATTATTTGTCTCCTAGTGCGAGTTAGCTTTGGAAAATCACAAGAGACTAGTCTCAAAGGTTATTTGTGGCTATGACAAGTTGCATGAGTTAGTTAGACTCATTTAACTAGTCAATCACATGTCAGAGTTCCAAAAATAAACTTGCCAATTTTAGATGGGTCAAAAGCTTATAAGGAGGACAAAGGCACATAATTGATCATTGTTTTGTGAGCACGAGTTGGTGAGACAAGGCAATAGAGAGCATGAGTTTGTGTGCAGAAGCTTGTGTGGGAAGGGCATACTAAGGAGGAACCTATGCACAGTTGATAGAGGAGAACTTCCTTGGGGTTTGTGCAAGGAAATAGGGAAGCAGGATCAGGGTTCTTTCAAGGTGTTTCAACTTAGGACAAGCAGGGAGAACAAGACTATTTTTCTATTGAAACAAGTTTATTGTAAGAGCTCTATTGCTCACAATTCTATCAATAAAATTATTAAGAAAGCAGAGAGTTTTCCCAATTCGGTTCCCTAGAAAATATTGTGTTTTTGTCATTGTGTGACTATTTATTTATGTTCCTGTTCTGCTACAAACAAGTAGAGAAATTCTCTGTCTTAGTGAAAAGAAACTAGTTTTCAGATTGTTCATTAGAGAAATTGCAGAATTTCATGGATTTTCTATACACAACTTAACTTTATAGCATGAATTTATTATAAAATAAAGTTCCTAATTTAAAAAACCTAAGTTACAAAGTATGGCCATTTTTAACTATCCATGTTATCACAAATGCCTCTACTTGGTCTCAGTCTTCAGATTAAAATATTGTGGCATAATAGTTGGCTAAGTCTGACATGGGAAAAACAACATATTCAGTTGTTTTTCAATGCTATCAACCATGTCGACTCTGTAGTGTGAGAAATCTTGAAATCTTAATCTATATTTAACTCTTCACAATTCTAGGATTCTAATTTTCTAGCCTTACAAAAGTTGCTCCTATCAGTGCAATGTACAAAATGATATAAAAAAACAGAATACTCTAGACTCATATCCATACTAGAGAAATTCATGTTAGCCTGTATAAAGGATTTTCTTCATTTCTTGCAACTTCACTCTTCTTTCAGCTATAATACAGAAAAATGACTGCCTTGTGAAATTAATCTCTTTCATTTCAGTCTATCACAACTTACAACTTGAAGCAGATTATAAAGAATGGCATTGAAATGCATTATCCTATCAAGCCCACTAGAATTGTCTTCGTAAAAATATCATTATGGTTGTGGTGAACATTTGTTCTATGGATCCCAAAATGATTGGGCACAAGATGGATCATAAACATCCCTTCCCACCAATGGTATTTCTAGCCACAAGGCACTGTTAGTTGTTTGGTGGAATCCATTAGCTATTTGAAAAATATTGGGCCTGTGCAAAGAGCTTCATTATCAAGAATCAGATTCGTATCAGACAGCAAAATGAGAATTCCACCAATAAAGGGAATTTAAATAGAGACACGTAGTAGAAATTAAAAAATTCCAAAATTATATTAGCGTAGTTGTGCAATTTAATTGGTTTGGAGTCTAATAAAGTTATTTTCCCAAGGACAATTGTAGTCGAGTGAACATACGCTGACTAGAAAACCTTGAAGTAACTAAGAACAGAGACACCCTTCACAAGCCCATGGTGTTGCACAAGAATGGAAAATGCAATATGCTAAAATATTTTCTGAAGGTGTGCCTTGTAATAGTAAGATATTGAATGACATCAAATAAGATTATGTGTGCCCTGTAATAGTAATATATTGAATGACATCCAATAAGATTCTACAATGTTATTGTTGATGTCATTGATCTACAGAAGTTATCCATGTAGCCATAATGCATTTCTCAAGCATTTGGCTAGTATGGAAGGCATAAATACTTGTTTTTAAGTGGACAAAGTTAGCATTCATTTGTAATTTCATACTTACTAGGCAGCCACATTCTCACCATGGCTTTGGAGGTCCACCCATAAATATATCCTAATGGCAGTTAAAACTCAATAAAAAGTAACTATAATGGTCAACAGGGTCTTGGTATGATGATAAAGATGGTGTGTTTCATACCCTAACTGAGGTATGAAATCTTAGATCCCTTTTCCTCCCATGGGCCATCACGTCCATCCAAGAAAGTCATCATGCTTGTGTATGCAAGTCTTATTGGATATGGGACTAGGTGCAAGCCCTTGGCATATCTGGTAGAGAAAACTCCCCATTTATGGCTTCTTAACCAAGATATTTTTTCAAAGGTTGTAAACCAACTATATTTCATCGTAATATTCCCATACTGGAAAAGGACATGCTTGCAGCAAAGTTGAATTACCCAAATAAATAGAAATAATTTAGTGTCTATAGTTGTACAAAAAGATCCCAATTAGCTAGATAAATCCAGATAAATGCCATATGTGTTGTGATACAAAATCAACCCAACTATCTAAAGCCCATGCAGTCTCGATCCACTAATATTTTCCCTGTTTAAAACAAAAAGTAAGAAGGGAACACTAAAATCTCACCATGGAGATTGTTGAAAGGAATGTGAAGAATGAGCTTGGGAATAAAGAGAAGGAAGTTGAACTTTTGATTGACTAGGCTTCATGAAATTAGTCTAATGTTGATGGTTTAGTGTTTGAAACTATTGATGTTGAAGGGGTGGTGCAGATGGAGGTAGAGGTGGTAGAGTTTGCATAGAAGGCCATACAGATTGTGTGATAGGAGACAGAGAAGAAAGTCTTTGTGATTGTTGCCTTTGTGAGAATGGAATGTTGCTCGATGATGGTGTCACAGGAAACATGAATTCAAAGCTCAGGGTATCAGAGCCAAGGGAAGATCCAACATTTTCCCAAGATTTTGGTACCATTCCTAATGGAATTTATGTACCTGTTGACCTAGAGTCATTCACTGAAGCCATAGGGTGACCAACAGAATATGTTAAATTGAATGAAGATGCCAAGCTAGAACTTGAATTGTTGTCACCAGGAACAAAAACTTGAAGTGTTCTCAACCTTGATTGTGAAGTTGGGCTATTATTTTGATGTGACTGGTGAGGAGGTCGACCCAATACAGGTTAATGTTCTAATGCACCTTGACTAACTTTCAGAAAATATGATATCTCTGTGGAAATATCTATGATATTTCGAGACACAATACCTGATTGCAGAAGAGAAGATGGTTGGTGCTCTTCAGACTCCTACATTAAGAAAAATATCATTGTTAGACATCCTTTATCTTTACATGCTAAGGAAATCACTAAAACAACAAGAATGAAAAAATGAAATGGGTAATAATTTGTCATCGAAATAATTAGATCAAAAAAGAGTAGGGAGAAAGGAAGCCTACCCTTCTAGGAGGTCGTCTCTCCTTCTCACTCATCATAGGTCTATCCACATGAGACAAGGGTCCATACATATGCCAATAACTGTCAGGAAGAGCAAGTTCCAAACCCATTACTCTCTCTCTCTCTCTCTCTCTCTCTCTCTCTCTCTCTCTCTCTTTCTCTCTCTAAGCCTAACCACTTCTTTACTTTTTCTTCACAAACTCTTTGATATATTAGGCTTGAATCAAAACTTGGGCAGTGTGTTGGAAGTTCCATAGCAAGTTATAGAAACTCATATTTGGGGAAAATATGAAACTGGAGATACATTGTGATGAGAAATGTTTCTCCCCATTGTGGCATATGTCCTTTGTATATTTCAGGCTATAGATCCATTAGCGTCCACAAGCTTTCAACCTCCACTGGGTCTAGATCATACACAAAGACTATTCTACTTTGGGTGCAGCATCAATGTCATATACAGGGGAACCTTCAAAATAAAGATTATACCTCCTATTTTTGTTTTGTTCCAAGTGAGGTGACTAGTTTGTTCTGGAAGTGCTTTAGGAAGGGCTCTTCTATTCATGTTCAGAGCTTCATTACATTTACCATGTTATTGTTACCTTTTCTGCACATACGAGTCATTTTTTGGACAAATTCAGGTGTAAGAATGTCTCTATTGTTCTTTCTTGAAACAATCTAAATCATATATAGGAGGTCCATCAAAAAATACAATATATGATGTACCTTCATTACATTTACCATGTTATTGTTCCCTTTTCTGAACATACGAGTCAGTTTTTGGACAAATTCAGGTGTAAGAATATCTCTGTTGTTCTTTCTTGAAATAGTCTGAATCATATATATGAGGTACATCAAAAAAATACAATATATGACGTAGTTCTCCAGTGTTTGAGTTGTATGTAGATGTTTTTGTTATCAATGGAACAAAGACGTTTCTTGGATCTCATGTTTCCATTCTAATTCTAACTTTTCGTTAGTTTTTACTTTGTGAGTTAGATTTGCCATAGGATCAGGTGCATAGATATCCACCTTTTCAACTTGAAGACACCGTTGTTCTTCCTTCTCATCACAATTTCCATTTTCATCCAACATTTCAAAATTTTGACAAAATCCATGGTATTCAAAACTATAATTGAAAAACAGGGAGCAACTAACCTTCACTTTACCATACGAATTAGCCAAAGGGATGGACTAATGATCATCATCATATTTCAGCATAGGAATCACATTATTATTTTGTTCAAACTCATATCAAAAAAATTATTTCTGTAGGTACCAATGGCTCCATTACTCTTGTTTTTAGATAATTTAGATTCCTTTACCTTCAAGGCTTCCCAAACCTACTCTTATACCATACAACTCTCTTCATCACCTGCATTCAAGGTTTTGTTCCACCTTTCATTGAAAATCTAACCATCTGATGGATCTTCTAAGTCATCATTCTTGGAGAAGTGTGACATGATCATTTCCTTCTGTAGTGCATTTCCTAGACAAGGTACAAAATTGGTGGATATCGGAGTGATTTGTTCATTTCACATGCCAGAAAAGGCTCGATCCTTATTGTTTTCAAGTATGGGAAAATTGCCAAAATACGATATCCTCAATCCATAACTATCATGAAGGAGCTCTGGAATAGCATCATGTTGAATGTCATTTTGATAATCCCTATTGTGTTTGTAGGCTAAGTGTTCTTCTACAAGATGACAGGGGCCTTGAAAATTGGGTTGTACATAATCATGAGTGTCACATTTCTAGAAGCTTCTTTCCATCAACCTTCACATTAATATGACCAAAGCTCTGAGTGTAAGAAAGGTTTCCCTCAAAAATATTTGAGAAGTTACGGAGTGTTATATTTTTAAACTCAAGAGGAGAAAAATGAAGATTGCCATGTTCAGTCACATCAGTCTTTGAATTTTCATCTACCATTTCAAATTTTCCATCACCATCTTCCTCAACGACATTGAGTTTACCTATTATTGTTGGTGGTTGAACAATTGAAACAGGTTTGAAGGATGATTCTTTATTCTCTGGGTATTTACTTATCAAACTATTACAATGATCAATTCCAAGAGGAAATGGAACATGAAGGGCCAAAATGGACAGAAGCACATAGCATGATCAAAATTTGAAAACCTAAGTGCCCAATTCTTAGAACAACTACAATATTCAAATTTTGCACTGAACATAAAAATGTCATCAAAACAAGAAAACCTTTACAAACCTATATACATACATTAGATTTACAAACTACGATTATTATCAAAATTCAAGATGATTATTAGGAAAATCAACAAACCTATACATGTACATTAGATTTACAAAGTGCAATAATTACCAAAATGTTTTCACCATAAAATATAAAATAATTTTTTCAAAAATTATGGTAAGCACTTTTTCTTAAAAGTATGTCATTCAAGCCTGCCTCTGCCCATGGTAACAATTATATTTGTACAATCTCTGTGATTTTTGAAGTTTCCATGGACGACCAACAATACCAAAAGGGCAGAAGAATTTCATATTCAGAAAAATAGAGGAGAACAAGGCTTCTACATCCAGAACTAACAACTAAATACCCATGTCCATGAAGCCCCTTTCTTTGTAATGTTTGAATACATTTGAGGAACTCCTCCCTTTGTTCCCACCATTGTGTAATATCTGAATGGTCCTATTAGCCCCTGAGGTGCAGTGCTGCTATTTTAAGTGGAAATGTCCCCTGTTTTAGCTCTGACGGCCATGTCTCCTCTTGCTCCACTTTGGCCATAAGCCGGACTTCCAAAATATTACTCTCGCATCTGGTCTTGATCCAAATGGATCCAAATATGCTCTCTAAGTCTTCAAAATCTCGTAAAATCATGCCAAAGATCAAAACAATCGCATGAGAAGAGCCCTTAGAATGGCGGATAAACACTATCAAGAGGCCAAAAACACGTAAAAATAGTGAAAAACAGAGTATCGGAGGCATAAACAAGTGAAGGCACAATAGCCGTCAGATCTGGCCGATCAACGGTCCAGATCTGATCGGCAAATCGCAATCGGCAACCACAACAGAGCGCTTACAACGGCCCGGGGCTATCGCGATATGTGATTGCAACTAATCGCATCGCGATATCGCAATCGGAGAAACATTATGGAGCAGGGCCTATACCCATACATGTATGTGATGCGATTAGCCGGACCCGATGACTATATAAACATTATTGCATAGATTTTGAGATCCGCCAAAAGGCATTTTTTAATGTATTTTCACATATTTCATTATTTAATGAAATACAAAGAAACAACATTGATGTGATAAGACCTGGACCTGAAAGGGTTCGTGAAGGGAAATATATAATATTTGAAGTCCGGAGGGAGCCAATTTTCATGTTATTTTCACGATTTTTAATGTATTTTTAAAATACAAAGGAGCAAGGCCGAAGCGACTTGTGATAGTGATGAGGACGGACCTGATAGAGGAATAGACCATATTTAAGGACTTTTGAAGTCCAGAATGAACAGAGTTTTGGCGGAATTTCACAGTGTTGCAGTGTTTCTCTGTGTAAAATAGAAAATAGTCGTTTTTAGTATTCGAAAGGATTTCAAAGGCCTGAAGACCCATTCCGTTACAGGACAGAGGCTAGGAGACAGATGGCTGGAAGGGGAAAAAGCCACAGCACGATGCAGCCGAACCAACAAAAGTGATCATGGAGCATCGCTGGCATGAGCGAGCTACCTGACAGCGCGGCAAAATTACCAGAATTTGGTTACTGTGTTGTTAGAAAAAGAGACCTCTGGCTCATGTCTATCTAATCATGGCATCAAGTAGTTAGAAGCCAGAGGGGATAGATTAAGACACCTTGAGCCTTAGAGAGCCTGAGAGCATTATAAAAAGCCTATAAATGGCTGAAAGTTAGAAGTATCAGGGGTTCAACTTTTGGAGACTATGGAGACACTGCTCCTCTCAGTGCCTCATCTTCACTCCAGTAATACAAGCTTCTTTTGTTGTTATATGTTCAATCAACATCTTTCCCTCTATTCTAAGCTTGCACTTGAATGGGTTATTCATATTTTCTTCTCTGTTGAATGCCAAATAATTGTCATCTTATCTCTGCGTTGATAAATTAGATTTGTAAGCTTCATTTACTTTCTGTAGCTAGCCATTCATATGTGTTTATTTATGTATCTGCTGCTACAGTCAGGATTCTCCATCTATTCATTGAATCTATAAACTATTAAGAATTAGTGGTTGAAAGCCTTGTCAAGCTAAGGGTGTTCATGCATGTTTTAAGTGAAAATAGAGTTGAAACAGTCATCTGACTTGATCCAAACCCTAATCCATTCCAATAGTTCAGAGAACGATATTGAAGATTTATATGTTTCCAGGCATCTCTGAGCTACAACCTAGGAGAGCTTCCTAGAGTGCTAACATAATTGGCACCATTTCCAGGGAGAGGAGACTGAAGATCAGCTTTCCTGGGAGACGACAAAGATCAGCTTTGATGATAGACAAATTATGGGCACTTTTTTGGTTATATTCATCTATCTGGCGACTCTACTGGAGGAAGAACCTCTTGGAGACTCCACTTCATAGTTCTGGCTCAGTTTGTGAGGATACTCAGAGAAATCCTCAGAAACCACAAGTTGATGCAGTATCTGACCCTGAAAAAATCATCAAAGAAAGAAACGCATTACAGAAAGGAGCATCAGGTTCAGGTAGCTCTAAAAAATATTCTATATCTCTTCAAGAAAATCCTATAATAGAACATATACATGTTGAGAGTATAGCATCTAATACTAGCAGTGAAGAAAAAATCTCAAAGATTCATAGAGCTCCTTATTCTTTAGGTCCTCCTTCCATTCTAAGCCTGAAGGAAGCCTCTCATCCTATCCATCATACTCCTTTAGTCTTATCAGTCACTCCTCAGCCCTCTGTCATTTAGACTTCCATTACCCTTATAGTCGCCACAGCTATGGCAAGACCACAAGCACCTACCAAAATGGAAAGAATCATAGCTACTAGGTATGGACCTCTAGTACTGCCCACTCCTTTGAATGCCATCCCTACTAGAGAATATCAAAAGTATAGGCCTAAGTTCACTGGGACTGAAGGTGTTTCAGCTGAGGAACATCTTGAATCATTCTATAGCTATGTTGATAACGTGGACATTAGTGAAGATGATGTATGGATGAGAGTCTTTGTCTAAAGTCTAGATGGAGAGGCTAGAAAATGGTTCAGAGAACTAACCCCGAGTTCTATAGCAGATATTGAGGCTTTAGATGATGCATTCCTGAAGCATTGGTGGGATAAGAAGGATCTACTCTACTACCACACCGAGTTTGGGAACTTAAAGAGGTAAAATGGTGAGTTGTTGTTTGATTTTAATAAGAGGTTTAACTGCATGTACAACAAGATACCAGCTGAAGTAAAACCCACCACTACCTCTACTAAACTCACCTATGCTAGTGCCTTTGATTCTGACTTCTATCTATTGTTGAGGGAGAGACGATGTGCTACCTTAGCTGATATGCAGGACACAGCCTTGGAAGTAGAATCAAACATCATGGCTACAGAGAAGCTCAAGGGGAATGTTGATAGAAGGAG
The DNA here is from genome assembly GCA_031772625.1 of Pinus tabuliformis. NCBI lineage: Eukaryota > Viridiplantae > Streptophyta > Pinopsida > Pinales > Pinaceae > Pinus > Pinus tabuliformis. Next base: position 503,964,206 of record CM062820.1, read on the forward strand.
ACAGAGGGGAAAATATTCATCATCTTCAGATCCCAAGATAGATAAAATGACCAAGATGATAGAGTCATTAGCCTCTGAAATCTCCAAATTAAAGGTTGAGCAGCACCATGGGAAAGGAAGAGTTCCTAATACCTTTGCTCCTAGAAATCCAAATCCATATAGAAGAGCTAATGAGAAGTTCCAAGTTTTGCAAAGAAGCAAAGATGCCAATGAAGACCAAAGGGTGAAGACCCCTTTCTAGAATGTAGTCATGGAAGAAGAGCAGTTTGAAGAAGATGATGAGATCCATTGTCTAGAAGACAAAGGCATTGCCTCCTTTTTGACCTCATCTGCCTATGAAAAGTCATTATTCAATGACAAGATCAGCTAAGAGTGGGATGGTGGAGTTGTTCTACAAACTGCTGATCAACACAGATATAATTTGAGGTCGAATATAAATAATGCCAAGGAAACTCCTGTTCAGAGAGCTGTTGTCCCTATGATACGACAAGTTAAAAAGCAGAAACGACCGGTAGTTGATCCCATCATCCTCAAAGCTCCAACTCATGAGGTAAGAGGCCTTGACAAGTCTCCTTCTCCTTTTATTTTTGAATCAGAAATTCAGAAGCTAAGCATACCTATACCTCTGATTGAACTAGTGAAGAATGAGTCCTTCAAGAGATCTATCCTCGAGGCCCTTGAGCCTAAAGCCATCCAAGCCTCCACTGACTATGTAAATCTGCAAGACGACAAACCAACTATTGTTCTCAGCCCAATGATTGAAAATTGTGATGACAGCTCCCCATCATTATATGTATCCTTGACTATTCATGACAAAATCCTTCACAACTTCCTTCTGGACACAGGAGCTAGCCATAATCTAATGCCCAAGGATATCATGGATGAGTTGGGTCATGACATTACCAAGTCTTATCATGACCTATTTTCTTTTAACTCTAGAAAAGTGAAATGCTTGGGATTAATCAAGGACCTAACCACCACCTTGTCTCAACTGCCCATGAAGACATGATGATGGATATTGTGGTAGCAGATGTACCCCCCAATTTTGGCATGTTTCTCTCCAGAGGTTGGATCAAGAGATTAGGTGGAACACTGCAAAATGATCTATCATATGTTATTGTCCTAGTTTTTGGAGGTGAGGGTAGGAGATTATACAGGGAAGCTTACTTGGCTTATATAATCAGTGATTAAAGGAATCCCACTAATCATCCCATCTATGCTGTTGACACTGACTTTGGAGCCTATATTATTCAGATTGAAGAATCCCAGTTGGCCTCCATGCAGCTTAAGAAACCGGTTTTCCAGATCATAGAGGAAGAAGGCCCACAAATTTGGGACATGTTCTTTGATGGAGCTTTCTAAGGATGCTGCAGGGGCAGGTGTAGTCCTTGTGTCCCCCACACAATAATGCATTCATCTATCTTTCAAGTTAACTTTTCAGGTCACAAATAACATATCAGAGTATGAAGCCTTGATATTGGGCTTAAATGCTGCTAAAGAAATGGGCATCAAAGGTCTGAAGGTGTTTGGAGATGCAGACCTTATCATTCAGTAGGTCAACAAAACTTTCCAAGCAAAGCATCCAAGGCTGAAAGCATACAAAGATGAGGTATGGAAGCTCAAGGGTTCTTTTAATAGTTTCAGCATTTCTTACATCCCTAGAATGAAGAACCAGCTTGCTAATTCCCTTGTTGTGTCTGCTAGCACGTTTATTCCTCCTTTGCCTCCTAAATTGACTTATGAAGTTCAGGTGAAATATAGACCATCTCTACCTGACAATGTCAAATACTGGAAAGTTTTTGAAGATGATGATGAAATTAATAGGTTTTTAAAAGTCATTGATGAATTTTTTGAAATGCACATTGACCAAGAAAATGAAACCATTGGAGAATGTGACCAGTCCAAGCTAAAGGACGAAATTGGTTAGAATAACATTGTTCAGCTGCCTAGTAACCATATACCCAAAGGATTGGTGCCTCTAGAGAAGCTATTTGATCATAATGATGTAGGGAGTATAGCCCATCCAAAGTACATTAACCAGTCCACTCACTTGTCTGCTGCCCAAAGTTCCGAGTATTGCACCCTGATGAAACAATTTGCTGATATTTTTTTTTGGGAGTACAGTGATCTTAAGACCTATGACACAAACATCATTCAACATAAGATTCCACTGGAAAGGACCACCATCCCTTTTATGCAGAAATTAAGACCTATCAGCCCTCTCCTATTTCCTTTGATTGAAAAGGAAATCAAGAAGTTGCTGGATGCCAAGATCATAGTTACCCTAAGGTATTCAAAGTGGATAGCTAACCATGTGGTAGTAAGAAAGAAGAATGGAGAAATCAGGCTTTGTGTCAACTTCAAGAATCTAATCAAATGCTCTAAAAAAGACAACTACCCCCTGCCTAAGATGGAACACTTGCTACAAAAAGATTCAGGGGCTAGAGTCATGTCTTTCTTAGATGGATTTTCAAGTTACAATTAGATTGTTGTACACCCAAAAGATCAGGAAAAGACCACCTTCACTACTCCTTGGGGCACTTTCATGTACTCCAAGATGCCTTTTGGACTGATGAATGTTGGGGCTACTTTTCAGAGGGCCATGGACATAGCCTTTGTGGGAGAGAAGGACAAGTTTGTCCTTATTTACCTTGATGACATAACAATCTTTTCTAGCAGTCACAAGGACCATTTGTAGCATTTGAAGAATTTTTTTCTAAAGTGCAAATGTTTTGGAACTTCTATAAACCCAAAGAAGTCACAGTTTTCTCTAGAAGAAGACAAACTACTGGGACATATTGTTTCTGCTGAAGGTGTGAAGATCGATCCAGCAAGAGTTCAAGCAATTCAGACATTGTCCATCCCAAGGTCAAAAAGGGACATTCAATCTTTCCTGGGTAAGATTAACTTTGTTAGGAGGTTTATTCCAAACTTCGCAAATCTAGTGAAGCACATCACTTCCATGCTGAAGAAAGGATGAGAAATAAAATGGACCAATGGTGCAAGAAGATCCTTTGAAGCCATCAAACAAGCTATCATGGAAGCTCCCACTCTAATTAGCCCAGATTATACCAAGGAGTTTTATATATTCTCTTTTGCCTCTTATGATACACTTGTAGCAGTTCTATTGCAGAAAAATGATGAAGGCATAGAACACCCTGTGGCCTTTTTCAGCAAAACTTTGAGGGACGCTTAACTAAGGTATGACCTTATTGAAAAACAACCTTATGCTCTCATAAAATCTTTAAAGGCATTCAGAATTTATATTTTGCATTCCAATGTGGTTGTGTATGTACCTTCAACCTCAGTAAAAGACGTCTTAACTCAACGAGATATTGATGGAAAGAGAGGTAAATGGATTGCAAAATTCATAGAGTTCAACATAGAGGTGAAGGCCATCAAGCTTGTCAAAGGCTAGGGCTTGGCTAAGCATATGGCCGAGGAAAATTACAGTTTGTTAGACATCAATTGCGTGGGTTCAAATTCAGGTGGTGAGCGAACAAAGGGAGTAGCAGAAGAGCAAGAGAAGAATCAGTCTTTGGCTAAAAATCTAGCCACCTGTGAATGGTATTCCAGTGTAGTTCATTTTCTGCAGAAGCTAGAAGTCCCTCCAGGGCTTAGCTTGAGTCAAGCCCGAACCATTAAGCTCAGATTAGCCAAATTTTGCATTAATGAAAACCTGCTCTATTGGAAAGACCCATCAGGGATCCTCTTGAGATGTCTAGACAAAGGAAAATCTGTGGAACTCATGTACCAATTCCATTCTAACATCCGTGGAGGGCATCATTATTGGAAAACCATGGCCCACAAGATCCTGAGAGCTGGGTATTATTGGCCTACTCTATTCTCTCATGTGTTTTCTTTCATGAAGTCTTGTGACAAATGCCAGAGACTTGTAGGAAGACAACAGTGAAAATCTCTGCCCTTGAAGCCAGTACACGTCGACGGTCCCTTCCAGCAATGGGGCTTGGACTTCATAGGTGGGATCAATACGCGTTCCAGTGGCCATCACAAATGGATCTTGGTAGCCACTGATTATTTCACTAAATGGATTGAGACTATACCCACTAAAAACGCTAATCATCAGGTTATCATAAAGTTCTTGAATGAGAATATTTTCACTAGATTCGGTTGCCGAACCAAACTAGTCATTGATAATGCAGCAACTTTCAGGGCGGAAGAATTGGTGGACATTTGTGAATCCATGGGCATTCAATTGGAGCATTCTACCTCATATTATCCTCAAGGCAATGGCCTGGTAGAATCATCAAACAAGATTCTTGTAAGAATAATAAAAAAACTACTGGAGGACAACAAAAAGAACCGGGATTCCAAGTTGAAGTTTGCACTGTGGGCTGACAGAGTTACCAACAAAAAGTCCATTGGAAATTCTCCATTTAAGCTTGTTTATGGCGCTGATGTTTTTCTTCCTATCCAACTGATTCTCCCTGTGGCCAAATTCTTGCAAGAAGAACAGGATGAAGAAGACGACATGGCGAGGAGAATGAGTAACTTGGTTGAATTACAGCAAACCAGAGAACCACTGGTTGAGAAGTCAAGAATCCATCAGAAGAAGGTCAAAGAAACCTTTGATAAAAAGGCAAAAATGGACAGTTTTCAGGTTGGTAACTGGGTCCTCAAGTGGGATGCATTGAAGGAAAAGAAGGGTAACCATGGTAAATTTGATGCCTTGTCGATGGAACCATTTGTCATTACTCAAGTTCAGATGAACAATACTTTCATTTTGCACAATTTGGAGGGTGAAGGTGCTTTTGATGGCCCAGTCAATGGGCGGTTTTTGAAACTTTACTCCATATGAGGCCTTAAAGGCCTTAATATTGTAATAGGTTCTTTTCAATTTTCATTTTCTATGCAAATAAACTCCATGCCTAATGAAACACTAGGAGATAAGTTTGTTTTGGTTATTACTGGAAAGGTAGTAGTCTACAATTCTTGAAACCTCACAAGGAGGCTTTCATCCCCAAAAGGAGCTAGTGTTAGCCCCTGAGGTGTAGTGCTACTATTTTTAGTAGAAATGTCCCATGTTTTAGCTCTGACAGCCACGTCTCCTCTTGCTCTGCTTTGGCAATAAGCCAGACTTCCAAAATATTACTCTCGCGTCTATAATTGCATCAAGTCCTGATCCAAATGGATCCAAATATGCTCTCTAAGTCTTCAAAATCTCGTAAAATCATGCCAAAGATCAAAAAATCACATGAGAAGAGCCCTTAGAATGGTGGAGAAACACTATCGGGAGGCCAAAAACACGTAAAAACAGTGAAAAACAAAGTATTGGAGGCATAAACAAGTGAAGGCACAGTAGCCGTTGTCGAGCGATAAAAAGGTGTCTTTTTAACTCCTAATTATCTTCACATTAATTGTCAACCCAGGGACGACTTTTTATTTCAAGAGTGTACTCAGTCTGAGGTGGCTATTTACTCAAGAGTAATGTTATGAAAGATGTAGTACAGTGCTCAAAATACAAGAGTAAACGGATGCTCAAAATGAGATCTACTTACAGCAAAGCACTTTAAGACTTAAATCATGCATTCAGAAAACTACAGCAAATGATCAGTCAAGGGTACAGTAACAGTAACTCATCCCTTTGTAAACTGATGTAGCTAAAGATAATCAAGGAACAAATCATCAATCTGGGAACTAGACAACAAATGTCAATGCCCACTACAGTTTCAGATCGTTCTTCACACCAAAGCAAAGATAATGTGAATAACAGGAAATGGAACAGCAGCTAGGAAATTATAACAGCAATTGAGTTTAATAAGCAACAACACCTTAGTCTACAAGATTAAATGCAACAATCGCGTCCTACAGAAATCAAATGGCAATCTTCTATCTTTATGGATGAATTGAACAACACACAGAAATAGGACAACATTGACTAATGATGGAATATGGAACAGCGCTTGAAAGCCAAATACAAATACACAATAACTTAACACTGTAGGAATTTACAGGGTAAGTTCCTCAGAAAGAACACCAAAAGGACACCGCTCACAACCAGATCATAGATCAATACACCAGTATTTTTGACGTGGTTAAAACCCTCAAAGAGGGAAACAGTCCACGGCCTGAGCCAACGCGGCCACTTCAGGCAATTTATTAATCAAAGAATGAAAATTTACATAAGCTTCTCTCATGCACGGATTACCCTACAAATGACCCTCCATGCGCTTTAAATAGAATTCATGGACCAATCGGGTGTCAAGCCATGGATCAAGTGTCGGTAATACCGAGGAGAGAATGAACCGTCGGATCACTACATATCGTGACCGTTGGATTGTAAATTACAAAATGTACAACGGTAAAGAAGCACACTTTACCTAACTCTATACTAGACCAAGTTGGACTTAACTATTTCCTATGTGTCGGAATATCCTAACATCCCCCCTTAAGAACAACTTGGGATAGGATTGAAGGATTTACAAATATGACACAATAGGAGAAGGAAGGAGGCACTAGAGCCTATCCCCCCTTAGTGACAACTTCCTGAACTCCAACCATAAATCGAAGTTTAGTGAACTTCGCCTCTGTGAGAGCCTTTGTGAAGATGTCTGCAACTTGATCATCTGTTGAGCAATATTGCACTTCAAGAACATGGTCGTGAATGAGCTTTCTGATGAAGTGCATGTGCAGTTCAATGTGTTTGCTGCGCTGATGTTGAACTGGATCTTTGCATAGCTGAATGGCACTTTGATTATCACACCAAAGTGTAGTCGGATGCTGCTGCTGAAAGCCAAATTCTGACAGGATCTGACGAAGCCACAAGGCTTCCTTACTAGCTTCTACGGCACCACGATACTCTGCTTCTGCTGACGAAAGAGAAATGGCACCCTGTTTCTTACAAGCCCATGTAATAGGTCCTGAACCAAGAGTGAAGACATAACCGGCAGTAGACTTCCGATCATCAGGATCACCAGCCCAATCAGAATCAGTGAAACCAACCAATAGAGGAGCTTCTTCGGCACTGTAATGAATCCCAAACTGAATTGTACCTCGAACATAACGAAGTATTCTTTTAGCTGCTTTCCAATGACTTTCACGTGGGTTTTTCATAAACCGAGCAACAAGGCCAACAACAAAGTAAAGGTCAGGATCATAATTTACTGGAGCTTGAGCCAGTAAAGAAGAGGCTCTCTCGAACTGAGAACGTGTGCGTCGCTGATCTGTAGGATCACCGGCAAGATCACCTGCTGCATCTCGAGTAGCACGAACCCATTTTGGAAGCTCAGGAGCTGAAGGAGGATCCTGAGATGGTGGGGGAGGATTGTCATCCTCACTTTCATCATCTGAAGAAGAAATGTTTTCAAAGGTAGAAGAGATAGGGAGAGGTGGCACATCTGCCAGACTAGGCTCGCAAGCCGATATATTTTCATCAAATTTTACATCTCTTCTAATGATAACATTTTTGGACTTAAATGGAATAAGTCTATAGCCTTTCACATCTTCAGAATATCCAACAAAAGTACATTTTTCACTCTTAGGTTCTAAAGCTTTATGCTTTTCATCAGGAATATGGGCCCATGCTTCACTTCCAAAAACACAAAAGTGACTTACATCTGGTTTGATTGAACTCCATGCTTCTTCTGGAGTGATATTCTTTAAAGCCTTAGTAGGAGTGCGATTTATTATGTAATTTTCACAGTTAATTGCTTCTGCCCAAAAACTAAGACCAAGTCCTTTAGATTGTAGCATACAATTATCCATTTCCTTTAAGGTGCGATTCTTCCTTTCAGCTACACCATTTTGTTGTGGAGTATATGGAACAGTATGTTGCATTTGAATTCCATTCTCAGTGCAATAGTTGATGAATGTGTTTTTAACATATTCTCCGCCATTATCAGATCTTAACTTAAGAATTTGATGTCCAGATTGTTTTTCAACAAAGGCCTTGAAGGCCAAAAAAGTGTTAAATACTTCACTCTTGAGTTTTAAGAAGTATACCCAAGTGTGTCTGGAGAAATCATCAATGAAAGTTAAGAAATACTTGCAACCAGAGAATGACACAACTGGAAGTGGACCACATAAATCACTATGCACAAGCTGTAAAGGGGCTGAGGCGTGCCAAGAGGCACGTTTTTCAAAACTGTCCCGATGATGTTTTCCGAGTACACATCTGGAACAAACACCATCTTTGCAAGATACCATAGGAAGACCTGTCACCATATTTTCTTTACATAGATGCTGAAGGGAGCGATAGTTTAAGTGACCAAATCGCTCATGCCAAAGTTTGCTCACTTCATCGTTATGAGCAACAAATACTGAGGGAAGATTTGATGACCCAAAGTTGTGAAACTTATACAACCTTGTAGAATCATCAGCAATGCCAGTAGCCAAAATCTGTTTAGGATCTTTTAAGTCCTTGATTACAACATCATGAGGTGAAAATTCAACGATTTTACCTTCGCCTGAATGAGTTATCTAATATACAGATAGAAGGTTGCAGGATAAGGTTGGAACACATAATACATCATTAAACTGACCATTGTCTAGATGAACAGTTCCAGTCCCTACAACATTAAGAGATATATCATCACCAACATATATATTTTTGGTGTTACAATCATTTAAAGAAGAAAACATGGCTTTGTTTTTGGCCATGTGATAAGAAGCTCCAGAATCAATGAGCCACTCATGAGAATGAGAAGGAGAAGATACATTTAATGCATAACCAGACCGAGATGATTGACAATGACATGCAGAAAGTGCCATTCCTGAAGATGAAGTTGAAGTTGAAGATTGCCCCAAATGAATGTTATGCTTCTTCATTGCTGCTTCCAAGGCTTCCATCTTTTTAAATCATTTTGATTCTAAGTGGCCATCTCGATTACAAAAATTGCAATGCCTATCAGTCTTCCTCCATTTGTTTTTATTGGTCTTATCATTTTGCTGAAATGATTTTTCATTTTGGGGTTGAAATTGCTTAGGACCCTTGTTTGGTTTAGGACCATTCTTTTTAGGATATGACTTCTTAGGATTCTTTGAATTTGGTTGCTGCTGGGCGGCTAACGCTTTCTTGGAAGAGTTTCCAAGATTAAGAAGACCAAGGTGTAAGAGTTTTTCTTGTTCTCTTATTAAAGAATCACGAAAAGAGTCAAAGGAAGGGGGCTTGTAGTCTTTTCCTTGAGAAATGAAGGCTTCCCTTGTATAATGGAAGGTGGAAACAAATACAGAGTAGGCTGGTCCCAACTTAGTAAGGATGGAATAAATAAGGTTACTATCTTCTTTCTTAACCTTAACACCTTCCAAAAGATATCTGAGGGTCTTGAACTTAGACAAGAAATCTTCAATGCAAGAAAAATTATTAGGGTCCAATGTAAGCAACTCATTTTCAAGTTGATGGGCTCTAATTTCATTTTTAATCCCAAAAACTTTATTGATTTGTTCCATTGCTTCATGAGGAGTATCAAGTTCAGCAATATGGAATCTAAGATCAGGAGAAATAGACATCCCTATCAAACCACGTGCTTGATCTTGTCTATTTTCCCATTTAGCAGCCTTGTCTTCATCTTTAGGTTTCTTTTCTTGGCCTGTGGCTATTCGGTAGAGACCTTTACTTCTAAGTAAATCCTCCATGTAGGACAACCATTGGAAGTAGTTGGTGCTGTCAAGGGTAACTTGGTATTGACTTTCCATTTCAACAAAAACTGAAGCTGAAGATGCTAAAAGTAAGTGCTCCAATGGATAGATCTCGAAAAATTAGGCTGGTTTAAAAAAAATGGCTCTGAAAAAGGCTTCCGGATGAAGAAGTTATGGCTTTTTGAAAAAAAGTTGTTGAAGTTGCTGACGAAGTGCGGGAATGTGCGGAAATGAAAAAGTCCGCCCCCACAAAATAGAGACTTGAACCCAAGACCTCTACTCTCTTAAAATAGCTTTGAACCAATTGATCTATACAAAAAATTTGAGAGAGAGAGAGAGAGGGGGGGGGGGGGGGGGGGCTTTGGTTTGCGTGCTTGCCTTGAAAAAGCTCTTTTTCCCTACAAAACAAAAACACAAAACCCAACACGGACATGCAAAGAAAACGAACTTTACGGCTCGAAGTTAGCTTTACCCAAAAAACTAAATATTTTCAAAAATGAACCTTGCGGCTCAAAGTTAGCTTTAGCCGAGAAACTAAGTATTTTTCTCAATGTTTCTGATTTTCCGAGATCACACTAAGGTGCAGGGAAAAGAGCATACGCATGAGAAAAATCCTTCCTTTCTGTTTCTGATTTGCCCAGATCGCACAGAGTCGCAGGGCAAAGAGCATACGCAGAAATGAAAGGTATAGATCCGGTTAAAAAAAGCTAAATAAACCGAAACCGAAATAAGCAGAGAGAAAATAACAGTAAACTGCAAAAACACTGTATACCTCCAGATCTTAAAAATGACGCAGCTAGGGCTACCGGAAACCTTTTCGTGTGAAACGAAAGGGGTTCCTCACTGGAACAGATGCTCCGAACACAACAGAGCAGTCCTCTCGGCCTGAAAGCAGTCAGAAACAGCAGATCTAGGAAACGGCAGTCGGATGCAGTTCTACCGACTTCAGATTTGGATCACCAATGGACGTGGCCCTCAAATAGCTCTGATACCATGTAGGAATTTACAGGGTAAGTTCCTCAGAAAGAACACCAAAAGGACACCGCTCACAACCAGATCATAGATCAATACACCAGTATTTTTGACGTGGTTAAAACCCTTAAAGAGGGAAACAGTCCACGGCCTGAGCCAACGCGGCCACTTCAGGCAATTTATTAATCAAAGAATGAAAATTTACATAAGCTTCTCTCATGCACGGATTACCCTACAAATGACCCTCAATGCGCTTTAAATAGAATTCATGGACCAATCGGGTGTCAAGCCACGGATCAAGTGTCGGTAATACCGAGGAGAGAATGAACCATCGGATCACTACATATCGTGACCGTCGGATTGTAAGTTACAAAATGTACAACGGTAAAGAAACACACTTTACCTAACTCTATACCTAACTCTATACTAGACCAAGTTGGACTTAACTATTTCCTATGTGTCGGAATATCCTAACAAACACACGGCACACCTTAATAGTAATCTGATCTTGGTAATCCACTTATCAGTCTTAGTTATAAAGAATACAATTTTATTTTATAATGGAACAGCAACGTCAATAGATTCAACAATCGCAAGGAAATATAATCTCTAAGATGAATTCAGTAATACCAATTAAAGAGTGTTACAACACAATTACGTTGTAATTGAATAGCAATAACATTCTGTAAGGATCAGCAACGTTATATCAATGATTAAAAGAACAGCAATGCGTTGCAAATTTGATATGATATTTCTGTCTCAAAGAATGAGATTACTCGATAGATCAAACGTAACAGAGCTATGATGTAAAATAATAGAACATACCAGATTACAAAATAAAGCTGATAAGCAAAACCATGCATAAACCAAAAATATAATATACAGCAGCAGCACAATCCACCAGAGGCTTGGCCCTTAGCCACCAGCGGATGCTGCTGGGCTACTTCATATAAAGTGAATGAACAACAACTCCCAAATCAGGTATTAATCATTAATCTGTGAAATAATTACAACAGTTGAAGCTCTGAGAATTAGAACATGCAACAATCCCTTTTTCCTCCTATTCTATCATGAATCATTAATTTTGAATCTCTAATTCTCAATCTATCATTCTAAATCTATCATTCCTAGTTCTGCATTCTCTCAGCTATCCTCTTTCCATTTTTTCATCCCCATCTCTGATCTCTGTTTTCATTTAAATAGAGTGAGATCAGAGAGAAGTTACAACAAATATAATTACAACATGATTTCTGTTACAAAATTGGATTGTTTCCAACCAATTGATCAACAAGAAAATATATTGCCATCTATCTTTCAACAAGAGCAAGGCGAATTTGGCTTTGCAGCTGAGATTTGGAAAATGGCCACACAACAAATCTGAGAAAATTGTGCTCAAAGAACCCTGCGTTTCTCTCAATACAAGCTGAATTTGGGCAAACCATTCTTTAACAAAGTTAATTTGGTCCGTTCTGGACAAAACCCATGTTCCGGATTTTCCAGATTCTTCTTCATTTGCCTAGAATCTCAACTGCAAAACTGTCACTTCTTATTCCAGTGAATTTCTGAGTTGGAATATTTAATGATCAAATCTTCAATCTGGAAATTATCTTGGAGGCTAAAAATGGTGAATAATGTTACAACCAATTTATTAAAACTATCATTGATAAAATCATGCATAATCATCAATTTATTAGAAATAAAGGAGAATAAATCATATTTATCCATAAGAGCATAAATCATTTAAATTGGATTTATATAATAATTTATAATAAATGACATGATAAAGAAGAGTAAAAATGGATAAAATAAATGTTTAAAAAGTGATAATAATAATGGCATATTAATGACCCAACATACCCCCACACTCAATATGTTGCATGTCCTCATGCAACAAAAACTGAATATATTGCATGTCTTCATGCAACCCAAAGACAAAACCCATGTGTTAACCAAGCAATAAAAAAATTTGTTCATCCCAGCTCATGAAATGGATAGAACTAATGAATTCTTCCTTAATTAATGAATATTCAATTTTAGCAATGTTGATGAAGGCATAACAATTTTTACACTGACATTCAACTATATGTACATATGAAGTTGCAGCAAAGTGTGATATAAGTAAGAACAAACTTCATTAACCATTTTCTCAAAACTACAAACCAGATTTTGTTGAAATGTTGCAAGTAAATTTATAATATATGAATGCCTCTATGATCCAAAAATTAAATCGTTTTGATGCACGGATCATGAGATATCAACAAAATGGCTGTAGGTGATAGTGCATGATTTCCGAAATTTTATGAACTAATTTAACTTGAAATTTTCTGGGTTTGTGTAGTTTAATAATATGTCTGTGTTTTCCAGAGATCACAAGAATTGAGTTCATAGCTTTTAAAAATATTATGGAAATCAATTTCTGCACTGTGTAAAAATGAAATTGTATGTCTTAAATGAGGAAGAAAGTAGAAAACATCCATCATGCGTAGCAATTCCTCCCCCTCTCTGAAGAATTAGCATGCCCTCATGCGATGCTAGAAAACAAATTGAGGTGGTTGCTACCATCTGTTGAATTCTATGCTTGGTGTAAAACAACATGGAATAAGGGAGGTGTTGAGAAGGAATAAGAATAGCAATGGATGATAAAGAATATGAATGACATGGTCATAAGAAAGAAATGAATGAAAGCAACACTCCCCCAAACTGAAAGATGATAGGCTGTTGAAAAAGGGAAAGTGGTAAAGATGTGGAATGAAGGATGATAAATAATGCTCAAAATGGATTTCATTAAATTCTCCTAAATTCATAATAAATCAGAAAATTATGCTATTTTACCTCAAGTTTTACCTCCAAAAAGAACAATGTGGAATGACATATATGGACTGGCAATTATTGAAGCTGATGTAGGAAGAGTTGGTGCTGAAAGTGATGCAAAAGGTGGAATCCAGGTAAGCACATCATGTCTGAAGAATTGTTCGCGTTCACGAATTGCTCCAGCCTCTTCTGTTAGTTGCAATATTGTGGTCATGCTGCGAATAGAGTCCCCCCCCCATACTTGTTGTTCTCCTGTAAACAAATCACTATTTTGCAATACAATGTTCTTGAATCCATAGTGTTAGTTTTGAATAGTAATAGATTAAGATGCATACAAAAATTTCAATCAGAAAAACTTTTTGTATACATGCAATACTAATATTTTATCAAATCAACAAGTGATAGCAGAGTGCAGTAATCATATCGCATGCAATCCCATAATGCATACATTTCCCCCTCTTGTTGGAAAAGGAATTCCATGACCATAAAGCATATGAGAGGTGTTGTGCTAATGACGAGGCAAGGGAATGAACAATACAAGAGTGAATGAAGCAGAGTACACATATCAATGATAGGACAGTGAGAGTTATGGTTATAATGAGAGTAGAAAGTGTAAAGATAGTTATGAATAAGAGATAGGACACTTTGGATTGATGATAAGTGATGCAAAAAAGAAAAAGAACAACAATATGCTAAAAGATGCTTTACTGATGGTATTCTAGCTGAAAATGATGCGATTGATCTGAAAACAATTTCTCATGCATAAAGGTTCAAAACAGGGAAAATTAAGGAAATAACTTCTCCGATAAAAAGATAAAAATAAGAAAAGAGTATTATAGTAATAATTGACGATAAGATATAACTTCAATACCATAAGCAGAGCTTCTGTTGCCAGCAGGCATCCATAGCCTCGGCAGGGTTGCTTTTTAACCCATATGAGCCAGGATCCTCAATTTATAAATGGAGAGTTACAGTGTTGTTCTACAGAAGAGATCAGTGTGCTGGCGTGGTAACCAGATAACCACACTGCCATTCACTGGGATGTAGCAAAAGTGATCAAGTCGGCTCGTGATGAGACCTCCTATTCCAAGGATAATTTGGCTATCCAATGGATCATAACCCTGGTGTGGTGGCCATAATGGGAATGTCACTTTGTTACAGCCTTATGAACATGGTAGGCTGGCTCGTAATGAGACCCCCTATCCTCCATCTGCGAACAAAATTTTGTTTTTATTACACATTTTTATGATAAAAAGATGGAGGCTCAGTACTCCTTAAGAGCAGGGATGGTGGAAGAAGTTGAACATGTCAATAGAAAAAAATATACCCATAATCTCATTTATTATAGACAGAGAAGATTATAACCAGGAAGGATGGAACTAGCATGGTATTAAGATGATCAATCAGTATCATGTACAGCAGAAAACAATGCAGTAAAGTAGTATATAAATAATTGTGTCCCTTTTGAAAAGAATCTATCATCAATGAGCTGTCATGTTAAAGATCATAACGTGAATGATATTAACTTGCTTCAATAGAATCCATAATTCTTGTCCTCATAAAAATAGTGTACTTCATGCCATGAAAGAGAATCAGTAAAATGTGGTTGAGATGAACTAAGAATAATTCCACAAGAGGAAGGAAGGGTTGCTCTCGAAAATACTCCCAAAGTGTTGCTCTTTTGAAGGAACAGCAAAAACACTCAAAAAATGGTGTTCCGTGTAGGGAACAGCAAAAAAAATGCATGTGAAAAAGTGTTGTTCCTTAAGAGGAACAAAAAAATGCGAAAATGTTGTTCCTTTGAAAAGGAACAGCAAAAATGTGAAAGTGTTGTTCCTTCGGAAAGGAACAGCAAAAATGTGAAAATGTAGAAGTGCTGTTCCATTCGAAAAGGAACAGCAAAATGTGAAAGTGCAGAAGTGTTGTTCCATTCGGAAAGGAACAGCAAAACGTGAAAAGGAACAGGAAAATGAGTCGTGGAAAAGGAACGGCAAAATGAATCATGGAAAAGGAACGACAAAATGAACCGTGGAGAAGGAATAGCAAAATGAACCGTGAAAAAGGAACAGCAAAATGAACCGTGAAAAAGGAACAACAAAATGAACTGTTGACCCAAAAGGTGTTGTTCCTTTGGAAAAGGAACAGCAAAACGAAAATGTTGTCCCTTTGAAAAAGGAACAGTAGAAATGACAAAAGTGCACACAAACGCTGTCCCTTCAGAAAAGGAATAGCAAAATGCACAAGCATAAAATGCAAGCACGCAAAGAATGAATTAGCTGTTCACTGTATTGATGCTGAGGATGGGCTACGGTTTGAATGAAGCAACACCTGAAACACAAAATATCAAGATCAGAAAAGAAACAACATTTTATTTAAAAACAATATGTAAATAAATAAATTAAATTACAATAGCTATGATATTATGTAAAAAATGATCTCTTTGAACAATGTTTTGGCAGCAGTGATAAGACATGAATCTTCAAATTGAAATCAATTCTTCATTTCTTCTATTACGAATCTGTTGGGTAATGAGTTGGATGAAATTCCTTTGTTTCATTAAAATTTCTTTCAAGAATCACTTTGTCCATAAATTGATCTTCTTTTTCTCCTAAGACTTGCAAAAAACAAGTATCTACCTGCAATAAAACATTAAATCATGGAGAAAGAGAGGTGCGCGGGCTCTCCTAATCCAAGAATTATGCAAAAAACTAACAAGTAGTTACTCTGTATAACAAATCCACTGAGAAAATAACAAAGTAAAAATTATTTGCTACCTGCGGGAGAGCAGTGGCCAATCATGCTAACCTACAGTGTTTTAATCACAACTTCTTTGTTTTTTGTCCAAATTGAGTGATTCCAAAGCCAGATGAGAGTTAATTCAAAGGTGTATCTCCAATAGAAACAGGTTTTAAAATTTCAATAAAATGATATGTCAATTTTAGTTAGAACAACCTGCATAACAGAGTCATTTTCGATTACCCTACTTAGAACAACAGTAAATGTTTTAAGCATAAATTTTTCGTTTGATGTCGGATTCGAATGATTCAAATTGAAAATAAAAGTAGATTCATTTATTTATTTCCAATATGAACAAGTTTTGAAGACAAGAAGAATTGATAGGTCAAATATTATAAGGAACAGCCGGAAAGACATAGCTTTAAGGGTGCTGATTTACAATAGACAGTCAGTATTTTGATCATAACTTCCCCATACAATATCAAAAATGCGTGATTCCAATTGCTTTGTAAACTAGATTCACAGGGGAATCTACCATAGAAACAAGTTTTAAAAATTCCTTCATTTAGGCCTCCAAAAATTGACTGTCCGAACTCTGTTCTTGAGCTGCCCGCTAGACACCCCATCAATGTTTCGGTTCTAACTTTTTCCTTTCAAATCCAAATTGAGTGATTCAAATTGGGTTGGAAATTAGACACCAAGGGCTACCTAGGATAGAAACAAGTTTTAAAAATATTGCATTTTGGTCCCTCAAAACATGACTATCCCGACTGTTTTTCCAGAAAGTTCATCAAGCCCGCAAGCCAAAAAAAATGATATTCAAGCAATTTTTCATATTGATGATAAAAATAAATATAAGTGTTTGTATAATTGTTATTTGAAATATAATTCATCTACATACACAAATAAATTGAAATATTTATCACCGATGTTGATTTCGATAGCGTGTTGCAACAAAGAAACAACTATTTTTACAAAAATAAAAAAAAAATGTGTTTGTTTTATTTCTTTATTTATTTTATTTTCTCTACTATCTTACTCTTCTTTGAGAATCAAATATGTTTATGTATAAGAGTATTTCGAGTGGAACCATTTTAGAAATAGGGCTTCATGTATGCACATACCCAAATTTGAAAAATGAATATTAATGAATATTAGGGTATGAGAAGCCAACTTCCCTTGAAAAGATGGTGTCAAAAATTGTTGAAACATAGAGTGATGTTGCAAACAAATGATGGAGTGAAACCAATCTTCAATGTATTTGTTACTTTCTTGATTTCCCATAGCCATCATACCATGAAGTTCTTGATCTTTTAAATTGGCTTGTTGATGCAAACTAAAAGAAACCTCATTTTCTTCCATAGCTTCTACAATTTTTGAATTTGAAATATTTTGAATCTCATTGTAAGTTTTCTCTAATGGCGCATGTGATATAGAATGGGTGGGAAGGGTGGGTGAATTTTGCGGTTCAACATTGTAAGCATGTTGTACTGGTTTATTGTGGTGAGGGTGTGGAATTAGTTGAGCAGGAAATTGTGTATGGAATGGAGCATTTTGATGATGTGGTTGATTGGGTTGAGTGGATGAATTTGTTAGGCAAGAAAGATGTTGTGGGAGAGTTGGTGAAGAATATGGAGAATATGTTTGTGCTACAAGACGAGGGAGAGTAGTCATGCAATCATAAGGTGAACCATGCCCAACTTGTAGACAAGATTGGTGGTTATATTGAAATTGACATGGCTGCCCTAACACATTAGTATTCCTTAATGGATTGTGCAAGTAAGAGAATGGAGAAAAAGTGTTTTGAACCATATTTGTAGGCCATGATTTCCATGGTTTTGACCTTGTTGCAGCGTCCTCTTCTCTTTGATATGATACTTCCATCCTAGGTAAGGAAGAACAACTATGCTTCTTTCGGTCATGAGGGCAAAACACTTCATCAAATTCTTGATTTTTATGAACCTGCAAAACATCCAATTTTGCATTTAGAGAGCTAATAAAATCAACTTTAAAATTTTCAAATAAAGCATTGATTTCAGCTCTTATGTCTCTTGTTCTTATAGCAGATTTGGAAAAGAAGGAACAAACATCTCTAGAATTCTTACCAGCCTTAGAGATTCCTCTTGAATACCTTATGCACAACTCACAAACATCATCATATGATAGCTGTAAAACATCACCTTTTCCTATCAGATTTAAGAGTTCTAAAAATTCATCTTTGATTCCTTTAAGAAGGAGTGTTTTTAAGATCTCTTTTTCCAAATGCTTATATTTTGATTTTTGAAGGTTATAATGAAATCGATCTACATAGTCCTCCAAGCTTTCATCTTCCCCTTGTATCATATCGAAAATATCTTCATCGGCCTTGTAATAGTCTTGGTACTTCTTCAAGAATATGTTCTTCATGTCCTCCCATGTTTGAATGCAGTTCCCACCTAGGCTCATGAACCATCGGAGAGCTGCTCCTTTTAGAGTAAGAGGAAACACTTTAAACCTTTGATCATTAGTGTAATAATCATATCCTCTACAAAGTATTTCGAACTCAAATAAGAATGTATCTGGATCTTCATTTGTCAAGCCATGAAAATTTGGTAGAGAAGATGGGGGAATTGTGTGCATTTGTGTCACTCCTAGATCTTTGATAGGAAATTCAAAAGTAGAAATGTGAGTCATTTCTTACCATAATATAAGATGTTCTTCATGTGTTTCTTTGAGGCTCCTTCTTCAAATGTTCCTGTCAATTGGTTAGTGAAATGGGTGGTGCTTACATCACCACTTGAGTGAAATCATAAGATTTGTTTTTCAAAATTTCTATTTTTTTTTTTTTTAGTCATTCACACAAAAATTCAAACATTTACCCTAAGTTCTTTAACAATTCTATTGGAAAGCAGGCAGGGGAGTAGGGCTTTTACATGCTCCTATACGCAGGTTCTTACCTTTCATTTTTAGTACCCAATTCTTTTCCTAACAGGCACTCATTAGATGCACACTACTCTTTAAAAATGGCTACACTCTCCCCAGCAACGGCGCCAAAATGTTGAGCAATAAAAAGGTGTCTTTTTAACTCCTAATTATCTTCACATTAATTGTCAACCCAGGGACGACTTTTTATATCAAGAGTGTACTCAGTCTGAGGTGGCTATTTATTCAAGAGTAATGTTATGAAAGATATAGTAAAGTGCTCAAAATACAAGAGTAAACAGATGCTCAAAATGAGATCTACTTACAGCAAAGCACTTTAAGACTTAAATCATGCATTCAGAAAACTACAGAAAATGATCAGTCAAGGGTACAGTAACAGTAACTCATACCTTTGTAAACTGATGTAGCTGAAGATAATCAAGGAACAAACCATCAATCTAGGAACTAGACAACAAATGTCAATGCCCACTACAGTTTCAAATCATTCTTCACACCAAAGCAAAGATAATGCGAATAACAGGAAATGGAACAACAGCTAGGAAATAATAACAGCAATTGAGTTTAATAAGCAACAACACCTTAGTCTACAAGATTAAATGCAACAATCGCGTCCTACAGAAATCAAATGGCAATCTTCTATCTTTAAGGATGAATCGAACAACACACAGAAATAGGACAGCATTGACTAATGATGGAAGATGGAACAACGCTTGAAAGCCAAATACAAATACACAATAACTTAACACACGGCACACCTTAATAGTAATTTGATCTTGGTAATCCACTTATCAGTCTTAGTTATAAAGAATACGATTGTATTTTATAATGGAACAGCAACGTCAATAGATTCAACAATCGCAAGGAAATATAATCTCTAAGATGAATTCAGTAATACCAATTAAAGAGTGTTACAACACGGTTACGCTGTAATTGAATAGCAATAACATTCTGTAAGGATCAGCAACGTTATATCAATGATTAAAAGAACAGCAATGCGTTGCAAATTCGATATGATATTTCTGTCTCAGAGAATGAGATTACTCGATAGATCAAACGTAACAGAGCTGTGATGTAAAATAATAGAACATACCAGATTACCAAATAAAGCTGATAAGCAAAACCACGCATAAACCAAAAATATAATATACAGCAGCAGCACAATCCACCAGAGGCTGGGCCCTTAGCCGCCAGCGGATGCTGCTGGGCTACTTCATATAAGGTGAATGAACAGCAACTCCCAAATCAGGTATTAATCATTAAACTGTGAAATCATTACAACAACTGAAGCTTTGAGAATTACAACATGAAAAAATCCCTTTTTCCTCCTATCCTATCATGAATCATTAATTCTAAATCTCTAATTCTCAATCTATCATTCTGAATCCATCATTCCTAGTTCTGCATTCTCTCAGCTATCCTCTTCCCATTTTTCCATCCCCATCTCTGATCTCTGTTTTCATTTAAATAGAGAGAGATCAGAGAGAAGTTACAACAAATATAATTACAACATGATTTCTATTATAAAATTGGATTGTTTCCAACCAATTGATCAACAAGAAAATATATTGTCATCTATCTTTCAACAAGAGCAAGGAAAATTTGGCTTTGCAACTGAGATTTGGAAAACGGCCACACAACAAATCTGAGAAAATCGTGCTCAAAGAACCCTGTGTTTCTCTCAATAAAAGCCGAATTTGGGCAAACCGTTCTTCAACAAAGTTAATTGGGACCGTTCTGGACAAAACTAATGTTCCGGATTTTCCAGATTCTTCTTCATTTGCCCAGAATCTCAACTGTAAAACTGTCGCTTCTTATTCCAATGAATTTCTGAGTTGGAATATTTAATGATCAAGTCTTCAATCTGGAAATTATCTTGGAGGCTAAAAATGGTGAATAATGTTACAACCAATTTATTAAAACTATCATTGATAAAATCATGCATAATCATCAATTTATTAGAAATAAAGGAGAATAAATAATATTCATCCATAAGAGCATAAATCATTATAAATTGGATTTATATAATAATTTATAATAAATGACATGATAAAGAAGAGTAAAAATGGATGAAATTAATGTTTAAAAAGTGATAATAATAATGGCATATTAACGGCCCAACAGCTGTCAAATCTAGTCGGTCAATGGTCCAGATCTGATCGGCAAATCACAATTGGCAACCACAACAAAGCGCTTAGAATGGCCTGGGGCTATTGCAATATGTGATTGCGACTAATCGCATCATGATATCGGAATAGGAGAAACATTATGGAGTGGGACCTATACCCATACATGTATGCGATGCGATTAGCCAGACCCGATGGCTATATAAACATCATTGCATGGATTTTGAGATCCGCTGAAAGGCGTTTTTTAATGTATTTTTGCATATTTCGTTATTTAACGAAATACAAAGAAACAACGTCGATGCGATAAGACTCGGACCCGAAAGGGTTCGTGAAGGGAAATATATAATATTTGAAGTCTAGGGGGAGCCAATTTTCACGTTATTTTCACGATTTTTAACGTATTTTTAAAATACAAAGGAGCAAGGCCGAATTGACTTGCAATAGCGATGAGGACAGACCTGATAGAGGAATAGATCATATTTAAGGACTTTTGAAGTCTGGAATTAACAGAGTTTTGACAGAATTTCACAGTATTGCAACATTTCTTTGTGTAAAATAGAAAACAGTCGTTTTTAGTATTCGAAAGGATTTCAAAGGCCCAAAGACCCATTCCGTTACAGCACAGAGGCCGAGAGACAGATGGCCAGAAGGGGAAAAAGCCACATCTCGATGCAGCTGAACCAACAGAAGTAATCATGGAGCATCGCTGGCACGAGTGAGCTACCTAACAACGCAACAAAATTACCAGAATTTGGTTACTGTGTTGTTAGAAAAAAAGACCTTTGGCTCATGTCTTTCTAATCATGGCATCAAGTAGTTAGAAGCCAGAGGGGATAGATTAAGACACCTAGAGCCTCAGAGAGCCTGAGAGAATTGTAAAAAGCCTATAAATGGTTGAAAGTTAGAAGTATCAACGGTTCAACTTTTGGAGACTGTGGAGACTCTGCTCCTCTTAGCGTCTCATATTCATTCCAGTAATACAAGATTCTTTTGTTGTTATATGTTCAATGCCATCTTTCCCTTTGTTCTAATCTTTCACTTGAATGGGTTATTCATGTTTTCTTCTCTGTCGAATGCCAGATAACTGTCATCTTATCTCTACATTGATAAATTAGATTTGTAAGCTTCATTTACTTTCTGTAGCTAGCCATTCATATGTGTTTATGTATGTATCTACTGATACAATCAAGATTCACCATCTATTCATTGAATCTATAAACTATTGAGCATTAGTGGTTGAAAGCCTTGTCAAGATGAGGGTGTTCATGCATGTTTTGAGTGAAAATAGAGTTGAAACAGTCATCTGACTTGATCCAAACCCCAATCCATTCCAATAGTTCAGAGAACGATATTGAAGATTTATATGTTTCCAGGCATCTCTAAGCTACAACCTAGGAGAGCTTCCTAGAGTGCTGACAGGTCCCACTAGTGACTTGCATTTTAACAAAGGTGAATAAAAAACCATGAAAATTTTAGCTGGAAAACAATTATGCTAACCAAAACAAACAAAAAGCATTAAAATATAAAGTTAGATTCTGTTAGTGTCAGTCTTTACAGCCTTCCTCCAGTGATCAAATGTGCTCTTACATAGTGATTTTGAAGTGTCAAGGTCAAATTTTGTCATTTCAAAGAGTTTTCAAGCAAAATTTGGTCACTAGGCATTAGGTCTAGGGTTTGCCCAAATGTCAGTCCATGTCATCATTCAGCTGAGTTTATCATCATTCATAGGGTTTTCATTATCATGTCAGTGTCAAATGAGTCATTTTACACCTTGTTCATGCTTCAGTTGCCGCCCAGGCAAGGTCATTTCCCTCTCCTAGGGTTTTGAAGGCAATTTTTCTTGGATGGTCAAATCACCGGCAAAACTTGTTTCCTGATGTTCATACACCTTCCCCTATCCTTAAAGTACCTTATCAAACACTTCCCATCCCTTAGATCCGCCAAATTCCTCATTTTTGCACAAACCCTAGTTTCTAGCTACAATCTGGCAATTTTCTAGGTTTGGCCTGTGTTTTGCCCTTTTCGACCCCTTCCCCTCACTCAATCACTGAGATTCCACTTTCCCCTGTTTCCTAACATCCTTCCCCACTCCCAAAAATTTCCCCAAGAATTTAGAAGCCCCCTATCCCCTTCATCTCGCTCCATTTCGACAAAATTCCTTGCTTCACACATCGGGACAAGTCGCACTCAAATGATGTTCCAGAGCAATCAAAGATGAATTTTACAAAACTGAGAGAGGTTTTTGTCCACAACATGCCAAGGAAGAAAAGCCTCTTTCACTTTTTACACAGGTGTCATGGTTTGAGAGAAATGTCAAAAATACCGGCGAGAACAAAGGTGCTCCAAGGACGGTTGGCCAAAGCACAAAAACGAAGGAAAACGCCCGATCCACTCCAAAATTTGGCCAAAGCCTCTTTGAATCAGCATGGTACTTGATTGGGGACTCCCAGCCCAAATTTCAAGAAATTTGGAGAAAATTTTGTCATTTGTGAATTTTTTGTGCAATTTACAGGTTTTTCCCAAGAACTGGTCTCACCCCGGGTGAGACCAGTTTGAAGGGCTGCTCGGAATTTTGAAAACTTGGCATTTTTGGAAAGGGAATTCAAAAAGAAAAATTACCAATACTTGGGAGAAGCCTGATTTTGAGTTTTGAGCCTCCAAAAGCTCAAAATACACCTAAAAAATGACTTTCTGCCCACTTTTTGAGTTGCAGAAAGTGACCTTGGGAGAATCAACTTTTGAGGGGTCAAATCAACTCCAAATCCAGAAATTCCACTTGGGATGGAAAGTAGACAGACCAAGCTTTCCAATGAGCCATCTTGCACCTGATTTGGACCAGTGGAACCCACTCAAAAACAGCTGTGAAGGGGCGCGACCAGAACTTCCAGGGGCACGACCAGAACTTCCAGATTTGCCAGAATTCACATTTTTGGTCAAAAAACACTGTTTTGACTATGGTTGACTATTTTTACTTGTAGATGAAGGATAAATGTAATATTTTCATGGCACTTTGGTAGTTTTTATCTTTCTTTACCCTTCTAGAAGCTTCCATGATGTAAAAAGTGAAAAATTAATGCATGGATGAGTTAGCTAAGTAATAGAGGCAAGTTGTTAGGCTGCCTATTTTCTAGTTCTTAGTTTAGAATTAGTTCAAACTGCTCCTAGAAAGCTGAGCTCGACCCCTAGAGGTGGGGAAAGGAGTTAGATGGTCTAGATGGTCTATATTATGCTCTCTCCTTCTCATTTTCATGGTTGGACTCTTGTGTAAGGAAGCTTTATTGTATATTGTGCATCTATTTCTGCAATTGAAGGCAAGGAAAGCCAGGGTTTTACAGACATCTTTGAGGATTCTTGTGGATCTGATTGTTGATGGTGTGTTCTCTACATGTTCTTGTAAGTTTGTTTATGTGTTTCACATCTCTCTTATGCTTCTAAATTGGACAGATGAAGTGGTAAAGTTTGAACTCATGTTTTGACATGCTCAGCTTTTTAGTTTGTTCAATTTTAATGTTTTCTACTGTCTAGAGAGGATTCGAATTGTGTGTTTGCCCTCTTTAGCTTCTCCTCTATCATCTCTGATCATCCATCTCAGATTAAGGCATCAGCACTCATTCCTACCTTGCCCCTTAGATCCCCCTGTGAAAACTGTGCTCAATCCCCGCACCTTGAATTGCACTTCCACCAATTGCCACCAAAACCCCCAAAAATCACCAAATCAAACCCCCTATCCATTTACTAGCCTAAAATCTTTGTTCCTATTTGGTCAGCCTAATCATATCATAAGATCTATCAAATCTGACCCGAGAGAGCCTTCTCATACCTCGTAGGGCTAGCTACGAGGTGAAATGGTTTGATGTAGCCTTGAGAGTTTGTCTATCTCAGCCTAGGTGAATTCCAAGCGCTAACATATTGGCGACCATACTGGGGAGAACAAACTTGTTTATGGGTTGATGTGTTTGTCTCATAAGTCTTAGACGGAGCCTGAAGTTACGCTAGAAGCCTTCGAAAACGCTCTTGTTTTACATCAGCGCAAGTAGATAAAAGCTGCTTCAGTCTATCTCCGTGAGCTTGTGAACGTAGCGCTTCATTGACTCTTTACCCCAGTACATGTATCAAGTTTAGATCTGATTGTTGATAGTGGACAACGATCAGACACTTGAAAGGCTGAAATCATTCACTGGCGACTCCTTTCACTGAAGAATCCAGCAACCTGTGCTTCATGGTGACTTCACTGCAGGAAGATCAGTAGCTTTGAGATTTTCAAGATGGATCGGATTGCAAGAAGATATGCTCCCCTGAGCCGAGATCACATCCCAGGTTTTCCGAATAAAATTCCAAAGGTAGATTGGTCAAGGAATCTGCCTATATTTAATGATGATGGTAAGAAAGATGCTGCTCTTCATCTAATCAGATTTCATATGCATATTCGCAAGTTGAAGGTGGATTTTCCGGAAGATTGCTTGATGAAGATATTCTTGGCCACTCTGGAAGGTAAAGCTCAATCATGGTATGAAAGTTTGCCGCCTGCTTGTATTTATTGTTTGAAGGATTTTCATGTCTTGTTCATTGAAAGATATCAAGCATCTTATCCATCATTAAATTTGGTTCATGACTGTTGCAAGCATGCTTATAGTTTTATTGAAAGCCTTGAGAAGTTTTATGAAGATGATAATTTTATGGATGTTGAGATCATGGAGGCTTTGTATGAGAATCCATTTCAGCAACATGAAGAGAACCTAGAGGATTCCCATAGAGACGATCATGAAAATTTGCAGCAGGACCAAGATCTTAGTATGGTGGAAAATGAAAAAATTTCGCCTCTTGACAATCAACAGAAATTGCATGAAATGGATCAGCAGTATGAGGAAAATCTGTATACTCCTTCACTTGAAATCAATGAAGACAATCACTGTTTGAGCAGAAGAAAACAAAAGGCATTATCTCCTTTGTCCGAAGAGGAGATAGATCAGCTCTTGAGAGGTCTTGCTCCAGCTCAAGTTAATGCAGATTTGCAGTGCACACATGGTCAAGAAGATGATGGTGGACCTTCTTCCTCTTCTGAAAAGGATGACAGTCTTGTAAGCAGCTTTATAGATCAGCAGGTTGAAATTTGTTATATGGCTGAAGATGGTGAAAGAGAAGAGCTCATTTCAGATCTGCCCACAGAAGAAGACAGCATGCAAAGCCTACATGAGGAGGTAATTCAGTCAGTTCATGAAAATCAAGATGAGATCTTCATTCAAGTAAGTGAAACAGTTCCTTTGGATGAATTTATGGTAGATGATAGAAATGTCATTTTTGCACCTCAAGAATCAGCTGAAGTTTCTTTCCTTATGATTGAAGAATGTAATGAGAATCCGGCTGTCATATCATATGAAGATCACCTACCATATTGTCTGACCACCGAAGATTATAGCATACAGGATTACCTTTCAGATTCTTCATATGTTTCATGTGCTGAAATGTTTTTCCAAGAAGAGATCTGCTCATCTACTTGTTCAGAATTTTTTGAAGCCCATGAGCATACTTTTATCGAAGCACATGATGAAAGTAGATCAGAATTTGAAGAAAAGGAAACCTTGTTCTTTCAGCAGGAGATGGCAATGTCCAATCTTCATGTTTTTCACGATCCTCTAGCAAGTTTGTTGCAGCCAGCAGTGATAGTGTTTATTGCAGTCTTCAGTGATGAAGGAGATCATGGTCAGCTATGTTTTTGGATGCCCGGTTACCAGTATCTATTGTTGATCATGAGATCTGATTGGGAGAATCAGTCAAGAAGGCATTTGCTTGATTGGTTGCATTGGCATTTTGATATAGTTTGATGGTATTTTGTCTTGTAAGAAACACAGGTGGTTGTCATCATGATTTCAAATCTTGATGGACTGCTGCCCTTCTCTTGTTTTAGTTAAGTCAGTCATGAGTCATTTGTGTTTGGTTTGTTGAGTGAGTTTTTTCAAGTTATTTCAGTTTGCCATCGAGTCGGTTTGAGTCAAGTTCCAGTTAAGTTTCAGTTAGTTTTCAGTCAAGTTTTCATTCAATAAATGAGTCAAAGTCTTGTGTCGTTTGCCGAAATAATGACTCCATTGCCCAATGAATAAAGCACTGGTCTGCTCTCCCAGAGGTCTAAGGTTCTTGGCACCTCCAAGGAGCTACCATCCCCATTGGAGCCAATGTTAGTGTCAGTCTTTACAGCCTTCCTCCAGTGATCAAATGTGCTCTTACATAGTGATTTTGAAGTGTCAAGGTCAAATTTTGTCATTTCAAAGAGTTTTCAAGCAAAATTTGGTCACTAGGCATTAGGTCTAGGGTTTGCCCAAATGTCAGTCCATGTCATCATTCAGCTGAGTTTATCATCATTCATAGGGTTGTCATTATCATGTCAGTGTCAAATGAGTCATTTTACACCTTGTTCATGCTTCAGTTGCCGCCCAGGCAAGGTCATTTCCCTCTCCTAGGGTTTTGAAGGCAATTTTTCTTGGATGGTCAAATCACCGGCAAAACTTGTTTCCTGATGTTCATACACCTTCCCCTATCCTTAAAGTACCTTATCAAACACTTCCCATCCCTTAGATCCGCCAAATTCCTCATTTTTGCACAAACCCTAGTTTCTAGCTACAATCTGGCAATTTTCTAGGTTTGGCCTGTGTTTTGCCCTTTTCGACCCTTCCCCTCACTCAATCACTGAGATTCCACTTTCCCCTGTTTCCTAACATCCTTCCCCACTCCCAAAAATTTCCCCAAGAATTTAGAAGCCCCCTATCCCCTTCATCTCGCTCCATTTCGACAAAATTCCTTGCTTCACACATCGGGACAAGTCGCACTCAAATGATGTTCCAGAGCAATCAAAGATGAATTTTGCAAAACTGAGAGAGGTTTTTGTCCACAACATGCCAAGGAATAAAATCCTCTTTCACTTTTTACACAGGTGTCATGGTTTGAGAGAAATGTCAAAAATACCGGCGAGAACAAAGGTGCTCCAAGGACGGTTGGCCAAAGCACAAAAACGAAGGAAAACGCCCGATCCACTCCAAAATTTGGCCAAAGCCTCTTTGACTCAGCATGGTACTTGATTGGGGACTCCCAGCCCAAATTTCAAGAAATTTGGAGAAAATTTTGTCATTTGTGAATTTTTTGTGCAATTTACAGGTTTTTCCCAAGAACTGGTCTCACCCCGGGTGAGACCAGTTTGAAGGGCTGCTCGGAATTTTGAAAACTTGGCATTTTTGGAAAGGGAATTCAAAAAGAAAAATTACCAATACTTGGGAGAAGCCTGATTTTGAGTTTTGAGCCTCCAAAAGCTCAAAATACACCTAAAAAATGACTTTCTGCCCACTTTTTGAGTTGTAGAAAGTGACCTTGGGAGAATCAACGTTTGAGGGGTCAAATCAACTCCAAATCCCGAAATTCCACTTGGGATGGAAAGTAGACAGACCAAGCTTTCCAATGAACCATCTTGCACCTGATTTGGACCAGTGGAACCCACTCAAAAACAGCTGTGAAGGGGCGCGACCAGAACTTCCAGGGGCACGACCAGAACTTCCAGATTTGCCAGAATTCACATTTTTGGTCAAAAAACACTGTTTTGACTATGGTTGACTATTTTTACTTGTAGATGAAGGATAAATGTAATATTTTCATGGCACTTTGGTAGTTTTTATCTTTCTTTACCCTTCTAGAAGCTTCCATGATGTAAAAAGTGAAAAATTAATGCATGGATGAGTTAGCTAAGTAATAGAGGCAAGTTGTTAGGCTGCCTATTTTCTAGTTCTTAGTTTAGAATTAGTTCAAACTGCTCCTAGAAAGCTGAGCTCGACCCCTAGAGGTGGGGAAAGGAGTTAGATGGTCTAGATGGTCTATATTATGCTCTCTCCTTCTCATTTTCATGGTTGGACTCTTGTGTAAGGAAGCTTTATTGTATATTGTGCATCTATTTCTGCAATTGAAGGCAAGGAAAGCCAGGGTTTTACAGACATCTTTGAGGATTCTTGTGGATCTGATTGTTGATGGTGTGTTCTCTACATGTTCTTGTAAGTTTGTTTATGTGTTTCACATCTCTCTTATGCTTCTAAATTGGACAGATGAAGTGGTAAAGTTTGAACTCATGTTTTGACATGCTCAGCTTTTTAGTTTGTTCAATTTTAATGTTTTCTACTGTCTAGAGAGGATTCGAATTGTGTGTTTGCCCTCTTTAGCTTCTCCTCTATCATCTCTGATCATCCATCTCAGATTAAGGCATCAGCACTCATTCCTACCTTGCCCCTTAGATCCCCCTGTGAAAACTGTGCTCAATCCCCGCACCTTGAATTGCACTTCCACCAATTGCCACCAAAACCCCCAAAAATCACCAAATCAAACCCCCTATCCATTTACTAGCCTAAAATCTTTGTTCCTATTTGGTCAGCCTAATCATATCATAAGATCTATCAAATCTGACCCGAGAGAGCCTTCTCATACCTCGTAGGGCTAGCTACGAGGTGAAATGGTTTGATGTAGCCTTGAGAGTTTGTCTATCTCAGCCTAGGTGAATTCCAAGCGCTAACAGATTCCATAAAAATATTATTGAAATGTGTGGAATTATTGGTTCATTGTTGAGCTCAACAATATTAATCATTTTATGAATGGTGTGGCCTTACACCACTAGAATGGCATGAGTTTCATAGGGATAAATTTTGGTAAAAGAACTAAAAAAACCACTGAAATCAAATATATCAACAAAAAAGCATACACATTTCCATTACTCCTGGCGATTTTGAATAGAGACCATTGAATAGAATCATCATTGACTTTAACAGGGTGTCCAATAATATTTCCAACCATTGGGATTATAGGTCTCCAAGGAGAATATCCACCATGGCTATCAGGCTTGTTTGACATGTAGAAGGATCCAACTTCATCTCCTCCATGCACAAGGTATAGTTTTTCATGCATATTATTCCTCTGCCATTGAGAGCCACCATTAGAGTAGTCTATCATGCCTTTGTAAAAGAATCCCTCCACCACTACATGATCAGAGGTTGGCACTACAATGACAGAAGGTGCCAAGGGAGTTATCTTGTCCTGCATGTAAAACCAGAATTCTACTTCAAAGGGAACTATGAGTGGTAATTTTTCTGAGCAGTAATTGCTTTTATGTAGTGGAGGGAAGCCACCCTTGGTGTTCAGATGCTGAATGTAGGACACTAAATATGTAGTCCCAAAGTTTTCATGGAAGCTGGCCTCTGTTATAACTTGCTTAGTGCCTCCAGAATTTGAACCAGACTTTGATGTTATTTGGTTTCATGAAGCCAAGCAGAATGACCAGTATTTAGTATCCATGAAAGGAATATATTGTATCTTGAATTTAAAAATTTCATAACCTCAACATCAAAAGAGAAATTTGGAACTACGATATGGCTTGTGTTCTTAGGAAACTGAATCTATAGCTCTAGTTAGCTATTTATATTTTAAAGAACAAATTCCAATTAAAAATAGAACAATGAATTGTTTTCTGATACAGGAAATGTGTACACAAAAAATTGATACAGCAAAATGTTGGGTTGTGTTATATTCTTTCCGCGACTAGCCCCATTAGTTAACCTAGGGGGTTAGTGACGGGGCAGAGCCCCCAATTCTTTGTGCCGGGTGCAGTGGGAGTGTCACAGGGGTGGTAGAGACTGCCCTTGTTACCTCCCCCCTCTATGGGGTCTGGGGCAGTGCCCCGGGAAAAAAAAAATTGGACCCTATATTAGGTGGTTGGACCTACCTATGGTTTCGTGCATGGATTTCGCAGATGGTTTTGGGCACGATCATTTTCGGTCCATGGTATTTTGTCGATCCAGTCAAGGGAACTATGGTTATGTTTTAATCCACAGTTAATGGATTGGGGTTTATGGATGCTTCAGAATGTATATATATGTATTGTAATATTGAAAGGAATATAATGATAAATCAATCTGGTAGTCCCGATTTTGGGATCTAGGGGAAAATCTCTGTGTATATTTGTTTTATGTGTTATGCTCTCACCATTATTTATTTTCTGTTTTTAGAATTTGTATGCAGGTAATTTCCGTACAAGGTTAAAACCTACATTTGGTATCAGAGTTGTTTTGGCTTCAAGGGGACACATTTGCCACTGAGGGGTTTTGCTCTTACCTATGGTGGACCCTATTCTGTGGGAGATTTGCGAGATCGATTCTTGTGGTGAAAGAATATGGTGAGCAGTGGAAAGATAGAGATCGAGAAATTTAATGGTCAGAGTTTTGAGTTGTGGAAACTCAAGATGCAGGATTCATTGGTGGATAAAGATCAGTGGATCATAGTAGATCCAGGTACTAAACCAATGGAAATGTCAGATGAATACTAGAAGAAGTTGGATCGAAAGGGAAAAAGCACAATACGATTGTGTGTCTAAAATTCAGTAATGTTGAATGTATCAGGGGAAGCAACAGTGAAGGCTTTGTGGGACAAGTTAGGGACTTTGTACCAATCTAAGTCTTTGGTGAATAAACTGTTCCTACGGAAAAAGTTGTATAACCTGAGGATGAAAGATGGAGACTAGGTGATAGAGCATCTCAACGCATTTAATACTGTGGTAAGCTAGTTATTATTTGTTGATATTTAAATTTCAAATGAACATAAGTGCATCAATTTGTTGTGTTCTCTACCAGATGTGGGATAGTCTGGTTGTTGCAATAGGTAGCAATGCAACTACCTTGTAGTTTGATGAAATAGTCTCATCCTTGCTGATAGAGGAGATGAGATGGAAAAATATGTAGAACCAGAATGGTTATTCCTTGTCTATACGAGGGCGGTCCCAGAATAGAAACAAAAATAATTCCTCGAGTGGGAGATCTAAATCTCCAGGAAAACCTGTAAAGATGTGCTGGAAATGCGGAAAGGAAGGGCACTACAAAATGAAATGTAAATCTAAAGCTCCTGAGAAAGGAAAGGGATCTAAAGATGCTCCTTCTGCAGAGGCGAAAACCACCTCAGATGAAGGTGGGGATGTGTACTTGGCTTCTTCTTCAAGTACACATGTAGATCATGAGGCATGGTTGATTGACTCAGGTGCATCATGTCACTTCACTCCCCATAGAGAGTGGTTCTGCGAGTATGAGAAATATGGTGGTGGTGATGTCTTCTTAGGGGATGACAGGAAGGCTAGAATCATTGGTCACAGAAAAGTCAAGTTGAAGTTGCAAGGTGGAAGGATTAGAACACTTATAGGTGTTCTACATAGTCCTGCATTAGCCAGAAATATGATTTCTGTAAGCAAGATGGATGATGCAAGTGTAAAAACAGTGTTTGAGAAAGATACCTGCAAGATGGTTTGTGGAGCACTGGTATTGATGTGGGGAGTTCAGATTGGAACTCTGTACAAGCTGCAAGGTAGCACTGTTATTGATCGGGGCAATAGTTCTGTGGTTCCTAAAAGTGGAGAAGAAAATCTAGTGGTCTCTAGAGAAAAGACCATGCTATGGCATCAAACGCTTGGACATATTGGAGAGAAGGGCCTTCGAATACTTCATCATAATGGTATGGTAGAAGGTATGTCTAATAGCTATGTAGATTTTGATTTTTGCGAAAATTGTGTATATGGGAAGTAGAATTGGGTGAGTTTCCCCTCTAACACATATTTCATTAAATTTGGAAGTTTTTAATGGATCTAGAATTTAGAAGTTTAACTAGATTAAGTTTTTTCAAAATGAGGAATTAGAAAGTCACTTAGTTCACTAATTTTAATGTAGATATTCACCATTTTTTGTGTAAAAATTATCATGATAAGTTTTATAAAAAAATTTATATAAACTTGCTAAAGCAAATCTTTCACATCTTAATCTTAGATTCCTTACATTATCTATTTTAATAGTTTTTATGGTTTATATTAAAAGATAAGTTTTCTAAGGTTATTTTATGAAAATAATGATGTGTATTTTACTATAATTAACCCATTTAATTATAATCGAATATAGTAAATCTCATGTATGTGTTAAGCTACAATTATTACTAAGAAAGTGTTGGCACAATTTAGAAGTCTATCGCCTTTGCAACACTAATAATATGGTTGAAGATTAAAAAACTCTCATAGATCATCCAATTTATACTCATATTGGAATTAAATTTCAAAATATTTGTGACGCTGCCAACCTTTTTGATTGTTTAACTAAACAAAATTATGATGGTCTTGAAACACTTCTTTTAATACTTTTTGAGCATATTAACAATAAAATTCGAAATAACTTTTAGTAATATCTTTTTACCCATTTTTGGTCTTAGTGGATGATAATCATCATTATCACCATCACAATTACATACTATTGTAGGAAGTTTGCACCATTTTAGAGTTGAGGAGAAAAAAAAATAGTATCAAATTAAATGTTTAGTGTGAGTAGTAGCATAATTTATTTTTATTTATTTTTTGTACTTTTATGTTAATAAAAAAGTTGATTGAGGCTTACCATATATGTCCTATATATACCATTATTTAGAACTTTAACTAAATTAAGTTTTTTCAAAATGAGGAATTAGAAAGTCACTTAGTTCATTAATTTAATGTAGATATTCACCATTTTTTGTGTAAAATTATCATGATAAAATTTTTAAAACAAATTTATATAAACTTGCAAAAGCAAATCTTTCACATCTCAATTTGGATTCCTTACATTAACTATTTTAATATTTTTTATGGTTTATATTAAAAGATAAGTTTGTTAAGGTTATTTTATGAAAATAATGGCATATGTTACTATTATTAATCCATTTAATTATAATCTGATATAGTACATATCATGTATGCGTTAAGTTATGATTATTACTAAAGGAGTGTTAGCACAATTTAAAAGTCTATCACCTTTACAACACTAGTAATATGGTTGAAGATTAAAAAAACTCTCATAGATCATCTAGTTTATACTCATATTAGAATTAAATGTCAAAATATTTGTGACGCTACCAACTTTCTTGATTGTTTAACTAAACAAAATTACGATGATCTTGAAACACTTCTTTTAATGCATTTTGAGAATAACAATAAAATTCAAAATAACTCCGCGGATCAACGCGCATGTCTTAGTCTTGTTCATAGAAAATTCCCGGGAAGATGAGGACGCCCTGGATGAATAGGGGCAGAGAACGACTGACAATCAGAAGCATGAAGCAGAGGCCCCTGAAGCTGATAAGGAGCAGGAGGTTAAAGATGCGGCCGCAGATCCGGAAAACGCAAAGCAACGCAAGCAAGAACAGAGGGCGGGAACTGGCGAGGAGGAAGACACCTTTCCCACTACTGCTGAAAGAGAAGCCTATGGAAGATTGAAGTGCAAATGGACGATTGATGATGCCCGCGCACAAGGTTCCTATGGCTTTTTGTTTGGTCTTAGACTGGTGTCTTCTGCTGTTTGTTTTTTGACTCAATTATAGTAACCATGCTTCTGGTCTCTTTCGTGCCCTGGTTGAATGTCCCTGTTCCTGAATTTTGTGTTAACGATTTGGGTAAGGTCAGTCTCCCCTGCGTGGGATGT
This sequence comes from Pinus tabuliformis, assembly GCA_031772625.1. Classification (NCBI taxonomy): domain Eukaryota; kingdom Viridiplantae; phylum Streptophyta; class Pinopsida; order Pinales; family Pinaceae; genus Pinus; species Pinus tabuliformis. Next base: position 503,998,866 of record CM062820.1, read on the forward strand.
AATGGTTGGTGCCCCTGCGTGGGCGTGCTCTTATGGAAGTCTGGCTTTTGTGTCTGGCGCCCCTGCGTGAGCTAGTTTTTTGGATGCCTCAATTGCTCTCGGGTGACATACCCAGAGCCTGATTCTCTCTTGTTTCACCATGATGTATTTTTTACTCTTGTACATAATATAATAGTTTAGTCTTTTACCGAGAAAAAAAAAAATTCAAAATAACTTTTAGTAATATCTTTTTACCTTCTTATATACCTTATTTGGTCTTAGTGGATGATAATCATCATTATCACCATCATAATTACATACTATTGTAGGAAGTTTGCACTATTTTAGAGTTGAGGAGAAAAAAAAAAATAGGATCAAATTAAATGTTGAATGTCAATAGCAGATTGAGGCTTGCTTAAATAATAATAGATTAATATATCATAAAGTTATTTAAAGACAAATGATCTTAGTAATGTGTCCAATATATACTATTATTTAAAACATTAACTAGATTAAATTTTTTCGAAATGAGGAATTAGAAAGTCACTTAGTTCACTAATTTTAATGTAGATATTCACCATTTTTTGTGTAAAAATTATCATGATAAAATTTATAAAACAAATTTATATAAACTTGCAAAAGCAAATCTTTCACATCTTAATGTTAATTCTTTACATTATCTATTTTTAATATTTGTATGGTTTATGTAAAAAGATAAGTTTGTTAAGGTTATTTTATGAAAATAATGATGTGTATGTTGCTATTATTAACCCATTTAATTATAATCCAATATATAGTAAAATATCATGTATGTGTTAAGTTATGATTATTACTAAAAGAGTGTTAGCACAATAAAAAGGCTATCACCTTTGCAACACTAGTAATATGGTTGAAGATTTAAAAACTGTCATAGATCATCCAGTTTATACTCATATTGGAATTAAATTTCAAAATATTTGTGACGCTACCAACCTTCGAAATTGTTTAACTAAACAAAATTATGATGATCTTGAAACACTCCTTTTAATGTATTTTTAGCATAACAATAAAATTTGAAATAACATTTAGTAATATCTTTTTACCTTCTTAAATACCATATTTGGTCTTAGTGGATGATAATCATCATTATCACCATCAACATTACATACTATTGTAGAAAGTTTGCACCATTTTAGAGTTGTGGAGAAAATATTTTTTTAAGATCAAATTAAATGTTGAATGCTAGTAGCACAATTTATTTTTATTTATTATTTGTACTTCTATGTTTAAAACTTGAGGCTTACTTAATTAATAATAGATTAATATGCAAGCTATATATTAAGTATAAAGTTATTTAATGACAAATGATCATAGTATGTGTCCAATATATACCATCATAGACCATTTTAAGTGGAGATGTAGGGATCAAATTTCTTCACGTGCAAATATTTTGAATGAAAGATACAATGTGTTATTTTTCATTGTTGAAACTGTATTTTTGAATGCTAAATAGAGTATATATATGACCAAATAAGAATTTTAACCATAATTTTTTTTTTTCTTATATATAGATATATAAGAAGTTGATATGGACATAAATTAGTTAACATAAATCTTCAAATAGTTCCTCTGTATCTCTAGCTGAAATTTTTTGAAAAAGTATAAAATTTAAACATCTAATTCACACATTTTATATACTTCTAAATACTTTACAAAACATTCATTTCTTTTATTTTCTATTTAGAACATAATTTTTATTTTCCCCCCCATATTGGGTTGTAAAATGAGTCTCTCGTCTCAATTATCAATCATTTTATGATCAAAATCAATCATGAATTAGAATAGTAACAAAGTAGTACAATTTGATTATTTTCAAATACAACAAGAAAGAGAGAAAATTGACTAAGATATTTATTACAAATGTTTAGTTTTTATTCTTGTAGTGTTTAAGGATATTATATTGAAAAGAACATATTAACATTCATCTAAAACTTAGATTAGTTACATTATTTCTATTATCATTAACATTTATATTTATGTATTAAATTTGACTCTTGAATAATAGATTTTGCAAAAAAAAAAAAAAAACTTACCTATGAAGTTATTTAACGATATACTAATATTGTTGTTCTTACTATTATTGACCACAATGATCAAAATCAATCATGAATTAGAATAGTAACAAAGTAGTACAATTTAATTATTTTCAAATACAACAAGAAAGAGAGAAAATTGACTAAGATATTTATTACAAATGTTTAGTTTATATTCATGTAGTGTTTAAGGATATTATATTGAAAAGAACATATTAACATTCATCTAAAACTTAGATTCCTTACATTATTTCTATTATCATTAACATTTATATTTATGTATTAAACTTGACTCGTGAACAATATTCATCTAAAACTTAGATTCCTTACATTATTTCTATTATCATTAACATTTATATTTATGTATTAAACTTGACTCGTGAATAATAGATTTTGCAACAAAAAAAAACTTACCTATAAAGTTATTTAAGAATATACTAATATTGTTTTTCTTACTACTATTGACCATTTTAAATTGACACTAACTATTTTTCCTACGTTAAGTACATATTAATTATACTAGTACAATGTTGGCACCACTTCAAAATCTATAAGAGGAAATATTTTATAATTCTAGTTGTGTTGTTCAATGATCAAAATATTTTTTTTATAAATTAGAGTGCAACAAGATAGTGAATTTGATTTATATCAATTATAATAAGGAAAATTAAGGAAAACTCGCCTCAAACATTTTTTCTAGTGTCTAGCATTTATTCATTAAGTGTTTAAATGGTTTATATTAAATAGAATACTAATTAGGTACTCCATTGTTTTTTTAATAGACCAAGTTTAGAAGATGTTTTTAAGTGCATTATTGAATTTGATTATGCATATTTGATATGGTGAGAAGTCATGTTGGTCAAATAAAGCTTTGAAAACTTAAATATTTTATGGCATTGTCATGTAATTTGTATAACACATGATTACATTGAAATATTAAATAATATAAAACTCCTCCAAAAAGAATATGAAGAGAATATTTGATATACAACAAATATGGAAAAGTGTGTATGAATGTATATTAATAGATCCTTCAAAAAAAATTACATTCATGAATCATATAAACCTACTCTTAAGATATTCGCTCAAGTAGATCAAGAATGGCTTCTACACCATATTTATTTATCTTGATCTTCTTGCAATGTTTTTTCTTTGGCATCCATGCCCACACTATGGTATTAATTGGAATAGAGCCAAGTTCTGTGTCATCAGGATTTGGTACCCAATATTGCTCTAAAAATTTTCCATTGTATTTCCCTGACATAGGCTTCCACCAGTCAACCTTTACATGAAGATTCTCACTTTCATTATCCCTAAAGACATTTGAGATGGATTTTGCCATCCAAATCATCTCTCCTGCATCCTCATTTCCTGATCTAACTAGCAACATCTTTCCTTTCTCAACATCAATCATCGGATTGAAAGTTGGTTTTGGCTTGTTGCATTTGGGTCCAACATATATTGGTTCATCTATCACATTATCAAAATCTCCATCCATAATACTTGACATTACTTGGAGTGCATTACGATCAACATCAACAATGTGCCTTGTCCTAGGCCAGAAATCCTCAGAAGATGAATCACTTCCATCTATTATTCTATCATCATTATAGATTCCATCTAATGTATCAAGAACTTTTTCCCAATACACTACTCTATTTTTCCATTCCTCCGTAACAATTGGTGAATCCTCATTCCCAATAGTGTCTTTCCACATTTTTATGTATGATGTTATCCCTTCCTTTAGTTCTTTTAAATAGACATCATTCTGTTTGGAAGCTAAGAAAGATGGCTTCCCTATGGGAATTATAGGTCGGCCTTCATCATCTATATTCCATAACTCAACTGGTTCTGACCACTCAGTATCTCTAATTGATTCTTTGTACCTTAGTACTGGAACATCATTGAGTACAAGAAATTGGAAGTATTGGACATTAAGATGTCCAACTAGTGCATTTTTTCCCTCCTTGATGTATCCATTTAGGAAACTTTTGAAGTCATAGACCTTGTCAATAAGTGTAGGTGGAAACACTCGATTTTCTTCAATTGTACGATATGTATCCATCATTTCAGGTAAAGAATAAATATCTTTACTTTTTAGGTTGGAAGACATTCTTCCGTAGGTTCCATCTATGTCTTCATGGGTGTGCCCCACAAGCAAGAACCCAACCTCAATAGTGATGAAGACACCAAGTGCAGTTAAAAGTGATAGAAACATGAAAAGATAGCGATTCTTATTATCACTTGCTGCATTGTCCAACTGTAGCAACAAATGTGGAGGAAGAGGTTTAAAATCAACATTTTGACTTTTTGAACCTCCATGAAATATAAAATCATCCTTGTACCCTTGACATTTTGAGTAAATAGAGGTGTCAAGTAATGCATTTGTAAGTGGGTTTCTTGAAATTCCACTTTCATAAAGTAGATCACCATACATATCCATTTGTGGGTCTTCAAGGTCTCTTAAGCACTTTGCAAGAGATGTAATAGTAAATTGTGATCCCATATGGACAAATGGTAAGGAGAAATGACCAAAACCTCCTGCCTTATGCCCATGTGTAAGCATACCTGTCAATGACAAACCTAAATTTGTTCCTACAATAGATTTTGATTTGACACGTAGCCTTGGGATTGAAGTCTTTGTTTTGTCCATTTTATCATGGATAATGCTCAAATACTCCTTTGGAAACCGCTCTGACATAATTCTATGGGCATAGTAGCAATATCTTCCACACATAACAATCTTGTTATGTTTCTTCAACCTACCTCGTGCCTTTTCTTCCAACTCTTTTGTAGTTGCTGACTTCATTTGTGCTTTCAAAACAATACATTCATTGCATTTACTGAAGTTGGTGTTCTTTGAAAATGCCACATCTCGAAACTTAGTATTCCAAATATTGCTCATTGTTGACTGTGATATTGATGGGTAATTGAGCTTTTGAAGAGCCTCATTGATCTCTTTTAACAAAGAATTTTGTGTGTAAGTCGAAGGAAGCAATCTTAAAGGAGCAGATGTTCCATCTTCTTCAACTTGACGTGTTTGGTTTGGTGAAAAATCTGAATTATCCATTACAATGTTGTGCAATATTTCTATGGCTGCCACTGTGTGACCTCTTGCTTTGCATGTGTTGGTGTTACCATGAATAGCTTTGGTCTGTCCATGTTGGAAATAATGCTGGTAGTTATAGAATGTGCTTTGAGGAATTTTATGTATCTTATACCATGCTTTCTTACAAATAATATTCCCATTAAATCTCATGTCCTTTACATTTCTAGCAATAGTTGGTAAGCCATGGCCATGGCCATGGCCCTTTGACATGACTGTGTTTGACATGAGTGAATTCAAGACAAATTCTCTAATACCATTTTTATTTATTTGTCTCATATCCCTTCTAGCACTTGCAATGGCCTTCCTATCCACATGTTGAAGACAATCTTTTCTACAACATACATCTGCTGCCAAAACTCGAATTTCTTTCTCTTCATCTATTTTTGTTTGACATTTTGCAATTTTTTTTGTAGCCATAACTCGTTTAATCCTTTTATATGGCCTTGTTACATGCATATCAATTGAGTTTCTATCTTTTTCATTACAAAAGAACCCATCCCAATTGTTTAAGGGATTTGTGTCCTCTATAACATCCCATATCACCATTTCCTTGGGTGGCTCCTTGAACTTTTCCTTAACCCTTAATATCACACCTTTGTTGTCCACCAACTTATTTATTGGCCATCTAACCAAACAGTGTATAGACTTATCCCCAATTCTGCATATCTCACAAGTTCCATCTATCTCTTCTAGAAAAACACCAAAATCCATTTCACCTAGTGTTTCACCCTCAACAATGTCATCCTCGCGGACATTAACTAGCATTCCTTTGGCAATGCACATGCTTGTTCCCATGCATTCATGTGTAAGAGAAACCTTTGTACATATGAAGCTAACCCTATCTTGGGGAATATTTGTGGCATGATCATGACAGTGAGGCTCCAAATCTGATTCTGGCCAAATTTCATAAGATTCTAATGCACCCCCAAGTGTATGCTCAAACCCTGTTGGATGTGGTAGAGGAGCATTATGTTTTAACACCTTCTCGATTTTAACCACTATGCATCCTTTCTTTACCATCTTTCCATGCACTTTATGCCCAAGCTCTGTATTGAATATGGAGCCCTCGCCCACCTTCACTCCATGTTGCAAAAGATCTACCTTGGCTCCAATAGAAAATGTGGAAGAAACATTTGCACCTATAAACAAATGTAAATAAGGTTAGTATTTACTCAAAAAAAACATTTATTATGCTATCAATAATATATAACACATGCTTCAATATTTTGATTTACCTATGTTGTGTCTCAAATCCATGATCTTCCATGGATGTATGTCCCCTTCATTAACATCCTCATCAATCAAATGTGGTTGAGTTACATCAATTACCAAAATTGTAACATAACCAGCGTTAACCCTTTCTCCAACATAATAAGTTCCAGACTCTGCAGATTCGACCCTTCCTAGCCCAATGACTTGATCATTAATAAGGAGATCAACATAGTCCCCTTTTGCCAAAATTATATTTTCCATTGTAGCTTGTATCAATTCTGTAACAACAATTAAAACGTAACTTGTAATTAAAAGGTTGAACCGTGTAAAGTGTGACTTTATATTTTCATAAAAACACACAACTTACGAAAAAGTAATATAGATGCAAAAATTAAAATAGCATGGTAGTAATATTGTATGTAATGAAACATTGTTTCCTCAAATGAAAGCTAACAATCAATATCATTCCTTCTACTACAAACATAAGCATATTGCTAGAAGCAACATTACATGGTCAAATAAATCTAGCACGTGCTAGATTTCCTTCTAGGACAAACAAGCACATTGTCAATAAGAATATTGCAAGGCGAAGGAAATCCACCACATGCTAAATTTCCTTCTAACGTAAATAGAAGCATATTACTCACAAAAACATTTCAAAGTAAAAGAAATCTTACACATTCTAAAGTTTATTCTAGCAGAAACACAATCACATTGCCAAAAACAACATTGCAATGTGAAAGATATCTAGCATACGCTTGATTTACTTCTAGCACAAACAAAAGCACATTGCCAACAATAATATTGTAGGGGAAACCAAATCCAACAACTTCTATCAAAAACACAATCACATTTCCAATAACAACGTCGCAAGGTAAAATAAATTTAACGCGTGCTAACTTTACATGTAGCATAAATACAAGCATACTACCAAAAACAACATTTCATGCCAGAAGAAATCTAGTGCATGTTATATTTCCTTCTAACACAAACAAAAGCACGTTACCAAGGTGAAGGAAATCTAACACGTGTTAGATTTCCTTCTATAATAAACAACCAAATTGAAAACAACAATATTGCATAGCAAACGAAATCTAGCATAACTTCTAGCCCAAACACAAGCACAACATTTCCAATAACATTGCCAAGGTGAAGGAAATCTAACACTTGCTAGATTTCCTTTTATCATAAACAACCAAATTGACAACAACAATATTGCAAAGAAAAAGAAATCTAGCATAGTTTCTAGCCCAAACACAAGCACGCTTCCAATAAAAATATTGCAAGGTGAAAGAAATTTAACGCATGTTAGCTTTACGTGTGGCACAAATACAAGAAAACTACCAACAACATTGCATGTCAAAAGAAATCTATTGCGTGTTATTTTTCTTTTTAACACAAATCAACAAAGTGTAATGGTGATTCTCTGTTGTGAAGACCCATATTAAAAGTGGTGTAATGCTAATAAGACCAATGCAGCTATTGCCAAGATACCGATGTAAAGTTTCATTGTTCAGAAGTTTAGGGCCTCCTTGGTAAAACCATGCATGTCATATTCAGTGACTATGGCATACTCTGAGGTAGATTCAGTAATAAATTTTGTGCATCAATAGAGTTTTGGCATTTTCTAGCTAAGTTAAGGCACCAACACCACAACTGTTATGAATCACCTAGTCAGGTCTCAAGAGAGAGCTTCTTTTGTCTCATCACTATATCAATCCATGAAATGGTGGAGAGCCTAACAACCTTCTCTTTTAATCACTCAAGCTAGACCAAATTGACAAGTTGTATTCCTACCTAACCAAACATTTTCCATGTTTTTGCTTCCTCATAAAAAGATAGCAATCTAGGGGTTATCCTGATGCAAAATGTACCTTTCGACAGACTATGTTAACACCTTTTTTTAGGAGATTAACCCACTAGCCTTTGTTCTATAGTACAAATAAAATCGGTCACACTTTCACATTTTATTTGGATTTTATTTTCACCCATATGTAGTAGCATTGTGCTGACCAGTACGTTGGCTTTAAAAAGTAATGCAGTTCTAATAGTCAATATTGACATGGTTGGTCAATCTTTTTCTATGGAATAGATTTATGACGACAGGAAAATTATAGAAGTATCGATAGTCATAGAAAATGAATTTGCAGAGAGACTGGGAAGACCAAATCAAGTTCCCACATCCATTGGCCTGTTGAAAACATCCCAACATGAGGACTCAAATACATATCTTGGAAAGGAATCTTCAAATGGAACCCGATCCAAAAAAACATAGACAAACGTAAAAGAAATCGATCAAGAACCAGGAACAGATTCAAAAACTCATTATGGGTATTGATATATATTGGGATAATGTGGTAAAGATGAAGCATAAGGTATTGGTGGGCCACTGGGAACACATTAGGATGTCTAGTGGACAAATGAAAGAATGGGTGCAGAAATGTTGGTTCTGTATTGTTGGAAATAGACCGAAGGTAAGCATGCTCCTCAATAGTTGGTTTGGATTCCACTTCATGACAGTGGAAGATGCAGATAGGATTGGCTCAATCTCATGTGTGAAAGGTAGGGGATTTTTATGCTTGAAGAATTAGACAGTCGGATTTAATCCTATTAAAGAAGATCCCCAGCGAAAATACATATGGGTTAAACTCCCTAGCCTTCCTTTGGAACTATGGACCAAGAAGGAAATCATGGAAATTGCCAACAAGATAGGAAAATTCTATTATGTCGATGAAGGGAGTGCTGGCCTTCTAGAAAAATGAGTAGCATGGTTTTTCATTGAACCAGATTCCATAAAAGGTCTCTCGGCTACCCTTGATATCTATTAGAGTACACAATCTATCATAAAACGAGTGGATTACTGGGGAATCCCTTTTAGATGTTTGGGATGCCATAATACCATACATCTAATAGCGAAATTCCTACGTAGACTTGGTTGGGATGACATCAAAATGTATGGTAAGGCTATAGGCATAAATCATAATCATATTTTTCCCAAGAAAGAACATGCCCCTTGGGAGCTGCCAAATGAAGTGTAGGTGCCTACGCTAGAATAAGTTAATAGTAGTAGAAAGGATAACAGTATGTCGACTCTAGGAATTAATAGTCAAGAAATAGATTCCCAAGAGAGGCCATATGGACGGGGAAACTTGGCGAATAATGAGAAGAGAAGCTTAATATGACTAAGATGGAGCAATTAAGATGAAAAAGTGAGCAGGAAAGAAGGATCATGCACAGAAATGAAGAACAAGATGAGTGAGAATGAAAAAGGATGAAAAAATATCAACAGATAAATAGTTGCTTAGCAAGCAAAGGTGGAAGATTTCAGATTCAAGTAGTATATTTGGTTGTTAGTTGTAATTGGTTCCCAGTAAATGCATATATTCGTTTGCCAGAACATAAAAAAAAAAATAAACAAGAGATCGCAATGTTCAGAAAGCCAAAAGATTTCTAAGCACCTTCCAAGCAAAAGCTTAGCACGCTTATACATCTAATGGGCATTACCATCCATGGATCATTACTTCAACCAAACTACAGTAGTCAAACTTTCAAACCATTAGGTATGGAAGTCATAAAAACACCAAGTAATGGCATGGCTTACCAAAGAACAATTGCACTGCCATGACAGGAGAATCATTTGGCATGTGTTCAGACACATCCAGAGTTAATAGAAAGACAGTTTCCTATTCAGATTCTGGTTCTTCTGAACCCTCCTCAGTGTCATCATCATCATGATTTTTATCATCTTCTTCCCCTTCAATATCTTCTTCAGTGTCAGGGGCATTATCGTTATTTCTTCTAAGTCCATGAAGTTGCCTGAAATCAGGGGCAACATTATCAAGCATCTCATTCAAAGCTTGGTGCTCATAGATTTGCCAAGAAGCTAACTTGGGAGGTGGAGAATTTTGACTTCCTGCCACTGCATCTTCAGGCACTGTGTGTTGACACTTCAAGCTACTTAATAGTAGATCTTGCCTGGACCTAATATTCTCACCTGCTGCTGCAATCTTACTAGCATCAAAATCTTGATTAATTCCTTCATCACTGATCCTTCCTGTCCCTGGCTGTCTGTCATCACTCCGAAGAGATTCATTGTCGCCATGAACTGAACCAACTGTACTGACTGCCCAACTACCAGCAACCTCTGATGCAAATAGATCAATTGTTGCTATCGAATGCTTATCTCCCTTGTTTCTAGCATCTATCTCATCTCTATGCTGCTGACTGACAGGTGATTGACTCTGCCTCTCCCCATTTAACAAGTTTCCAATAGGATGGGATGTTCTCACCAAATGCTGGCCACTGTTATATGTATCAGGTAATCTTTTTGGTTCAGCACCAGTCCTGGTGTTTAATGTTTCCCCTTGATTTTCACCAACTAAGTCTGTCCTCGCCCATTCCATTGGAGCTTGTTCTTCATCTTCAAGTTGCATTGTTTCTCATCCCAAACCCCCTTCACCATCTCTTACTTCATCATCCTCCTGAACCGTTTCTCTTATATTCTTGTTTGATTTGGCAGGCTCATTCCCCATAGGATATGTACAAAACTCGATCCTTCTACATCCACTTGTGCTTTCAAGCAACTGAGTTGCATCTGCTTCTGCCCCAAGGAATTTTAGTTTCCGATCATAATGCAATCTTTTTGGAATGGAATGGTGAACAAGAAGCCAAGGAATTGCCATTCAAGTTCAATCAAGTATGGCTACAAGATAAATATTTAGTGGACCTGATTAAGATATCTTGGATGAAGCCTTTAGGGATAATGAAAAATAAAATGATGTATCAGGTCACTCAAAAACTGCACAGGCTAAAGTCAAAGGTTAAGACATGCATCATCAAGTGCAAGAAGACACTCTCTCGGGAGTTTTCTATTATAGATAAAGAGATTTCAGAATTGATGGACCCTACAAGTCCTAATTTCCTATCTGAACAAAGCAAAAATACAATATTGGAGCTCTCTAAATTATCAGGCAGAGGAATGGAGACAAAAAATAAAAATGACGCGGGTTTCTAGGGGAGATAATAATACTAAGTACTTTCATAAGATAGCTTCCAAAAGAAAAAATTCCGACACAATCTGGTATATTAGAAATATGGACAATATAATACTAACTACTCAGAAAGACGTCCTACAGGAAGTTGTAAGCCATTTTAGTAATCATTGGATTGGCTGGGAATCACATTCTTCCTCCCCCAATCATCCAGTTTCTACACAGGCATGAGCTGTTCACTCTTGCTGATATTGGCTGCCAACAATCTGTCATTTCCTCCTCTTCCAGTTGACCACATGCTGAAAATTTGGCTCTTCTGATGGAGCTCAATGTCAAATGGGAAAATTACAGATCTCATCTCTATCACGCAGATATTGCTCTGTCTAAGAGGGCAGATAGGCATTCTTGGGGCGGTCAAAAAAAAATGTTGAAGTTACAGTACAAGGATCCAAAAGGCAGTCAGCTATGCATCCAAATATGTTCAATGGAAGAACATACATTCAATATATGCTCCATAGAATATTCATAATTCCAACATAAAGTACAAAGTCAGGGGCCCTAAAATCCATTTTTCCTGATTTGATCCCATGTGAGGATCTTACGTCATCCAACTAGCCAAAGGAATTGAGGACCATGGGAAAACACCATTCATGTAGATTTTCTTCCAAATGGGATCCTAGTGGATGTATTGATGACCAACTATAAGAGAGTAGGATTTCTTGAGAGTAAACATCCCTTTGGTTGGAGAACCTCACCAGAGTTTGTCTTCATCCTGAGCATTGTATTTTTTTCATTTTTGAAGCTCATGAGCTAAAAATAGGCCAGGGAGAGAAAGATGGATGTGATTCCCAATCTTCAACTGTTTTCCATTCCTTCCATAGCCTAGGGGATTGAATCAGTTTCTAAAATTCTTCTACAGTAAGACCCTGATGCTTTGAAGTAAATGTTATTAAATCTCTAGGATTAACAATCCCTCAATTGTGGCATCTATTGCCAAGAATCTTTTGAGAATAATGTAGTCACTAGTGTGACCATTCCAGGTCTCTCAAAAAACATGACTTTGAATTAAGGTCTAGTTGGCCTGTGGCAAATTCATATGGAAGATCTTAGAGGATGCTTGGTTGCTTGCAACTTTTTCAATTGAGAAGAGTGGCCATATTTCATATCCCATATTTGTTTCTAGAGTTCATCTCTAACCCAAAGTCAATCCCAACATAATTTCTCTCCCAATGCTTTGTTTAGGATCCCCAAGTCTCTCAATCCTAAAGCCCCACTCAATTTAGGATACAAAGCTTCTCTCAGGATTTACATCAAAATTTCTGAAATATGGGCAACACCTACCATTAATAACTTACCTTTTGCAGTGACCACTATCTTTATATCCCTCCAGACATGAATTCAAGATAGTTTTTGAACCCAAATTTTGACAAAATCAGATCAATAGATAAGTATAACTATGCACCCAATCACAGGAGAAGAAACTATTTAAGAAACTAAAGCAACTACCACTGATACTGGAGTTTAAAAATTCTTTGACATCAATTATCAGACCATCATATGACTGGAGGTGTGTCCTTTGTGTTGCCTAAGGTCTATTGTTAGACATACATTACTGGTTCTTGGTCCAATCATGTTGGTATTCAAGACCATAACCTTGATTTTCCTGCGATCCAAATAGGAGCATGCTTAGAGAATGTGCAACCCCAACAAGAAATCACAGAGTTTCATTCATTGTGGACACTTGTAATATTATGGCAAGACATATAAGATCAACAAATCAAAAAATCCACACACAAACAATAATTTGTTTGGGAGGCAAATCAACTCTGAATTTTGTTAGCAAAGAAATTCTACACCTACAGCACATGAACAGTTTCAAGCAACCAAATAACAGTCCTCTATTGTTAGACACATTACTGGTTAATCATGTTGGTATTCAAGACCATAACCTTGATATCCAAATAGGAGCATGCTTAGAGAATGTGCAACCCCAACAAGAAATCACAGAGTTTCATTCATTGTGGACACTTGTAATATTATGGCAAGACATATAAGATCAACAAATCAAAAAATCCACACACAAACAATAATTTGTTTGGGAGGAAATCAACTCTGAATTTTGTTAGCAAAGAAATTCTACACCTACAGCACATGAACAGTTTCAAGCAACCAAATAACAACATGCAAAGGTAGGGGAAGAAAATCAGCCATATGAAAAGTATGGTGAAGATCACGCTTTCCTTGCTGATAATTTAAATCCTGAAAACACTTTTGAGGTCACAGAAATACAGTTCATTAAACTAATCCTATTTTCACAGACACTGAAAGTAAGGGAGCTGTAGACTTTCATGGTAATACACTTGGCACCTCAGCATTTCATTGTGAGTTTGAGTAGGAGTAATGTAACCCCCATGTTGCACTTTGATGTAGACCATGACTTTGTCCTTTCTTTCTTTTGCTTAAATATTTGGTTTTTCCTTTCTTTCCAAAGCATTGACATGACAAAACTACGGGAAATAATCCACTCTCTATTTTGAACTGGACTATTGAATAGGCTGGATCTATGAGGGAGTACAAGAATAAAAAACTGTTGAAGTTACAGTACAAGGATCCAAAAGGCAGTCAACTATGCATCCAAATATGTTCAATGGAAGGACATACATTCAATATATGCTCCATAGAATATTCATAATTCCAACATAAAGTACAAAGTCAGGGGCCCTAAAATCCATTTTTCCTGATTTGATCCCATGTGAGGATCTTACGTCATCCAACTAGCCAAAGGAATTGAGGACCATGGGAAAACACCATTCATCTAGATTTTCTTCCAAATGGGATCCTAGTGGATGTATTGATGACCAACTATAAGAGAGTAGGATTTCTTGAGAGCTAAGTCACATGACACGAGACACGGAGGACACGTAAATACGAGTATTCAATACGAAATGTAGCGACCCGGAAACAGGACACCGGGAACACGTTTTATATATATTTAATATATATATATATATATATATATATATATATATATATATATATATATATATATATATATATATATACCGAAATATAGTTTTTTATCCATATTAAATTGCAGGTTGCAGCTTATCTAATCAAATTAAGAATTTTTCAATTTTAATTCAATATTCAGTTTGTTACAAATTGTTGGGGTGTCTTTGATGTGATTAATGACAAATTGTTAAAAGTTAGGAAAAGGCTCTGTTTTGTGTCTTGCTGTCTGATCCCTTTAAATGCTAATAGTTTTCAGCCCTCCACACAGGTAAGTCCGAGCTGTTTAGGCTTATCTCCACAGGTCCGATCCTAAGTATAGGGCTACAATTCGAACTGTGGTATAGTTCTGAAATCCGAGGCTGCAAAGGTATGTCACTGTCTGAGTTCTTCAAGTTCTAGTTCAACACAAGCATGTTCCGAGATTTTTAGACAAGTAACCCAAACAGAAAAAGTATTTGCCCAAACAGTTATACGAAAAACTGTAGCCACAGGGGACAGTACCCATGGTAACAAAGGAAATATACATATTACACAGTGAACTCCACAACACTGACTTCATTTCACACAACGTCAATAAGCATAGCTGCAGCCTGCATATATATATAAAAGGTGGTTTTTCATATTCTGTGGAAAGCTGAAAGTTTCAGCTATCAACTTTTTTGCCACATGTCTAATATGCTTTGGAGGCTTCAATAGAGAAGGGGGCCATTACTAAAGCTGCAGTGCAAAGCAGGGGCAAAGGAAGCTTTTAGCAATGAATGCTGGCAGTGGCAACTTGGCATTTCTAACAGTACCCTCATGCAGACATCTAAATGATATTTTTATCATTGATTTTCTCCTCTTGCAGCCTGATGAAAGGGTTCCACTAATGGATGATGGTTCCATCATTGGAAAACTTATTATCCCTTACCCTTGATTGCTGGTCTTGTCTTGATTTTAAGACATTATATCTCTATAAAATCAAGGGCACATTTAACCTGGGGTCACAGATTTTAGAGAAATTTGATGTTCATAATTTCATGCCATGATGCCACCAATGTGCTTGAGAGTGTCTATGAATGTTCCACACAGAGCTCCAAATGGTCTAAGAAATAGCGTATTCAGTCCAATGTAAAGAATGTGAGGACCACCACTCGCTAGTAGTCAAAGAAGAGCATGATAAGGTAAGAGGGTACAAGTTTTGAACAATTCAAGATCCTTCAACTCTTCCGTCTTCAAATCCTGAACTTACTATTCGTATTATTAAGTTTGAAGCATAATCCTGAAGTAAATTGAAGGGCATTCATTAGCTATTCTCATACTGGATTATTTGAAGGACCAAGGGATATATTTTCAGCCTTAGTTATGAACCTAATTTGAGGCATGGATCCATTTCAGATCTTTGAATCATCCTGGGACCAGGACAAAGCCATTACAACTGTGAGAAAATTCTGAAGCAAGTCATGAAAATCAATATTAGAGTTATTCACTTGGCTTGATATTATTCTGGAAATTTGCTTCAATAGAAAAGTTTAGATTTCTTAATAGCTTACATTTATATGCCTGCGGTCCTATTGATGTCACTTAGGTGATACAGTGGTTGAAAGTTTGAAACATTGAGGCTCAGAATTATGGTATGGATTAGCCCTTAATTACGACAGACTTCTGAAGCAGTCCTTATTGTAAATTAAAATGAGTCAGAGACATTGTGAATCAGTGGACTCCTTGTCACAGCAAGGCTTGAATCCTTGATTGAAGGAATACACACTATTTGATCTACAAATCCTGATCCATAACTGCCATCTGAATTTCTGAAGCGTGCATCACCAGGTAATAACAACGATCTTGGGGTTTGTTTAATGCTGGTTTTGTCATCATTTTCTGGAGGATTCGGGGGTCTTCACAAATGTGAGGTTTCTCTAGTAATGGACATCATTAACCCCTGCAGAAACTCAGCCTTGACAACAGACAGGATAAGGATTACGGCACTGGTGGAGTGTTCCATTAGCGCAGATGTAAAGAGAAGTTTTTTTTTTTTTTTTTTGACGATAACGGTTATGTTTTTTATTTATGGAGGCAAACTGGCTGCCCCAGGCTCTTACAATGCAGCTCTGACAGAGGAAGGAATTTCAATGTTGGCTGCTTTGGCATGCTTTCAGCAAGGACAGATGACATAGCACCGAGCGGGAACGTTACAATAAAGGATAATAAGCTCAGTTCATTACAATTTAAGAAAAAACCAGATTCTGATCAGTTCAGGGTCGGATATTTGTTCATTCGCCTGGTAGAGTGACCCGCTGAAGGTATACCGCAGAGAAGAGTGCCGGGCAGCCGAGACCAGTGATCCTTGGTCATTCCCTGGGCAATCAAACAATACGGCCCGCTGTTGATGATGAATCCACAAATACTTTGGAGGGAATGCTTGTGGGTTGAAGAACTGGCGTCCAAAATGGCAGCCCTCAGATATACAGTTCGAAATGCCGCCTTTCGGAGGTGAGACCTTTGAGACAGGTAAGAACGGAAATCTGAGGTGAGAACAGAGCATATTCTTATATGGATCTGATGGGCATCTTGAGGATCGTTTGTAGATACTTTGAACCGGAGGCTCGGACAGAAGACAGAGTCCATTGACAGAGGACTGGTTGAATTTGGTAAAGACCAGAAGTCATAAGATTAATCAAATAATAATACCCTGAGGAGGGGTCCCGGAGACCAGAGGAGAAAGGATGAGAGGATTAACCCTTGGCTCAGCTAGGAACAGAAATCCGATCAACAGAAACATTAGGGAATGAAACAGGAGGATTCCACTGAGTTGACCACCAGAGATCTTCGATTACAGAGGGAGCCGAGATTGGCTTCCATGTCGGCTTGAGAGTTGAGCTTTCGTAATATGTGATAGAACGAAATTTTCCTGAACTTAGGCAATAAGAGTTGGATTTTTTTGATAACAGTGGCTAAGTGAACCTGGTAGGGAGTCTTATGAGAGATCATTGCTTGGATTATGATTCTGGAATCTCCAAATACACAGAGAGAAAGGATGTTTCGCTTGATCGCCAGATTCAGCCCCTGCCAAAGAGCGAGAGCCTCCGCTCTGTTGTTGGTTTCTATGCCCAGACCCCAATGGAATCGTATTTCCGTTGAACCTCCAGGACTCAGAAGAACCCCACCACTGCCAGCAAGCCCAGGGTTTCCTTTAGAAGCCCCATCGAAGAATAAACAGTGATCGTTTAGGACTGATCTCCACTTGATGAATTCCAGTTCCTCCAGCCTAATCTCCCAGTTGGCATGGGCCAGAGCAGGAGGAATGGACCTTTCCTTCAGATTCGGGATCAGGTCTTGAATCCATTGCTCCTCTTCAGTGGCCAATCTCATTTCATTTCTTGAAGTAGTATTGGCTTCCAAAGCCTCGCCTAGAAGAGCTTTGATTTTGGAAATAACCCTTGCTGAATTGCAGCTTTCTCCTCTGAAAATTCTATTATTTCTCTCTAACCACAGCTTCCAGCAGATAAACTTAGGGATCCACATCCAACTTGTCTTGAGAAGGTGTTTTTTTTTCAGGGAAAAGGGAGATAGGCTGGCCCAGTTTCGGAGAAGAGAAGAAATGCTGTTTGGGAAATCAAAATTTGCAGGTAACCTCAGGACTCCCCTCCAGACTACCTGTGCAAAAGGACAAAGCAACAGCAGATGATTGACATTTTCTTCAGCAGACAAGCAAAGGGGGCATCTGGAAGGCCCTTCCATCCCTCTTCTTCTCAGATTATCTCTGGTGAGGATGCTATTGTGCGCAACAGTCCAACAGAAAAAGTCAATTTTGGGGAGAGAGGGAAAATCCCATATAAACTTCCATTGAGTTGGGTCAGGAGGAGCATAAGGGACAGCCATCATACTTTTATAACCTTCAGCAACAGTGTAAGAACCTGAACGGGAGCCCCAGCCTCTTTTGTCTTTAGAGGTGGCCTTTGAAGGAGATTTGCCTTGGAGCAGATCTAGCAGTAGTGAAGCTTCCCCCTGCAACATAAGGGGAACCTCCCCCAGATTCCAGCAGTCCCAAAGTCTGTCTGGATCATTCTTCCAAATAGAGATATCCCACAAGGTATGCAAGTTGGAGGACTGCAGCCAAGCTTTGATATTATCTAGACCGTCCACTTGATTCAAAGGTTGATCACCGAGGATCGAATCTTCCCAAATTTTGATCTTTCTCCCATTCCCAGGGATCCAGTAAAGATGATGGCTGAAATGCTCCCTAGCAGAGTTGCAAAGATTGAAGATCGGGGAACCTTTTAAGGATCTTGGAGGCTTGTCCAGGCATCTCAAACGTTGCCCTTGGAAGTATTTCTTCCAAATGACTCTTTTGCTCCAACTGGATTTTCCGGAGACTAAATTCCACAAGATTTTGGATCCCAAAGCAAGATTTTGAACAGCCAAGTTCCGAAGATGGAGGCCGCCTTCCAGAAGAGGTTTCTTAAGAGTCTCCCAGTTCACTAAATGGAGCCTTCTGTCATTGTTGTTTCCACCTTCCCACAGGAATCTTCTCAACAGACTGTCCATTTTGTTGAGAAAGGTTTTAGGGGCCAGGAGAGCAGAGTATTGATATAGAGGCATACTTATAAGAACCGACTTCATAAGAATGATTTTCCCTGCATTATTCAGCCAAGAAGCACCCCAAGATTGGATTCTGTTCTTTAACTTATCTAGCATCGGCATCCAGTGAGCAACTTTAGGCTTGGATTTGAAAATTGGGATCTCGAGATATTTAAAGGACTACCAGCTTCGATTTCCATCCATTTCTAATAGCCTTGCAATATCAGACAGCTCCTTGTTCGAGCAGTTCCAGCCATAGATTGAGCATTTCCTGTAGTTGATTTTGCTGCCTGAGAGTACCTTGTAAATGTCCAGCTCCTTCTTGAAGGATCTGGCAGAGATTCTGCTGGCACCTCCAAGCAACAAAGTGTCGTCGGCGAACTGTGCATGGTTAATGTCCTTCACCTTGTGAGTCATTCTGAGACCAGGCAGGATTTGAATCTTCTGATTATGATCAAGCTGGAAACTGAGGACCGAGGCTTGAATAGCATAAAGGAGTGGGGACAAGGGACATCCCTGTCTAAGGCCCCTGGAGGCTTGGAAAAAATCAGTTGAGCGACCATTGACCAAAGGCGCAATCCATGGCGAGGCAATACAGGCATTCACCCAGTTTATGAAGATTGATGAAAAACCGAGATTCTTCATCACATTGAACAAAAAATCGTGTCTCACCCTATCGAATGCATTAGCCAGATCGAGCTTAATAACCATACCTTTCTCATTTCTTTGGCAGCTGGAGTGGATCGCTTCTTGCACCCGCACAATGTTGTCCAAAATCTTTCTTCCTTTTATGAATCCGCCTTGATTTTCAGGGATGATGGCTGGCAAAATATTCTTTAGTCTGTTGGCGATTATTTTGGAGACCAGCTTGTAGCTTGAATTGCACAAGGATATGGGCCTAAATCTGCTGAAGTCGAAAGCGCCTTTCTCTTTAGGGATCAAGGCTAAAAAGGCTGAATTGATGCCACCACCCAGCTTAGTACAATTTTGGGACTTTCTGACCATTCTCAATAAGTCTTTTTTGATTGTCGACCAGCAAGTCAAAAGAAACCTGACAGTGAACCCATCAGGACCTGGGGCTTTATCAGGCTCCATTAAATTCAGAACGTCCTTGATCTCATCCAAGCTGATCGGGGCGATCAACATAGCATTGTCCGATTCCTTAACGCTCTTGGGAATTAAATCCATTGGGTAGGCCTGAGGATCAATAGGGATTTCTTCAGGAGCCGAATAAAGGTCTTTGAAGTAGGAATAAGCAGCTTTCTTAATGCCATCGAAGTCCTTAATCACCGTGTTTTGATAATGAATCTCAGAAACTGATTTGAAATGCTTTCTAGCTTCGGCTTGTTTGTGAAAGAAACCAGTGTTTTTATCTCCGGCCTTTAACCATAAATTCCTAGACTTCTGTCTCCAGAATTCTTCCTCCTCCCTGCTAGATCTGTGTACCTCTTTTTGCAGCTCGACTTCTTTTTGGAGATGATTTTGTGTGACAGGGCTCTGCTCCATAGCTATTTGGTGAGCAGCAAGATTGTTGAGAGAATCTTTTTTTTTTGCTGTAGGAGTTTCCAACCGTTTTGCCCACTCCTTGAGACTTC
This sequence comes from Pinus tabuliformis, assembly GCA_031772625.1. Lineage (NCBI taxonomy): Eukaryota > Viridiplantae > Streptophyta > Pinopsida > Pinales > Pinaceae > Pinus > Pinus tabuliformis. The sequence goes on from CM062820.1 coordinate 504,019,396, forward strand.
TTTTTAATCCCCTGATTTTCTCTTCCCAAACAAAGAATGGAGAACCGTGGACGGGCCTGTTCCAAGCTTCAGAAACCACCTCTTGAAATCCGTCTTGCTGAATCCACAAAGGGCTGAATCGAAAAGGGATGGGGCCTAGGTTACCATCCAAAGAGAGCTCGAGAAGAATGGGCTTATGGTCAGAAGTGAGGTTTGGAAGGATTTTAGAAGAGGCCATAAGACCGCATGTCAGGAAAGAAGAGTGGACTAGGAATCTATCCAGACGGGCAGCAATATGGTTGGGTCCTAATCTTTTGTTGGACCAGGTGAATTTGCCTGAAGAAGGCTTAATATCCTCCAGGTCCCAGCCCAACATAATATCTTCAACCCATTCTCTGGCGGGATCCCGGACAATGGAGCCGCCCTTTTTCTCATCAAGTGCAAGGGTGACATTCAGATCCCCTGCAATGATAATATTTCCTGGATTTTGCTCTGAAAGAAAGGATTGTAGCGAGTTCCAACAAAAATTTTTCTCGCTTGGCAAAACAGGAGCATAGAGATTAAACATACTTACTTGTTGACCAGAATCTTTGTGGAGAAACTGCGTATACAGCCAGTGGGAGCTGCTTCTTTCTTGAATAAGATCATAAATGGCGTTGTTCCAAAAGGTGGCTATTCCCCCAGAAGCGCCTCTTGCACTAACCGCTCGACCTTGACCTTTTTTCCAAAAAACTTTGCTAGATTGGAGGAGAAGAAGTTCCTCCAGCTTCGTCTCCTGGATGAGGAGGATTTCAGGTGAATATGTTCTCACTATGTCTTTTAAGGCTTCCTCTTTCGACCTGCTACCTAATCCTCTACAATTCCAGGAGACGTATTTCATTATTTACTGCCTTGAGGGATTGAGGCTCCTGTTGGAGCCCTGTTGCTCTTGCGACCAGATCTGGTATTCATCATTCCTTTGAGGGTTTTTTGAGAGCCTTGGAGGACATCTAGATAGGTTTTTTCCTCTCTCTGCTTCTTCTTGGATTTCCGACCCCTAGTCATTTTGATAGGAGTGACTTGCGAGTTATCAGATTCGGAGTCTCTCTCTTCAGAATCTTCCTCTGATTCGGAGGCGAGACTGATGTGCTCTTCGTTGCCTTCTTTACCCCTATGACCATCATCAACTGGTGGAACCGATGATTCGGCTTCAGTTTCTTTCCCTTGCTTCGACTTATTTCCAGGTTCCTCTTGTGTTTCTATGACATCCACCTTTTCTCCGGTGGGGGTTCCATCTTTGGAAGCAGCATTGGCCTTTGGATTAGGTTGTGGCTTCCCCTGCGATGTTGAAGCATTCTGCCCTGGGGCCTTTGGAACAGCCTTTCCCTTTTTAATTTCTTTCCATCCTTCTTCTTCAGCCGTGATCCCTGTTGCTGCTTTTGGACAATTTCGCTGAAAGTGTCCATGCTCATGACATGTTCGGCATTTAAAAGGCAGCTGCTCGTAATCCAGCTTCTGATAATGCTGCCAATCTCCAACTTTGAGTTTGACCGCTTCTGGTAGGCCGGCTTCCAGGTCAACTTCCACGCAAATTCTGGCGCAGGTATATTAGCCCTTGTGATCGGCTTTGTCAATGAAACGACCCAATCCATTTCCAATCTTCTGCAGGGATTGATAGCTCCAGCAATGTATCGGGAGATTAGGAAGACGGACCCAGACCGGCGCTTCCTTAGGGACATCAACAGAAGGGTCGAAATCAGGGCTCCATTTATTAAGATACAGTCCTTGATTTCCCATAAAATACGGCCCGTTTCGGAACACCAGATCCCGATCTTCTTTGGTTGTGAATTCAAAGATGAAGTAGCCTCGTCCCACAACGTAGCAGATCACGTTATTTTTTAGCTGAGGTCTCCAGTTTCGCTGAATCCATTCGTCCGTATTTTTTGTGGACGGCCATCGGCCCATAAACTGCCCTACCAGGCCTCTGTCAGCCAGAGCAAGAGCGATTTTGATTGATTGTTCCTCTGGAAGTGCAATCTCAGGTATTTCTTCCAGTTTTTTTATGAACTTCGGCACTTCTGAAAACTGCCGTTTCTTCCCTTGCTGCTTTAACAGATTACGGAAAGCTTCATCAGAAGTTAATGGCGGGGTGGGAGCGGCCTCCCCACCCCCAGGCCCGCTCATTGAAGCTGCTGGTCTCGTCGGCGGCTACGATCCTAGGTTAAGCTCCGCAGGCAGAGCAGAACGCGCGCAGTCTCCGTATACCATCAAGAGAATCTTGATGTCGTCCACTCAGATGTAAAGAGAAGTTACCCCAGTGATGTTTAAACTATTGTGCATACCTGTGGAGTACCTCAGGCCTGAAATCAGAGCGGAGGGTCTTTGGCCCAGCAATGCCTGAACGCTGCACACTGGCACACTCTGCTCGCAGCTCCAGACTTCAAATAGATCCAGACCTCAGCTATAATGCTAACTTCAAAGACAAACACCCTGCTCGCAGCTCCAGACAACAGCTCCAGACGACAGTTGGACGAAAATAACCCAGAATAGACCAACGCGTAGGCTTTAAACTATGTTTTTTTCGCGGTACGTATTCAAACCGTCGAAATACGTTAGGGCAACGTATTCTACCTACAAAATACGCGTATTCGAAATGTAGGACACGAAGGAAAACGTCGAATACGTATTCAAGTTTTTATGACACGTTGTAAATCGTATTGGACACGTATTAGGGCCGTTTTCGTGTCCAATACGAAAAATACGGGACACGGGGCCCTAGGGGACGTGTCCTGTGACTTAGCTTGAGAGTAAACATCCCTTTGGTTTGAGAACCTCACCAGAGTTTGTCTTCATCCTGAGCATTGGATATTTTTCATTTTTGAAGCTCATGAGCTAAAAATAGGCCAGGGAGAGAAAGATGGATGTAATTGCCAATCTTCAACTGTTTTCCATTCCTTCCATAGCCTAGGGGATTGAATCAGTTTCTAAAATTCTTCTACAGTAAGACCCTGATGCTTTGAAGTAAACGTTATTAAATCTCTAGGATTAACAATCCCTCAATTGTGGCATCTATTGCCAAGAATCTTTTGAGAATAATGTAGTCACTAGTGTGACCATTCCAGGTCTCTCAAAAAACATGACTCTGAATTAAGGTCTAGTTGGCCTGTGGCAAATTTCATATGGAAGATCTTAGAGGATGCTTGGTTGCTTGCAACTTTTTCAATTGAGAAGAGTGGCCATATTTCATATCCCATATTTGTTTCTAGAGTTTAAATCTGCTGAGGAAGAATACCAATGTAAATATTGTAGTTGTCTAACCCATAAATCATATTCATGAATAAAAATGTCTCTACTCAAATATGACACTCAATATTTCGTCATAAGTATTATAGGGTGATGTACAAACTCAATATTTTGTGAAATGTATATTTGGATCTCAAACTTGATTATAGAAGCTTGTATAATGAAATATGGAAATAATATGATTTATGGAAATTACTGCATTCAAAGAAAACACCATTGTCACAATAAAATATTCTCAAATCTTGTTTATAGATAAGATTAAAATCCTTTTGAAATGGTTTGGTATGCAAGTTCAATTTGGCTTATATCACAGGGTTTGCTATCATATTCTCCAAAAAGATTTGCAGACAAATTCATTTCAAGTTCGAGTCTTAAAACAAACAAGACAACTTGGAATACAATTTTATTACGACTTCCTTGGTGGATGTATATATAGAAACTTTTAACGAACCATCAATCAAGCATGTCCTAAAATGATGTGCCTCTTCAAATTGATGTCCAAAGCTCCTTTTCTCTTCAAATAACCTTGAACATAGGTTCCCACAACATCCAATACATGCTCTGTACATTCAACTTGCGAAATTGAACTGTAGATCGATGTTTCAATATATATATATATATATATATATCTCTCCAGGATGTGAATTTAGACTCAAATTCCTGTAGGATTGATACATATCACCAATATTTAACATAATACAATACATATATATTAAAACACCATTTATCCCTACGTAATTGAGAATTGATTGAGAGATAACATTGCAGGAATGAAAATCATTGAGTGCACAAATATAGTTGGTAGATCTATCACGCTTTGTGCTATCAATAAAACATTACAAATTTTGATCCATGACTTAAAACCAAAGAAATGCATTCAAAAGATAGAAAATCAGATTGCTGGTTCATTACAATGCACATAGGGAAAACTACTACGGTTTAAAAAATTTAAGATTTAATTAAATCAGAATGTCAAAGTATGCAATCCCTATTGCTATTGACGTGTAATAACTTTAAAATAAAGATACAAACTAGCACATTAAGAAATAAAATATCAAACACAGAAAGCAGTTATATAACATATGCTACCCAAAAAGCACAAAGGAGGGAAACAAGCTGGGTTAGGGGCCCTACCAACCAACCCCTGCCTCCTGTAAAATATTATCTCACAGAATGCTTAAATGAATAAACAATGGAGCATAAAGGTTGGCATAATTCTTTTATTAAAGAAAATATCAATCCTTGTACATTCCAGAGTAGGAACGTAGAGTCCAGTGCCCTAGGCCAGGGAGAGAAAGATGGATGTGATTGCCAATCTTCAACTGTTTTCCATTCCTTCCATAGCCTAGGGGATTGAATCAGTTTCTAAAATTCTTCTACAGTAAGACCCTGATTCTTTGAAGTAAATGTTATTAAATCTCTAGGATTAACAATCCCTCAATTGTGGCATCTATTGCCAAGAATCTTTTGAGAATAATGTAGTCACTAGTGTGACCATTCCAGGTCTCTCAAAAAACATGACTTTGAATTAAGGTCTAGTTGGCCTGTGGCAAATTTCATATGGAAGGTCTTAGAGGATGCTTGGTTGCTTGCAACTTTTTCAATTGAGAAGAGTGGCCATATTTGATATTTGTTTCTAGAGTTCATCTCTAACCCGAAGTCAATCCCAACATAATTTCTCTCCCAATGCTTTGTTTAGGATCCCCAAGTCTCTCAATCCTAAAGCCCCACTCAATTTAGGATACAAAGCTTCTCTCAGGATTTATATCAAAATTTCTGAAATATGGGCAACACCTACCATTAATAACTTACCTTTTGCAGTGACCACTATCTTTATATCCCTCCAGACATGAATTCAAGATAGTTTTTGAACCCAAATTTTGACAAAATCAGATCAATAGATAAGTATAACTATGCACCCAATCACAGAAGAAGAAACTATTTAAGAAACTAAAGCAACTACAACTGATACTGGAGTTTAAAAATTCTTTGACATCAATTATCAGACCATCATATGACTGGAGGTGTGTCCTTTGTGTTGCCTAAGGTCTATTGTTAGACATACATTACTGGTTCTTGGTCCAATCATGTTGGTATTCAAGACCATAACCTTGATTTTCCTGCAATCCAAATAGGAGCATGCTTAGAGAATGTGCAACCCCAACAAGAAATCACAGAGTTTCATTCATTGTGGACACTTGTAATATTATGGCAAGACATATAAGATCAACAAATCAAAAAATCCACACACAAACAATAATTTGTTTGGGAGGCAAATCAACTCTGAATTTTGTTAGCAAAGAAATTCTACACCTACAGCACATGAACAGTTTCAAGCAACCAAATAACAACCCATTTAAATCCGGTGCAGCTATCTGAGGGTTTTTTTTACTAAGCAATATAAGAGTACAATCTGGGTGTCAAAACTGGCCTACCTAACAGAGAATTTCCTTCGCAGTAATACCTCACAATTTCTCAGAGATCTCCTGGCTGAAACCTCAGATAATCATTCCGGCAGCTCCTCAACACAAAATTGCACTGAAACCCCAGCGTCTGCCCAATCTGGATTGCGTCAGCCTCTCCTTGCCCAGCGTTGGCCCTGCGTCAGCCTATCTAGGCCTGTGTCAGCCCCAGGAGGCCCTGCGTTAGCTCTCTGGGCCTCTGCATCAAATACGTTGGCCTCTCTGGGCCTCTGCGTCAAATACGCTGCCCTCTATGGCTTGAAGCAAATCACCGCGGGTTTGATATGAGAGGATTGATAATTGTCAGATGAAGCTGAGATTCACTAAGAGTGAAGCCAATCCAAACCATTGTTTGAAGATTGTGGATGATAGACCTCTCATACCGACACCTTCTAAGAACGACCTATTTCTAATAGGTGCAGACCCTCTCACTTGCAAAAGTAAGAAAGAGTTGGATTCCGGATGTGGAATGGTAAACTGCAAGATCGTGACTACCTCGAGGATCTTAACTTTCAGAAGTTATATTGTGATGATGTCGGACCAGATTTGGGAAATGCCTCTAAGTTTCATAAACTCATTTGCATTGATGTTCTTGGTGAACTTTCGTCCGCATATATGTTTTATAGTTAGCATGGTGAGCTCATATTTGGTTGAGCCTCACTAGATTGGTGCCAAGAATCTTTTGAGATATCTTTGGAGCACAATCTCTCATGGATTGAGATTCACTGCCTGAAATATGAAGCTGCATGATTATTCGAATTTTGACTGGGCAGGCAATGGGGAGGATCACCAGAGAACTTCTCAGTGCTAGTTCTCTTTGGATTTTGCTTCGATATCATGGATGAGCAAGAAGCAGAAGTCAATTGCTATAAGCACCGCTGAGACCGAATACATAGCTACGAGTATGATCTTGTGTGACGCTGCCTGGTTGTGGAAGCTCTTCAGTGCGTTGTTTGCACACATGATGAATACCACTGTGATCCTCTGTGACAACCAGGGGGGGATTCGATTGTTGAGAAATCCTGTATTCGATGATTGCTCCAGTAGATAAACATCAGATACTAACTTATATAGAATATGGTAAGTCAATGAGCGAGGAGGCTCCATCGCATTGAGACTGATGTACAGGTTGCAAACATTTTGTCAAAGCCCAGGGGAAAGGTCAAATCTGTGACTTTCCCGAACAACCTGGAGTCGTTGAGAGACCTTCGTATATATTACTATCAAAAGGCTAGTTGAAGAAAAAGGGAGTATAAGAGGTGTTTTTTACAACACAAAAGGCTACTAAAAGAAACAGAAACAAACACACCATATGACACCGTTATTTTTGGACCAATGTCCCCGGAAAAACCTAATGCGGGAAAACCGGTGCAGCTATCTGAGGGTTTTTTTACTAAGCAATATAAGAGTACAATCTGGGTGTCAAAACTGGCCTACCCAATAGAGAATTTCCTTAGCAGTAATACCTCACAGTTTCTCACAAATCTCCTGGCTGAAACCTCAGATAATCATTCCGACAGCTCCTCAGCACAAAATTGCACTGGAACCCCAGCGTCTGCCCAATCTGGACTGCATCAGCCTCTCCTTACCCATCGTTGGCCCTGCGTCAGCCTATCTAGGCATGTGTCAGCCCCAGGAGGCCCTGCGTTAGCTCTCTGCGCCTCTGCGTCAAATACGCTGCCCTCTATGGCTTGAAGCAAATCACCGTGGGTTTGATATGAGAGGATTGATAATTGTCGGATGAAGCTGAGATTCACTAAGAGTGAAGCCAATCCAAACCATTGTTTGAAGATTGTGGATGATAGACCTCTCATACCGACACCTTCTAAGAACGACCTATTTCTGATAGGTGCAGACCCTCTCACTTGCAAAAGTAAGAGAGAGTTGGATTCCGGATGTGGAATGGTAAACTGCAAGATCGTGACTACCTCGAGGATCTTAACTTTCAGAAGTTATATTGTGATGATGTCGGACCAGATTTGGGAAATGCCTCTAAGTTTCATAAACTCATTTGCATTGATGTTCTTGGTGAACTTTCGTCCGTATATATGTTTTATAGTTAGCATGGTGAGCTCATATTTGGTTGAGCCTCACTAGATTGGTGCCAAGAATCTTTTGAGATATCTTCGGAGCACAATCTCTCATGGATTGAGATTCACTGCCTGAAATATGAAGCTGCATGATTATTCGAATGTTGACTGGGCAGGCAATGGGGAGGATCACCAGAGAACTTCTCAGTGCTAGTTCTCTTTGGATTTTGCTTCGATATCATGGATGAGCAAGAAGCAGAAGTCGATTGCCATAAGCACCGCCGAGACCGAATACATAGCTACGAGTATGATCTTGTGTGACGCTGCCTGGTTGTGGAAGCTCTTCAGTGCGTTGTTTGCACACATGATGAATACCACTGTGATCCTCTGTGACAACCAGGGGGGGATTCGATTGTTGAGAAATCCTGTATTCGATGATTGCTCCAGTAGATAAACATCAGATACTAACTTATATAGAATATGGTAAGTCGATGAGCGAGGAGGCTCCATCGCATTGAGACTGATGTACAGGTTGCAAACATTTTGTCAAAGCCCAGGCGAAAGGTCAAATCTGTGACTTTCCCGAACAACCTGGAGTCGTTGAGAGACCTTCGTATATATTACTATCAAAAGGCTAGTTGAAGAAAAAGGGAGTATAAGAGGTGTTTTTTGCAACACAAAAGGCTACTAAAAGGCTACTAAAAGAAACAAAAACAAACACACCATATGACACCGTTATTTTTGGACCAATGTCCCCGGAAAAACCCAATGCGAGAAAACCGGTGCAGCTATCTGAGGGTTTTTTTTACTAAGCAATATAAGAGTACAATCTGGGTGTCAAAACTGGCCTACCCAACAGAGAATTTCCTTAGCAGTAATACCTCACAGTTTCTCATAGATCTCTTGGCTGAAAACTCAGATAATCATTCCGACAGCTCCTCAGCACAAAATTGCACTGAAACCCCAGCGTCTGCCCAATCTGGACTGCGTCAGCCTCTCCTTGCCCAGCATTGGCCCTGCGTCAGCCTATCTAGGCCTGTGTCAGTCTCAGGAGGCCCTGCATTAGCTCTCTGGGCCTCTGCGTCAAATACGCTGGCCTCTCTGGGCCTCTGCGTCAAATACGCTGCCCTCTATGGCTTGAAGCAAATCACCGCGGGTTTGATATGAGAGGATTGATAATTGTCAGATGAAGTTGAGATTCACTAAGAGTGAAGCCAATCCAAACCATTGTTTGAAGATTGTGGATGATAGACCTCCCATACCGACACCTTCTAAGAACGACCTATTTCTAATAGGTGCAGGCCCTCTCACTTGCAAAAGTAAGAGAGAGTTGGATTCCGGATGTGGAATAGTAAACTGCAAGACTGTGACTACCTCGAGGATCTTAACTTTCAGAAGTTATATTGTGATGATGCTGGACCAGATTTGAGAAATGCCTCTAAGTTTCATAAACTCATTTGCATTGATGTTCTTGGTGAACTTTCGTCCGTATATATGTTTTATAGTTAGCATGGTGAGCTCATATTTGGTTGAGCCTCACTAGATTGGTGCCAAGAATCTTTTGAGATATCTTCGGAGCACAATCTCTCATGGATTGAGATTCACTGCCTGAAATATGAAGCTGCATGATTATTCGAATGTTGACTGGGCAGGCAATGTGGAGGATCACTAGAGAACTTTTCAGTGCTAGTTCTCTTTGGATTCTGCTTCGATATCATGGATGAGCAAGAAGCAGAAGTCGATTGCTATAAGCACCGCCGAGACCGAATACATAGCTACGAGTATGATCTTGTGTGACGCTGCCTGGTTGTGGAAGCTCTTCAGTGCGTTGTTTGTACACATGATGAATACCACTGTGATCCTCTGTGACAACCAGGGGGGGATTCGATTGTTGAGAAATCTTGTATTCGATGATTGCTCCAGTTGATAGACATCAGATACTAACTTATCTAGAATATGGTAAGTCGATGAGCGAGGAGGCTCCATGGCATTGAGACTGATGTACAGGTTGCAAACATTTTGTCAAAGCCCAGGGGAAAGGTCAAATCTGTGACTTTCCCGAACAAACTGCAGTCGTTGAGAGACCTTCGTATAAGGGTCCTGCATGTTGCATGCATTGAGCTTTGGGAGATCTAAGGGGCTTGGGGTACTTACTGGAGCAACACACGACCATAGGGCAACTCACCCTCCCCTAATGGTGCACTGTGTACAAGATGAATAGCTTAGCTTTCTCTTGTAATACCCCAAGGTGACTTTGGGATAGGATGATTCATTCTCCTATGAGCCAGGATGATTAGTTCTCCTATAGGATAGATGATCAATTCCCCTATCGAGGCATCCTACCTATGCAATCTAAGACTCATTGGAAGTACCTCTCATCTGATTAATGAGCAGGAAAATGGGGTTAGGGACCATAGTAGTATTATCGATGACAGCAAGATGTATGGTGCAACAGTGGTGCAACAGTATGGACAACAAGATGTATGGTGCAGCAATGGTGCAGCAGAATGGACAACAAAACGTATGGTGCAACAATGGTGCAGCAGTATGGATAGCAAGATGTTTGTTGCAGCAGTGGGACAACAATGCTACATGGTGCTGCAATGATACAACAATGGGACAGCAAAGGCAACTTGGCGCAGTATGGTGCAGCATATGTTACAACAATGAGACAACAATGGTCAATGGCATATAGTGCACAACGGGACAACAATGGTACAATGGTACAACATGGGACAACTAGTATTTAGTGTGGCAAATTCATGGTGTTGTTATGGTATGGCAAAGCACAACGAGACAACCATGACATAGTGCAGTGGTGGCACAACGGGACAGCCATGACATAGTGCAGCAGTGGCACAACAGGACAGTCTCGTCAAGAGGTGTAGGATTGATCTAAAGAGCCCTTTAGGACAGCCTTGGAAGAGCCCTAGTTGATGTACAACATGCCCAAGCCGCAAGCCTTATATGCTGTCCTAAAGGGATTAAATCACAGTGAAGAGAGGCTCCTTCGATGTCCCAAAAGAAGGCTCTTCATCACAGCAAGGAGGCTTCCATACGCTGTCAAAGGAAGCTCCAAAAGAGCCCTAGCTGCAGTCTTCTATTCACAGCTAAGACGCAGTCAAAGGGAGCCTAAATGAACCCCTAATCCACAATAAGAAAGAGACTCAATACACAGTCCTAAAGGATGTGTTTTAGGTGTTGTTCAAGTAAGGAGACCTAGCGCGTCTTAGCGGTAGTCTTAAAGCCCAACCGCATTGAAGGGAGAAGTCTCTACAACTATCTTATGAGGAGGACCTATACGCTGTCAAAAGAGGTTCTAACTTTGAGTTTTCTTCCAAGTCTGGGTACTTGTCTATGATTTATGGCACATATGCAAGCCTTGAAAGTGTGAGAATGTACAAGAATAAACTCCTGGGATAAATACCAATTTGATTATAAGGACTTCTCTTACATTGATGTGAAAGTGTCAGCAAGGAAATTTGCAGATATCTTAACACAGAAACAAGCAATCACATTCCATTAAAATGCACTTAACTTTACATATGCCCAAAAGCAGAGGAAATAACCTAAGCTGGAATCCAATCCAAGAAATGGCACACATTTATAATCCTTAGTAACGCTTACAAGGAAATGGGTTGGGTATGTGTTTAAAGTCTGTACAATCAAAAGAAAGAATCTAAAGGTAGCCCCCAACAATCTGAAAGGCAACAGATATCAGTTTACCAAGTTAATCTAATAATGTAGCACATATGGACTCATCTTGATTATTGTGCCTTGAGTTTACTAGCTATTTCACTTGTCAAAGCGAAGGATATTCCCTTCGATCATGTTTATACAATGGGCCAGTATCTTGAGCACTGAGGAATCAGATGAACTGCAGCTGATTTTATCTCTCTAGAGGTAGCACTGGTGTATTCTAGCTGTGTAAATGTCATTTCAATGAGGTTGCAACTTTTTGTAATACATAATCAATGGGCCAGTATCTTGATTAATCATCTCCTCAAGCAGGCTACAGAAGGAGGCAGGAATGGCACTGGAGAAGATCCAGAAGCTAAAACATACATGAAAATTTTGCCTGCAGTTTCTACACCCTATCTTCAAGGAGCTATTTTTTAAGAAAACAAAGAGAAAGCTAAAACACATACCTGTTTTAGGCAAAAACTATGGAAGATCGGCGTCACAGAAAAAATAGTATTAAATGCAGAGCTGGTAAACCTGTCTTGGCTATTGCTCCTCAAAGCACACTGATCTGTCTGCTCCAAAGTTTTCCAAATCGTTGAATACCAGATATTTAGAGCCCACCTTGCCAAATATCATATAATAATATAAGACAGCTGGTTCAGAAAATAAGCTTTCCACTGGGTGTGAACCCTGACAGCGACACCTTAATCAATCGTTGGAAGAGAATGTTCAGGCGGTGGGACTTCGAGACAAGGAGAAAAGAACAGCCGATTGGCGCCAAGCCCACACAAGGAGAAGCGAAATTTTAAATTTTCCCACAAAATTTTAAATTTTCTCACAGAAATGCTTGAAAAGTCTACTTCATAATATTTTTTCAAAAGTTCATTTGCCAACAGTTCTATTAATTGAATTTTCCCACAAAATTGTTTGAAAAGTCTTCATCATAATAATTTTTTAAATGTTCATTTGTCATCAGTTCTATTAATTTGTCCATTTATTTTATTATACAAACCATATAATATTAACTAACATGTACATCCTATAAAATATATAAACATACATTTGCATTCTATAAACCATTCATCTTAGAGGCACCAGGAAGTGGTTTTGTATAATGTGCATGGTTTATATTATTGCTAAACCTTAAAAACCATTCATAGGCCTTAAGATGATAATGGTGTTTCTTCTTAGATGATGTCCAAGGCCCCAACAAAAGTCATCTTTGTTGGGCAAATCCTCACATTAACACCCATACAACATTTATATACCTATGGTTTATAATGCTCGCAAATAGTGCTCCTCATCACCTAATTGTGCAAAAAGCCCCAACTAACCTAGTCTAGGTTAGATGTCCTCGATATTAACATATTATCCTGCATTATCCATTAGCTCGTGGAGATAGAGGGTTCAAGGACTCTCACTTGATGGTTGGGGACTATAGTCCATCAAGAGGTCAAATGTCGGGCTAACTGTATTAAGGACACCTCAAGGTCAACCAACACGAATGCAATGTATTAGTTGTTCGTTATCAACCTATCAAAATGTCACAATATTGGGTAGTAGACATCAGTAAGTAGGACACTAGTCACCAACAAGAAACCTTGATAACGATAGAGTAATGATGTGATGAGTGGATGTGGACCCGGGGATATCGCATGTCAATTGTGTGGCAGTTGATTTGACATGCTAACGTCTCATTATGATGTGGCACCAATGTGGGTCTAGATGACATGGCATACCAATGTAACAAGTGATATGGCATGTTGACATGGCAATGGAAGGTTGACTTGGCACCGAGGTGTTGTATAGGTGGTAACCATATAGTGACGACGTGGATGTTGGGCGTTTGGATGTTAAGATATCAACTAATTAGTATCAATGACACTCTCTAGCCTCTTCCTGAGGGCCCAGTGGCTTGATAGCTCAACCATTGGCCTTTCAAGATATCGGGTATTGAGAAATTAGGGCTTCAATCTACAAGCTCGTATGTATTTCCAAGTCAAAGAGGATATAATACTTGCAAAGGATCCTTCATCCACCATACATCGATAGATATTTGTGGAATTAACCCTGACCTTTATTTGGAAAGGTGCAGTGGAAGGAAGACGAGGCTCGACGAGACTATCCCAATCAAAGGAGACACTCTTAGAACTTGGAGGGGGAACATTTGAAGCAGTCGGAATGCCCGCTATATCAGAAGACTCTGCACTAGAGATCAAACAGACTCTTTTGTTAGGCACTTCACCCCCAAAAAAGGAGTGTAATCGGCCAGAGATTGTATTGGCTAACCACATTATCAACCAATGGTTGGTGGGATTAATGAGAAACCATATCAGATCTAGGAGTAGAAGTACTTTCAGACTCGGACCATATCCTTTGAATCTCTGGAATACTAGGGCATAAATGAGTAAGATGGTCTCCCTTGCATATCTTACAAGGGAACTTAGGTTTAAAACTTCTACGTCCAGGTTTCTTATCAACCTCCCTTCCGCCAACCTAACTAGTAGTGGTTTGTGGAGAGTCCTGAACATGACTTGCAGAGGATCCTGACTCTTTGCTAGTATGACTCACAGTGACTAGACTCATGCCCCTAGCATGACTTGCTGCAGCTAAAGGCTCATCTCCAACATGACTTGCAAAGGTTGATGATGAAGGGATAGAATTATTCTTCTTCTTTGACTTTCTCTTTCTCCTCTTTTTAGATTTCTTGTTACAAGAAGGAGGAGAAGAATGAATCCTAGATTTCTCTTGGAAAGAAGATGAACAATTAGCACCCATGTGATGCCATTGAAATAAAGCATTCATCTGAGAAGCAAGGCCTTGACTAACAGCTTTATCTCTCATAAGATCAAAGCACAATGCTGGCGAGGCCAATGGCTTATAAACACCTTGTTCATTGTCTCTAAAGGTACATGCCCACCCAGGTGTTCCCTGAGTATGACCTTCCAGGACAATTCTTGTCTTGGGTTCCCAGCCCTCAAAGAATATCGCTCCTCTTGCCTACTCTTGTCTTGGGTGCCCTACACATCCTCAAAGAGCATCAGATGCCAAATGATTGCCCAATCCTCCCGTTATTTCTTTCCAAGTGAAGACAAGAATGTTGTGTCTATCTCTTCCCCTTGATTGGGGAAGACATGCCCAAGTTTCCTCTGACAAGGAACTTGACCAAGCTCCTTTGTAGTTGGGAACTTGTTAGAACTCCCTCTTAGCTAGGGACTTGTCCATTCATCAACAACGTCTTCTTCGTGGGTCCTTTTGCCGCTTGATCTCCTTCTTTCCTTCGATGTCATGAAGTCTTTGTTTGAACTTCTTCTTGGCAGGGTACCGGCCATCGATCACTTTCCCCCCTGGTTTGTCATGTCATTGCTCCCTTCGTGGAAAGTGGCTCTTCTTGTAGGTGCCTTGATACAAGGCGTTTCTTCTTGCTTTGTAGTCTTCCATGATGAATGATAGATGGTAGACCTTCTTGTCCTTGATGTGATTGAGACTTCTTGCTTGACGCTTCAACCTTGCGGATGTTCTTGAGATTCCCTTTCCTTGATGTGTCACCTTAGCTCCGATACCGCGATGAACAATCTGGGGCAATGGGGTATAGCGGGATTCTTCTAGACTTGATAACAACTTGTGAAGCTCTTTTGCAATTTATCGTGTTATCTTAATCTTCTTCTCTTCTTATTAATGCATGTGCATTTACCTTCATCAAACTGGTGCCAAAAAATAAGAACAAGAACACAGGATGTTGGCTATCTGCCAGGGAAAAACCTCTCTCTCTCTCAGAGAGGAAAACCCTTTCATAAGTTTCTTGTTGGTCATTGCGAAGCCCTAGACCATTGACAATAATATCCCCCAAGCACAAGTCGAGTCCTTCCTCCTCTCTGCACTTTGTATCTTCGGCGCTTCATTCCCCGACACTCTGTCCTTCTTTCAACTTTTGATAGTCCATGGTGGACTAGCTCTAGAAGAGACTCCAACCTTTGTTCCTTAGCGAGATCCTTTACCAATGAAGAAACCTTCATTCTCTTGACCAACCGAGCCTTTTTCTTGATGCGAGGTTGCAGGCTCGATGTACACCAAGTTTTCTTGATGTGAGGTTGCAGGCTCGATGTACACGGTCTACGCCTACTTCAACACTCGGTCAATTTTCCAATAAGTGTTCTTAACAATGCAGCAAAAATAACTTACCATAAATTTATCTTCTTCAATTATTCTTTCAACCTGTCGTGTCATGTGGTCGTGCTGCACTGGCCTGCGGCCTTCACGACACAACTCCACACGTGAACTGCGAACCTGTCCGCCCGACTTTCCCTTCCGCGGCGCCCAAACTCTGCCCGTCGGTGTGGTCCATAGTGAGGGCGCATGGCCCGCATGTAGTGCAGCCTGCCTGCTCGAATGGTAACCCCGCCCCGCTCTGCCTGTCCACGCTACCAAGCCCGACCCGCCCACTGTAATCCGCCCGCCGGTGCAGCCCTCTT